>CM076576.1:624887353-625394572 GCA_034641835.2 Pinus albicaulis | reverse complement strand
ATGGACTTCAAGACAACATTCTTGAACGACGCGATAGAAGAAGAGGTTTATATCGAGCATCCCGAAGGCTTTGAGATGCATGAGAAGCGCACTCATGTATGCAGGTTTAAAGAAAGCCCTATACGGGCTTAAGTAGGCACCAAGAGCATGGTATGGTCAAATTGATAGTTATTTGCAGCAGTTGGGATTCATCAAGATTGATGCAGATCCCAATCTCTATTATCTGATGATGGAGAATAACCCTCTCATTTTGGTTTTGTATGTGGATGATCTGTTTTTAACAGGATCATCAGGGTGTGAAAATTCCACAATGGGAATCCCTATTGCGGCAATCTGATGTTATTTCTTCTACTTATTAATTCCGATACAAGTTATTTACGGTGTTACACAGTAAATATCGAAATAAATACAAATGTCGTCTTCACAACATAAAAAATACTGCGGAAACAAGAACTGAGGAGGAAAGAAATAAACACACACATATACACCATTACTTTTGGACAATGTCCCCTGAAAAACCCAATGTGGGAAAATAGGTGCAACAACTGAAGGTTTGTATTATTATGCAGTAGTTTCTGAATAAAAATCTTTGGATGCCCGACTGGCAATCCAATACAGAGAATCAACTGGAGAAAGAGTTAGTGAAATAACCTCACACTGGTACGGGAAGATCTGGTACTAATCTGATTGGAGATGAGCCCTCTGTGCAGCTCTGCGTCACACCTACATAGTTACTGTGTCACTGCTACTAGGAGTGCATCACACCTCCTGGCTGATCTTTTACTGGCTGGAAATTCGATCCTCTAACCTCTCAGTCTCACACCCTATCTTTCGGTACTGGATCTCAACTGCTCCTTAACAAATCTTCGGACTCCCTCTGAAGCTCTACGCTTCCTCTGCATGGCTCTACGGTGCCCAACGTGGCTCTGCACTACTTCTTCTGCACCTCTCTTTGCCGCCTATGCAATATATTCACCGGATCAGGAATACTTCCTCCAGAAAACTATCTCTGCCCCTCACTGCAAGAAATCACTTTGATCTTCCTCTGGCAACTTCTGCGCTGCTCTCTTGAGAAATCGATCTCTTGATCTCTTACTCGATGTGTCTTCCAAATGCCCATCAAGCTCCTTCTTATAATCTCTCGTTAACATATCAACGACCAAGATTAAAACATAATCAAAGGCTAAGATTAATTGGGAGATGATCCGTGTCTTAATCTAGAAGATTCACGCCCGATCTAATTAATACATTTTATTTAATCACATTTCCTAAGTTTATACTTAGTAATACATTAAAAATGATTAATTATTTTAATTAAATCCTCTCCGAGTGGAATTTCCCAAAATGATTTCCGAGTATTGTGGAATGCATGTGTCTTAGCCTCTCTGCAAAATCTTGAGGCTAGAGCACATCTGATGCTACAAAAATAAATGCTCCCTCTTAGAGAGGAATGTGCTCAAATGCTGTAACCTCCTAAAGCATCACTCTAACTAATGCACCATCCCAATTGTGCTGCTGATGTTCAACTGCTGCTGCCCACCAACTACTGCTTAGCTTTCTTTGCCTGCATCTATGTTGCTGCTGACTCTGCATGTTGTTGTCAACTATTGCATTTGTGCTGCAACTCTGTTGTTGTTGCTACTGCAGCATCACAACTCCCTCTCATCTGTTGTTGCTGCAACTGAGAGATGTCCATCAACTGAACCAACTTTGTTCAGATTGATGCATCTGTCCATCGAGTTCTGGCTGCTACTAGCCTCTGTGTTGCTGTTGACTTTGCACTGTGCCAACTGCACTGCTGCCAACTCTGCTATGCACTGCTCAGTTCCTAACGCTGCTAACCATTGCTATTGCCACTATGGCACTTGACTGCACCATTTGTCACTGGTCCATCCTGCTATTGCTGCTACGGGCTCCCGTAGCAAGGCGACGATCCAAGAGGTGGACTCCTCAAGGATCTTGCCCAGCTTGTAGCACTCTGGGGCTACAAAACCATATCACCCCACCTCTCTTTTGGAGGCATGTGGACAATCATGGAAAACTCCTCCTCCAATCTGGAGGACAGCCTTTCGATCTCTGCAGTAGCAAATTGTTGATCTCGCTCCTTCTCCTTGTCCTTCTTTCGAAGAGGACACTGAGAACTGAAGTGGCCCATCTCACCACATCAGAAACACTTGATCTTCGAAATATCCTTCTTTTTCCTATATTACTCATGCTGCCCCTTTGATGCAAAGGATGCATTTTCCTCTTCCTTCATATTTGCTTTCTGCCCATCGCTGCTACTGCCTTCCAAGTTTCTCTTCACTAATTCATGCCTTATCTCTTCTTGTTGGAGATCGGACCACATCCTCTCCCACTCTGGCAATTTTTCTCTCCCCAGAATGCTCTGGACGAAAACTTGACATTCTCTAGAGACGTTGTTCAGGGCTAATCTCACAAACTCTGTAGGTTGAGGTGTTGACCCTACAGCTGCCAATTGATCCTGGACATCCTGAAGCCTCGTAAGGAAGGGATCTACGCGCTCCCCCTTCTGCATCCTCGTGCATCAAATATTCTCCTCCAAGTACATCTTCCGCTACTCGGAAGACCCCTGATATAATGCAGCCAACGCATCCCACATATCTTTAGATGTGTGTTTGCCCGCTATGTGAGATACAATGTGATTTGTCACTCTGTCGAGGATCAACCTCTTGGCCTTCTCCATCTCCTTCTTATATGCGTTAAGTTGATCTGCATATGTGAGCTCAGCTACCACATTGGTGATATAATTTTGAGATCAAGCTCGTCTAGAAGGAAGGAAGATCCCGCCTTCTAGATAACATACTTGGAGGCACCATCCAACTGATCTTGATCTCACAACCCAGCTGATTCCATATCACCAATCAAATGTCGAACTTCCTGCTCTCTCTTCTGCGCATGTGCTGACTCGCTCTACGCACTCCCTGCTGGAGTAAGTATATTTTCTCCCAGCTACTACTGCTTTGCAGTGAGAAATCAAATTCCTTGGCTGGGAATACTCTAAGGAATAAATTCCCTCAGTATGTGTTCTTCTTTCCTCTTTTGATGCTTTTTTGTCCTAGCAAACTGCTGCAGAAAACTGTGTCCCAACTAAAGATCTTCTCAACGTTGAATCTACTGCGTTGCTCCCTCTGCCTCTAACAAGCTCTCTATTCGAAAAATTTACACTCGTCGACTCGCTCAGAGAGGTAATTTTCTACGAAAATCAGCCTTCTCAGCCAATGGACTGCACAACCCCTCTAGGGTTCGATCTGCTGCTAACGTAGCCCTTTGAACTCCTCTTTCTGCTCAACGTTGGGCTCTTCCTGCTCTGCTCTCCTCCTTCACCTCCGCTCTGATACCATGTGAAAATTCCACAATGGGAATCCCTACTGTAGCAATCTGATGTTATTTCTTCTACTTGTTAATTCTGATACAAGTTATTTACGGTGTTACACAATAAATATCGAAATAAATACAAATGCATTCTTCACAACATAAAAAATATTGCGGAAACAAGAACTGAGCAGGATTGAAATAAACACACAAAAATACACCGTTATTTTTGGACAATGTCCCCGGAAAAAACCCAATGTGGGAAAATCGATGTAGAAACTAAGGGTTTGTATTATTATGCAGTAGTTTCTGAATACAAATCTTTGGATGCCCAATTGACTACCGAGAATCAACTAGCGAAAAAGTTAGGGAGATAACCTCACACTGGTATGGGAAGATCCAGTACTGATCTGACTGGAGATGAGCCCTCTGCGTAGTCTTTGCGCAGCGCTGCGTTACACCTATGCAGTTACTGCGTCACTGTCACTGGGACTGTGCCACACCTCCTGGATGGAAAGACGATCCTTTGACCTCTCGGTCTCACACCGTAGCTTCTAGTACTGGATCTCAACTGCTCCTTAGCAAATCGTTAGACTCCCAATGAAGCTCTGCACTGCCTTTGCGTGGCTCTGCACTGCTTCTTCTACACCTCTCTCTGCCTCCTCTGCAATGTATTCACCGGATCAGGAATACTTCCTCCAGAAAACTATCTCTGCCCCTCACTACAAGAAATCACTTTGATCTTCCTCAGACAACTGTTGTGCTACTCTCTTGAGAAATCGATCTCTTGATCTCTTACTCAATGTGTCTTCCAAATTCCCATCAAGCTCCTTCTTATAATCTCTCGTTGACATATCAACGACCAAGATTAAAACATAATCAAAGGCTAAGATTAACTAGGAGATGATATGTGTCTTTATCTAGAGGATTCACACCTGATCCAATTAATAGTAAATACACTTTATTACTCACATTTTCTAAGTTTATACTTAGGAATACATTAAAAATGATTAATTATTTTAATCAAATCCTCTTCGGGTAGAATTTCCCAAAACAATTTCTGGGTATTGTGGAATGCATGTGTCTTAGCCTCTCTGCAAAATCTTAAGGCTAAAGCACAATCGACACTACAAAAAACAAGACAGGGCTCATAAAGGATTGCGAAAGAAACCTTGAAGAAAAATTCGACATGAAGGATATGGGGTTAATGCATTATTTTATAGGATTGGAGGTATGGCAGAAGAATGGGTAGATCTTCTTTGGACAATGAAGATATGCTACAGAGATTCTAAAGAGATTCAGAATCCAGGATTGTCGACCCATGGAAACTCCCATGATCACCAATTGGAAGAAAATATATTCCTCAAGAGACAAGGATTGCCGACCCTTGTCTAGTGTAGTGTTAACAAATGTTTCCCCATCTTATGGAGACACTCAATGCAATGGATACCATTTCTTCCTAAGGGAGGAGGATTTATCCAAATGGATATTGGTGGCCACCCGTCTATTCCACTTGGAACCCCAACAATGTTTCCTTTCATTTTCCTCAATTCTAGTAAACCTTTCTATTTTTGGCAGTTTTTCAAGTCCTAAACATTAGGAGAATTTTGAGGTCTAAAATGGACCTCCTAAGTAAATTATAAAATAATATTAGATTACATCATCAAAATTTAGAGGGAAAAAGAAAAAACTATTTTTTCAACTCATATTTTCAACTTATCTCCCTATGTGTTTACTCAAATTTCGAGAAGAAACACTCGTTGGATGTAGAATTTGATTTCTCATCCAAGGAGTACCCATTTTGCATATTTTCTATGGGCCCTTCTATATGAAAAATGAGAAATACATGAAAAACGTGATTGCAATCACTTTTTTTCATGTATTTCTCATTTTTCATGTAACATGGTCTATCGAAAGTATGCAACATGGGTACTCCTTAGATGAAGAATTAAATTTTGCATCTAATTACTCCCGCTCGAAACTTGTGTAACACCATAGCGAGATAAGTTGAAAAAATAGTTTTATTATTTTATTATCTTTTTACTTTTTTACTCAAAAAATGATGAATCATCACCCATGGTTGACATCATCATCTTGAATCCTATTAGTTCTTATAAATTTTATTTTGGTTGTACATTTTTCTTAGGAGATCCATTTTAGACCTCAAAATTGCCCTAATGCTTCTGGAGCCATTTTGAGGTCCTAAACAGCTTTTAATGGGAAAACAGAGAGACTGTAAATTTTTTAGTATCAGTTTCACATACAATTTTTTTCCTCCTCGTGGAAATCTTTGAAACGAGGTATTATGATAGCCAAACCGAGATCATATGCCAAAGTTATGATCCCGAGAAATTGGAAATCCAACTTACCCCAACAAGGCCCAAAACCATTGGCGCTTCATCTCCTAGGGTCGGGGTTTCACACTTATTTTTTATGATAAAAAGGCCTTTGAGCCTCATTGTAAGACAGTTCAGAAATCATGCTACCATCACATCTCTTCTCAGAGATAAGCTATCGTTGCCCGAGCTAGTTTGTTATATTCTACATGTAAACAATTTTTAGTACTTGTTATTAATTAATTGAAGTTTTCCTCTTTCGTTGTATCTCTATATTCTATTTAAATTTGTATTTCATTTCGTTCCTTCGTAAATATAAATAAGCTTTGGTTGAAAGGACAACTTCCAAGAAAGGCTAAATGGTCCTCTCGAGAGAAGGGGGAGGAAAATTTTCCTCACCTCATTTAATAAAATCTTTTATGGGCCAAAAGCCTCCCAAATTGGGAGATGTGATTTGGATTGAATCATTATATATTTTTTTCATCCACCTCGATGCTTTTGGAGTGTAAGAACTGGAGGAATAAGGTCATAGAACCTTTTTTATTGGCAGGACCCAGTTTGGAAAATTGAGGTTTAAAGCCTTATGGGAGCAATTTGAGGCATCAAAATGACATTCTTTTCGGGTAAAACTTTTCAACATAAGTGCCACGCCTTTTTATGCTATTCTACACAAAGGGACCTTTCCAACTACATACGAATCACTTGAATTAGAGTTAGTATGCAAAATTTATGCTACTTGGAAATTGACCTTCTTATTTGAACCACCATAATTTAAGAGGATGTCGCATTAGCGCCCATTATTCATGGAAAGGGAGTTAGCCACTTGATCATGATGATCATGATGATCATGACTTTAGAAGAGTCTTTATTTTAACTCTAGCTAAGAGTTGAGGGAGTCAAACTTAACCACTAGTAGGCTATCAGGTCGTGTTATAACTGAGCCACTAGGAGAAAAAAGGGGTCCCATTCTATTGGAGTGTATTTTGTTCATAGATTAGCAAAGCAACCAAGAGGGAAAGGGAGTGAGCAAACAAAGAGGATTTGTGCACTAAAGCAACCAGTAGGCCACAATCCTCACTTCTTTGTACTTGCATCCCTTTTTCATTCAAAGAAAAAGACTAGAGCAATCTCATCTTCCACTTGGGTCTTTCTTTGAAAGGGTTTCCCAAGATATACCTTGTGTCACCTTATAGTTTGTGAGTTTTTATTTTGCGATTCTCTATTTTATGCATAATTATAATTTGCATGTATATGCAATAAACAATAATTTACAAATCTAGAAATCTAATTCTAGTAATATAGTTTTTGAAATTTATGCATAATTTTATCAAATTTGTTGTAATAAACTATCTAATAAAATATCCTTATCTTAAAACCTATAATTCATTGTCTTACTCAATAAAAGATTTGTTACATTTTCTATATCTTTACTAATTTAATGTTTTATTCTTTAAATAATAATAATAATTATTCATTATTCCATTTTCACTTAAAATAAATAAATAAATAAATCCCTCACCTTTTCCCTTCCCAAAATTTATTACTTTATTTATGTATGATTCAATTCTTTTAATTTACTTAATAGCTAATCATTTATTTTCTTATTATTTTATTAATGTCTTCTCAAAATTATTTTTATATTGTTATTTTATGATTGTTTTATTCAATTTTATTCTTTATATTTATATTTATATTTTATTAATGTTTTCTCAAAATTATTTTCATCTTATTATATTATGGTTGTTTTATCCAATATTATTCTTTACATTTATATTTTTATTATTTAATTTTTTTTAAGTATAATTAATAATGAGATTTTATTATTTTGAAGTTTTTAGTGTAATTAATAATGAGTGAAGTATTTATTTTAATTTTGAACATTTCGTAATTCAAAATTTGTATTTTTTTAACGTACTGTATAATGGTCTATTTTAAATTTCGATTCCTCGCAAATAAAATAAAATTAACACTTTCACATTTTAATTATGTTAAGTTATTATTTAATATTTAAATTTTATATATTAATTTATTAGGAAATAAAATAAAAATAAATAAATTACTAGCCACATCCTCATCCAGCACATGGATCGATATGTTCAACAACTCGTGGCATCCCAAATGTGTATTTTACGGACACTTCTCGATAATTCATAACAAAGTAAAACCCTGTCATGTCAGCGGCCCATATGAAAAAGAACTTCTCATGTGATGTTCGTAATAATCAATTTTTAATCACGAAGTTTAAAATCACTGTGTTTTCATCTAGAATTCGGCAATGATTTTCAGAAAATCTGACAAAAATTTGCCCAGAATCTTGTTTACAGTTGTTAAACTTCAATATTTTAAGTGCCCTAAGGGTTTTTGATAGTGTTGAATCCATTTCCAGCATCAAAATGGATTCTAAACACTCCAAGCACCTGATTTTTCAAGTTTTAGTTGACCAAATTCCGGCAATTTTCTGCTGTCCGAGCTATTTCACGGACTCGGTAGACAACTTCATTTTTAATTCGGTGTGCTACAAAAGTACCATCAATTCGGAGTTGTCTTTAGTGCGACTTTTTGAAGTTTCAGGTGCCAGAATCCGGTGAAAAATTGAGGTAAAATCTTGGTTTTTGTTATTCAAACTGGTTTTTTGACTCTAAATTTGGATTAAGCACCCTCAAAAACCTCTAAAACACTTTGATTGTGCAAAGTTAGCATCAAACTTCTCTTTTTAATAAATTTCTACCGAAATTTAGAGAAATTACACCGTCAAAAGTCACCGTAAAAGCCTTCAAAAAATCGCACTAAAAACTACTCGCTATCAATGATATTCATGTCATGTTATGAGTGCCTTCATTGGAGTATGCTCCAAAAGTTCAATGAGTATCTTAAATGAGAGGAGATCTTGACCAGGACTCCTCGTTGATCCCAAATAAAGTGCTGGTTGTTGCACATATTTGGAACGTTTAATTTAGTATATTAGAAATAACTATATATTTTTTTAATTAGTGGTTTAAAAAACTCATTAAATAATTTTGAAATTTTTGTAAGTGTATGAAAAATTTCGGTAGGAATTTTTGAATAGCTGGATTACTAGTGTCAAAGTACATAATTTTGAGGTTTTTTTAAAGAACTATTTAAAAAGTTTAATTATTTATTTTTGGAGTTGGAGTTGGAGTTGTCTACCGAGGCAACAGAATAATATGGACTGTAGTTTTTGTCTAAATTTGGTAAAAAAATTCAAAAAATCAGGTAGTTGGAGTGTTTGAATTGCATTTTTTATGGCCCAAATGGATTCAGCACCATCAAAAACCCTTAAGGCATCCAAAACACTGAAGTTTAACTACTATAACCCAGAGTTTCAAAAATCTTTGACAAATATTTTTCATAATCTTACAAGAATTTTTGGGTTATTCTTTGGGTTTTTTAAACTACTTTTGAAAAAAAATCACTGGAATCCCACAAACCTGGAGACAACACCTTTTTTTTTGCCCTATAATTAACTTGGAGACAACTTTTTTCTTTTTTTTTTTTTCTTTTTTTTCCCTATAATTTTTTTTATAAATATATTCAATATAATAATTAAATGATTATTTTTTCTATTAAAACAAAAATCTATAATAATTTAGTCATTTGTAAATAGTTATTACTAACTTTGTTATCATAAATACTTGTTCATCCATCATTATTGACTTATCATTATATTTTCATTATATTTTTTTTTGTAAATTTAGTAGTCCTTTATTTTCATTCATTTTCTAAGTATAGATTGGTGACTAGCCATCTGATAAAATCTTAAATCTGTTGAACCAGACAAATATGACCTGAATATTCACCCTTTCACAATCTTTACCATCTTGTTTATCAAAATTACTGAACATTTGAAATTTAAAAACTATTCACATATAACTAATAAGTAAAAAAACAGTTATAAAATAAAAACTCAAACTCAAAAGGATTCGCATCCCATTTCACCCTTATTACTATTACAAGTTGAAAGACAGATAGTTAAAAATAGTTTATAAGACACATTATTTTACTGTCATGCATTTAGTCATTTTCTGGGAAGTTTCATAATAAAAATTCTCAACTCTCCTAGTTTTTCAACAAACCCCTAGCTAAATAAATAACTTCCCATATTATCTTAACTTTCTAGCTTGTCTTTCCCCGCCCTTTAAACAACGTTAAACCTTCTTAACAGTCTTCTTGATGAACACAAGGTTCGTTTTGTTTCCAAGCTGGTTAGGAGTACCAACAGTCGGGGCATGCGAGCATTCAAATGACGGTTCCCAATGCAAGAATGCCGCGCAGGTATAGCAATCATGGGAACATTTCCTCCTGCACTCTTCGCTTTCTGTTTCGGCATTTACATATTGGGTGGAGAGATGCTGAGGCCCCACCAGCTTATAGAAATCCACAGAAGAGTTGGAAGATGCATCTTTACAGTTAACAAGGAAGGGTAGACTGCAGTTATGAGATCCTTTGAAGCTATCGGTCTGAGCACAGGCCACACATTGACACCTTCTAGGAACAACCATTGATCCCCCAATTTTTCTCACAAGATCACACTCAGGCACTCCTTGCCAACAGCCAAAAAATCGGTATGTGATATCCCACTTATTGAACTTGATATGGGGTGAGTAAGTATAAATTTTCACATCTCCATCGGGCTCCACTCTCAGAAAGGACAGAGTCGGGTTAAGTCTGGGTGTGTTAAAACAATAGAGAACCGTGGTGGTTTCTTCAGAAGTCAGGTTGCAGAGTTCTGGTGCCCTAAACTCTGGCGGAGCAGTGAAGTTGGCCAAACTCATCTTGATCATCTGACGATACCCATTCTCTGCTTTTACATCGCTCAGGAACGTTATGCTACTTATCGGCTTCTTGCAGGTGTGCGTGATGGCATCGATGTCCCTTGGACCCCCCTCGTAAAAGCTGAGAGTCCAGTGTGGCACAGGCTTGGGAAGGCTGGGCGCATACAGAGCGAGTCCTCCGGCTTCAATTGCAAGACTATAAGGTCCCTCCGATCCGTCCTTGTTCGACACGCGGCTGACCAGTTTCTTCACCCCTCCAATGTTCAGTGATTGTCCGACTAGCAGGCTATCGGTCGCATGATCGAAACTCTGCCACACCGGTTTCTTTAATTTTTCAAAGAGCACCAGGTTGCTGTTGGTCCCGAGTTCGATTCCCACGACGCCCTTGCCTGAAGTGTTTGTGGACCAAACCACGCGCCCATCTACATCTGAGAGGAGGAGATTTCCGTCAGAGCCGAAAGTGAGTGTGGCATTCTCTCTGACGATATCGTTTCTGTTAGCAGTCCACACAATCCTCCTGGTTTCCGCTTGTTCGGAATAGCCCATCGCAATGCCCAGGGCATAGGCATCGGGTGTGGTGTTGCAGAAGACTATCTGGAATATACCATTCGGAGATGTCAGTGGAACCGCTCTGTAGTTAGCGTCGTATTCCATATCATAACCTCTCAGCTTTCCTGAGTTTACAAAATAGAAGGTTCCACTCACACTGGCAGCTGCTAGCAGAAGCCAGAATACAGAAAGGAGGAACAAATTTGTAGACATAATTAGCTGATATTTCTAATACACCAGAGAATTCTCTCTTCTCTTCTTCTTCTGTGTCTGATTTTTTAATACAGCATCCAGGCTATGAAATAAGCCAGCAAATAAGGGTAGAGATTTGATGTTGTAGAATCCAGAGTACAGAGCATTAAATGGTGTTTATGGCTGGGTAAAACATTTCCTGTCACACAGTCAAAGTCAACAGTTAACCCCTCCAGTAGTTGGCACTCCAATCACCCGACTATGAATATTGTGCAAAGACTTTCACTGTAATAAAGCATAGTTTCGATCTCACACAGCCACTAAATCGCATGAATAACCAATTGCAGTAAATCTCCTCTTTAACCGAATCATCTTCAAACATATTTAGTTCTATAGCCGAACAGTGTGTATATATACACACACGGTGCAGCCACGATTGTTTTCTTTATTAAATTCCTACCATCGGCATTCCAGGTAAGAAGAGCTTGCGTAAATTTTCTTTTAAAGTTGAAGAAGACAATTGATATAAGTAAATTCAAAATAAAACTCACAATTACAGTGCTTCTCCTCTTCGGTTATCAAGCTATATCTGTTCTTTGGCCTTCCATTGAACATCTTGCCAACCTGCATATATAAGCAATATAATTTATTGTTATACATTTTAATGTGAAAAATGAATCCTGGAATAAAACAACCTAGCATGAAAATAAACACAATTGTACCAAAATACCAAAATAGATCAAAAGATTTTCTATGGAATTCACGCAACAGAGACCTATGAGGTGGTGACTTCAAATAAAAAGACCACAAATCAATCAATCAAAATCGATAATCATAGATACCCAACATTCAGAAGGAAGCTTTTGCCCACTTCTCCGAATTCTACAAGGCAGAAACTGGGATCGATCATACAAGTCAGAAGTGGGCGCTGGACCACATGCCCACTATGTTTGACTCAAGCACAAATGAAAACTTGGGGAAAGCCATTACTAAAGACGAGGTTGAGATGGTCCTTAAATCTTTTGCTCAAGATAAGAGCCCTAGTCCGGATGGTTGGCCAGCTGAGTTCTTTCTTTATTTCTTTGAGATGATGGGGAATGAATTGCATACAGTTATTGAGCAGTCTAGGCAATTGAGGTTCATCCCTGGGGATATCAACTCAACCTTTCTTGCTTTGATTCCCAAGTCATCTTGTCCCCGGTCCTTTACAGACTTCAGGGCGATTGCCTTATGCAATGTCATATACAAAATCTCCTAAAAAATAATTGCTTTGAGGATAAAAGGGGTGCTATCTAGATATATTTCCGCTGAACAATACGAGACGCTGTGGCATCTGCCCGGGGTGCTATCTAGATATATTTCCGCTGAACAATACGAGACGCTGTGGCATCTGCCCAAAAAGTTTTACATTCAGTGGTGTCTCGAAAAATGGAAGCACTTATTATGAAGGTGGACTTATTCAAAGCTTATGACTGCGTAGACTTGTCCTATATAAGATTGGTTCTCTTAAGGATAGGCATCTCATTGCATAATATTAGATGGATCATGGCCTGCATTTCTTCAGTCAGGTATGCGGTTATCATTAATGGATTGCCATCAGATTTCTTTGTGGCAGGTCGTGGTCTTCGCCAAGGATGTGCTCTTTCTCCTTTGATTTTCATTCTCGTCATGGATGGGTTCAGCAATCTTATGAAGATGGTGAAGCATGTTGGTTTTTTCCAGGGCATATCCTTTTCCCCATCTGTAAGCATCTAACATTCCTTGTTTGTAGATGATTTACTTGTTTTTGGTAGGCTTATCAGGAATCAAGGTTGTGGCGGAGCACCCCCCCCTTATCGAACCTGCTCCCGAAGCACGCTCCCTCGAACCCACCCCCGGAGCAAAAGCTGAGAGGGTGATATTAATGAGAAAGATCCCTATACGAATCTAGAGGTAATGATAAATATACATCTGGTTCAATATATTTTTTTATGTTTTTTGTCTAATTCATCATTCTACATGCTTTTGTTGACATATATGCATCAAAATAAAAAAAAATATATTATAAAAAATGCTCCCCGAAATGCTCCCAGACTGAGAGCTTCTGAAACTGGCGTTCCCGTTCCCTCTCCTCGTTTTTGCTCCCGCTTCCAAGTAACCTTGTCAGGGATCAATGGTTTTATTTGCATTTACCTCCTTCTACATTTTGGTGTTGCTACTGGGCTGCACATTAACAAAGGTAAATCCTTTCTTATTCATGCGCAAAGTGATGTTAATGAGATCAATTTCATTGCCAGTTTCTTGGGGGTTTAGATCAAACATATTTTGGAGGGCATTTCTTACCTGGGGTTTAAATTAAGACCATGTGGCTATAAAACAGCCGACTAGACCTGGGTAGTTGACAAGTTCAAAGGCAAAATTCTTAAATGGTCTCATAGATGGTTGTCTTTGGGTGGGCGATATATTTTAGATCAAGCAGTTTTACAACAATTAGTAGTATATTGGGCACATCTGTTCTTCCTTCTTGTTCATACGATCTCCCTTATTAATGCCACAATTTCACAGTTTATATGGACAAGGGCATCAAAAGGAAATAAAATTCATCTTTGCAAGCTCGATAGCATCACGGTGCCTAAAGATTTTGGGGGTTGGGACCTTTTGCATGTTCGTTCCTTTTCTAATGCTCTATTAATAAAATCTCTATGGAGAGCCTTAAAGGGAGGCGACATCTGGTCTGCTATCATTCAGATAAAATCCCTGGAGGGAGACCTTCTCTTGCAGATTTATAGAAGTGCTTTGGTTAAACGGAGACACGTGTCTGTCGTCTGGAAGAGGTTCCAGAGAGTCATGGATTTATTTGCAAAGCGTCTAGTTTGGTGCCTAGGAAACAAATAGCAAATCGCCCTAGGCAGTGACAGGATTTTGGGTCTTTCTGATGGGCAGCAGAATGATGACAGGCTTATTCATAAATTGTCCTACAGAGGTATTTTCTTCACTTTGCAAGTGATCTCTTTGTGGCAACAAGGATGTCCCAGATGGAAATTTGCAGCTCAACTTGGCTTACATGATCGGGATGTCAGTTCTTGGCAGAGATATGTTGCTTGTTTACAGGCGGGTGGCTTCAGTTTCCATTAGGGAGGTGATCAAATGGTTTGGGATGGCCTTATGAAAGCAGATGGGTTAGTTGTGCAAGACATATACAATTTCATCATTAGGAATCACATTGGAGATAGTGCTCTGTCTCCCTTCTAGGCATATTGGCATTGGAATATTCCATATAAAATCTTATTGTTTGGATGGTTAGTTTGGAAGGAGCGGGTGCTGACTTGGGAGAATCTCATCAAAAGGGGCTTTCATGGTCCAGGTAGGTGCATTTACTGTATCAGTCATGAAAATCGATTGCCCATTTATTTCTGTCTTGTCCGATTGTACTCAAAATTTGGTTTCTGTTTTCTCACTTCCTTATTGATCTGGGGTGGAGACCGGACAACATTATTAACATTTATGCAACATGGGGAGCGATCAAAGGAAAATACATAGCTCTGCCATTCTATTTCATCTGGGAGATATGGTTAGCTCGAAATCGGGCTACTTTTGAAGGAAGACCTGTTATCATTGCACAAATACATGGGGCCATTATGGCTTGGATTAGTGCTCAACCATATACACTTTCTATTGTGAAGGATCTTTCACACAGTATCAGGCCTCATCCTATATCTCTCTCGGCAGTTTTCGTTGATGGAGCGCAACAGGGGGGTTTGTGCGGATGCGGTGCCTGAATTAAGCTTGAAAATATGGAAAGATTACAGATCCATTGGAATGGTGGAAGGGGATCCAATATCAAAGTGGAAATACTTGCATTATGGAGTGGTTTATGGTTGGCTTTCAATTTACAATTGCAATCTGTGAATATATATGGAGATGCTAAGATTGTTTTGGATGGGTTTTCTGGTAAGGCTCTCCTTCAGCCTAAAGGTTTATTGGGGTGGATTCATCATATAAAATCTCTCCTTGCAAAACTCAATGATCCGTCGTTGAATCACATTTATAGAGAGAACAACACTCATGTTGATCTGTTATCAAATTAGGGGCTATCCATATCTCCTAGCAACTACTATATTTCTCATTTCAAAGGCTCCCAGTTGTTACAAGAATTTGTGGTCTCGTCCCTATAATGTGCGATGGGGTTTCCTTTAAGCTGGTTCTCACTGTTATTTTATTTTGTCGGGTTCTTTTTCCATAAGAATGTTTTCTTAGCTCTCAACGTGGCGGATACATTAAGTTGGTTGCTACTGCTCTTCATATGTATATGCGACGATTTCCCTTCCTCTTCATCAAGCGAGCCTGATTTCAGTCTTTTTCCTTATGTTTTGTCTTGGCTATCGGTTTGTGAGCTCTGTCTCAGGGTTTTTGCATTTGTTTTCTCTTGACATTGTAGATTTGGGTGGTTGTGTTATCATCCACGTTATTTGGCTCACATATAGAATTGTTATAATGCCTATGTTTGAAGGATTTTCACTTTCCTTTTGGAGGTCCTCTTTTTTTTTAGAAAGCTTTGATAACTAAATGATATGTGACACTACATGTAATAGTCAATGCTCATGACGGCGAGAACTTATCCTGCTGATTAGCGACTAATGCCTATAGTTGCTACTATGAGATCATGTACTATTTATTCAAATAATATGAACAACGTTTTTTCCTCTCTGAAAATAAAAATAAAAATCGATAATCATGAGACCCTATGTGGAGGAACTTCAAATTAGAAACAAATCAATAATCATGCAACAGGGGACCCATGAGCCTTGAGGTGGGGAGTCTGGGACTTCAAATTAAAAGACCACAAATTAGTCAACTAATCACAAAATAGATGATCATGGACATGCCATGAGTTTCCTGAGACCCACAACAAAATTAAGGACAAGCCCCAGTTTTCAGAGTCAACTACTGCATAGATGATTGTTTTTCTCTTGAAGAAGATCTTGCTATGAAATAGGTGAGAAGGCAAGGAGGATGCATTCACTTGTAAATCTTAGTCACCAAATTTGCCGAATTGGTGCAAAAACATCAAAAATTCAGCGGCTCAATTTGGTTCGTGGATTTTTTAAGACAATTCGAAATTCAACACGAGATATTCATTTTGTGGACTAATAAAGGTAGAACAGAGCAGATTCCCAATCAGAAGGAAGTACGTTCTCATAACAGTTATAAATTTCTAGCAGACCCATTTACTCTACAGAAACCCTTCCAGATCCATGAAATGGCATACGATTACCCATTAATGAATGGTAACGCTGGTTGAGATTTTGTAGAGCAAATTCCTTAGCGAGACAGCTAATGAAATCTGTAATAATCTATGGCTTATAATGTATAGCAGAAGCGATAAAATAGGCCATCCAGAGAATGATATTTCTAAAGCAGGGTACAAGCATATATATGGTATATAGGGTATAAATTTGTACGAAGAAGTGATAAAATCGGCCATCCAAAAAATGGGATTTGTAAAGCAGAGTACAAACATATGTATGGTATGCAGCGTATAAATTTGTAACGCTACAAATTTATACCCTGCATACTATACATATGCTTGTACTTGTACAGTTTTATACCCTACATACTATACATATGCTTGTACTCGTACAGTTTTATACCCTGTGTACTATACATATGCTTGTACTCTTCTTTACAAATCCCATTCTCTGGATGGCCTATTCTATCGTTTTTTGCTATAATAGTTGAAAAGGACTATAAATCTACAACAGATGAACAAGGTAAGAAAAATATTGTAAATGATGCTAAAGCAAAGGATCTTATTATAAGTGGATTCACTCAATTTGTCTATGTTACGGTATTGGGTTGTAAAACAACTAAGAAGCTATGGGACAAGCTTCAAAATATATATGCAGGAGACTCGAAGGTCAAGGAAGCAAAAATTCAAATTTACAGAGCTCAATTTGAACAACTAAGGATGAAAGAAGATGAGAACATTGCAACTTACTTTCAACGTGTAGATGAAATAACAAATGCCTTGGAAGGATTAGGAGAACCAGTTGACAAGAAGGTCATTGTTCGGAAAGTCCTCAGAACTCTTCCATCAAGATTTAATCCTAAGGTTTTGATATTAAAAGATAGATCAGATTTAAGCAACTTGAGTATGGACGAACTACATGGGATAATTACAACGTATGAAATGAGGATTGAAGAAGAATATGGTTCATCTAATATAGAAACAACATTCACAGTATCCAAGACGATTGGGAAGAGCAAACATATATCCAAACCTAGATCTAGTTGTTGCAAAGAGGAAGAAGAAGAAGAACTTTCAGATGAAGAATTTGTATACATTACGAGGAAGATGAAAAGAGGAACAGGTAAGTATAAAGGAAAAATTCCATTATTATGTTTTAATTGTGGTGAGATAGGTCATTTTGCTGCTAATTGCCCTCATAAGAATAATGCATTTACAAAAGGAAAGAAGGGTAAGAAGGGTCAAAGAAATTCCAACTACCAAGGTAAGAAGAAAGGGTTTAAGAAAAACTTCCTCTCCAAGGAAGATAGTTTCTTTTCTGAAGAAGAAAGTGACGGTGATGAAGAAAAACAATGAAAGAGTATTATTTATGGCTAAGCATAACAATATGGAAGCATTTGGAAAAATAGAAGATTAAGAAGAAGAAATGACTGAAATTGAATTTCAAAACGAAGTTGTCATAATTATAAAAGAACTCAACGCAGAAAGGAAATATGTTAATTATCTGGAAACCGAATTGAAGGAGGTAAAGAATCTCAACAAAAGGAATGAAGAAGAAATCATCAAACTCAGAGTAAAGTTAGAAGAAGCCAAAAGAATTGAAGAATCACTCAGGTACGAGTTAAAAAAAAGCAACGAGGCAAGGGAAGAACTAGAAGCCCAAATAGTATCTCTTCGAAAGGAAGTAAAAAGGGGAAATGTTATGCAAAATTCCGCTAACAATTCTAAAACTTTGGATGAGATCGTTAGAAACCAAAGGTCATACAGTGACAAGACTGATCTAGTCTACAAAGAAATCCTTGAAAAAGGTTCAAACTCCTTTATGACCGAAAGGGAAAATGCACAGAAAGCCCATGCTAAAAATGTTAAAGGATCTACCAACTTCCAAGCAAGGATTTTTCCCAACTGAATCAAAGGTTCAAGATATACAAAAAGGCTCTTGGAAAATGACTCCACCAAGAAGGTTTCTTCCTAGGTATCAACCCACCTTTTATGGCTTTTGTTGTTCAAGTAGAAAGTTTGGGCATAAAGCTATAGACTGTTGTACTTATGAAAGAAACTTTGGAAGATCGTTTAGGAATATCTATTCCAAAAATCCGCAAGAAAACTTTAGGCAAAATTACAGCAGATTTATGCTCCTCTCAAGGGATTCACAAAAAAATCGAATGAACAAAGTCTGGAAGAAGAAAACTGGAAAGTGTGACCTTGCCTTAAATTCTCACAGTAAAAAGAATGCTTGGTGTGTTGATAGTGGTTGTTCTACACATATGACTAGAGATAAGAATAAATTTATATATTTAAAGGAAGGAAAAGATGGAACAATATCCTTTGGAAATGACGGATCTTTAAATGTCATAGGAACAGGGACTGTCAAGCTTGGAAGCAAGGATGCTATAGCAAAATATGTGCTTCTTGTTGAAAATATGAATCACAGTTTACTAAGTGTAGGTCAAATGTGTGATCAAGGACACAATGTTATTCGACTCAAAGAAATGTTAAATAAGAATAGAAAAATCCGGTCAACTTGTGGCTATTGAAAGTAGAGCTCCAAATGATATATACACCTTGGATAGGTTCTTAAAGGATGTTTTTTGGCAAAAGAAGATGAGAGTTGGCTATGGCATAGATGAATGGGACATATAACCTTTGACAATCTTGTTAGAATTAGTAAAAAGGAAGTTGTGAGAGAAATGCCATTGATTTCAAAACCAACCAACACTGTATGTGAACACTGTCAGCATGGCAAGCAAACAAAAGTCGAATTCAAGACAAAAGAACACTTCATATCACAATCATTGGAATTAATACATATTGATCTATGTGGACAAATGAGGACTATAGGATTGAATGGTGAATTATATTTTATGCTAATGATAGAGGATTATACCAGGATGACCGTTGTTATTTTATTAAAGAAAAAGTTTGAGGCACTCGAATATTTCAAGATCTACTTGAGAATGAAACTGATTTAAAAATTGAATGTTTGAGATCTGATAATGGCGGAAAAATTACCTCCAAAGCATTTCAACATTTTTGTGAAGAAAATGGAATAAAAAGGAAATTCTCAACAACCAGAACATTGAAACAAAATGGAGTTGTTGAAAGGAAGAATAGAAATGTACAAGAAATGGCCGCAACAATGCTAAATGATTCAAAATTAGATGATAAATTTTGGGTTCAAGCAGTTGATACAATTGTATTTATTTTGAACATAAGTTTTCTTATAAACAATTGTGATATGACTCGATACGATCTTTGGAAAGGAAGGCCATCGAATGTCAAATATTTTAGGGTATTTGGAAGCAAATGCTACATTAAAAGAGAAGATTAGAAAATAGGAAAATTTGATTCTCGAGTAGATGAAGGTATTTTTGTTGGTTATTCAAGCAAAAGAAAAACTTATAAATGTTACAATCAGGGACTTAAACAAATAGTTGAAAGCATCAATGTAACATTTAATGAAGATTATGGCTCAAAGATTAATGAGGAAAACTCCTCTTCAAGAAAATCAAAGATACACGAGTCATAACCAGAAAAGTTCAAAGAAGAAGTCCCAGAGCAAGCACAACTGAATAAGGAAACAACTACCAACCAGGGAGAGACAAGAGACGAACAAAAAATTGAACAAGAAGCACCCCTAAAGGCCACCAAAGAATGGTATCAAAAGAATCACCCATCAAATCAAATCATTGGGGATCTCAATGAAGGAATAGGAACTAGAAGAAATCGACAGCGTCGTGTACCACAACAAGCCCATCTTTCTCTCTTAGCTACATTTGAGCCAAACAATTTTGAAGAAGCCAATCAAGATGAAAATTGGGTAGCTGCTACGAATGAAGAATTGGATCAAATTGAGAAGAATGAAACTTGGGAATTGGTCCCTTGACAAAAAGATAAAAATGTCATTGGGACAAAATAGGTTTTTATGAACAAGTTAAATGAGGATGGACAGGTTACCAGGAAGAAGGCAAGGTTGGTTTGCAAAGGATATGTGTTTTTTTTTGTAGCATCTGATGTGCTCTAGCCTCGAGATTTTGCAGAGAGGCTGAGGCACAAGCATTCTCCAATACCCAAAAATCGTTTGGCGAAATTCCACCCGGAGAGGATTTAATTAAAATAATTAATTATTTTTTATGGATTCCTAAGTCTAAACTTAGGAAATGAGAATAATTAAAAGGTAATAATTACATCGGGTGTGAATCTTCTAGATAAAGGCGTGGATCGAGTCCAAGTTAATCTAAGCCATTGATTAAGATCTAATCTTGGCCATTGACACCTCAATGAGAGATTATAAGAATAAACTTGATGGGCACTTGGAAATGCACCAGAGCAGATACTCCGATACACAAACAAATCGATTTTCTCAGTGGCTGAAGTTCGGCAAAAAAAAATAGAGTCAAAGGGTTAGTTGCAAGTGAGAGAGAGAGGTCATCAACAGTGGTCTGAGAGTGCAAGAAGAGATCCAGAAAGGGCAGCACAGAGGAGGGACGCAGTTCATCAGGCACTGCATAGTCACTGCGCAGAGGAGGGACACATTTCATCATGCACTGCGCAGAGGATGGCGCAATGAGGCCATCGTAAGGGCAAAAGGTCCTCTTTGGGGTCAGGGAAACGCTGTGGAGTGAGGAAAATTCATCAGTAAATTTTTCTCATTGTTTCTTCCTCTAGTTTTGCTATCCGATATCTTGTACATGAATTATTGTTGAAGAATTAATAAAGAAACCCTCATCTGCTGCACCAGTTTTCCCACATTGGGTTTTTCCGGGGACAATTGTCCAAAAATAACTGTCTATGTACTTAAATATGTGCTAGTATTTTTTCCTTGCATTTATTTTCTACAGTATTTGACTTGTGAAGGCTGCAGTGTATATCTTTCGATATTTTCCATAGATAACTGCAAGTAATTTGTTTAAGTAATTTTAACAAATAGAAGAAATATTATCAGTTGCTGCAGTAGGATTTGGGGCTTCCAAATTTTCACATGGTATCAGAGCTCATACAGGAGGCAGGAGAGCTCTAGTGTAGAAGGGAAAAGGAGCAGCATAGCACTACGTAAGCAGTTGCGCAAAGCCCTCAGTAGGTTGTGCAGTCCATTGGCCAGGCGGGAAAAATTTTAATTTTCTGAGTGAGTCGACAAAGAATTAAATTTCCAGATCAAATATTGTCAGAGGCAGAGGGAGAAACTGTATTTCTTTTTGCAAAGCATATTTCTAGCTAGGACGTAGTATTTTGCAGCTGCAAAATCAATGTTGGGAAGGAAAAATAGAACATAAAATCATGGATAGTCAGGATGCATCATAATTATCTTCCAAGTTGGAAGAAGAGTTTGCATGTTTTTTAGGTTCAACATCAGTGGTTGTTTGGTATATTGATAGCGGAGTTTCAACTCACATGACTCTAGTACGAGAGTATTTCTGTAGCTATCAAGAAGAGTAGATGGATTTTTAGATCGCTATGGGAAACTGAACTAAGTGTACCCCAGTAGGGAGAGGCACCATAGATTTTCAGATGGAAGGAGGAACTAGCACTAGCACCACTAATTTGTTGCATGTGCCAGGATTGGTATCAACCTATTTTCAATGTCCCAGTTGCAGGACAAGGGGTACAATGTATACTTCGTGGGAAAAAAGGTGTATGTCAAACATCCCAGTTGGAAGAAGGTGAGACAGATTGGAGCTTGAAGCAACAGACTATAAAGGTTGCAGATTGATTCTCCAATGGCACTAATAGGTAGTGATAATAGCAGTGGGAAGGAGCTAAATGAACTATGGCATAGGAGGATGGGACACTTACACCAGGGAGCACTTAGGATGCTCAAAGAGACGATAAAAGGAGTTCCAATCCTCAGCAACGAGCACGATGATGTATGCAAAGGATGCATACTAAGGAAGTACGCAAAGGCAACATTTCCCAGAAGTGACAACAGAACAAATGGCATGTTGGGGTTGATACACTCAGATATTTGTGGCCCAATGTCCACCAGAGCTCTTAGTGATGGCGATTATTTCGTCACCTTTATTGATGATCACTCTAGGAAAACCTGGATCTATTTCTTAAAAACCAAGCATGAGGTCTTTGATTGGTTCAGAGAGTTCAAGGCTCTCGTAGAGAACATGACTGGGAAAAAGATCAAGGTATTGTGTTCAGCTAATGGTGGAGAATATACAGATAAAGACTTCATAGACTTCTATGCAAGGGAGGGCATTAAAAGAGAGTGGACAACTCCATATAATCCACAGCAGAATGGAGTAGCGGAGAGGAAGAACATAACAATAGTTAGGGAAGCAAAGGCTATGTTATAGACCAGGATTTGCCTAGATTATTATGGGTAGAGGCATGCAACACAACGGTGTACATTCAAAACAGAACTTCTCACAAACCAATGGGGAAGAAAATGCCAAAAGGGGCCTACACAAGGAAGAAACCGGAAGTAATTCATCTAGGATATTTGGGAGTGTAGCTTATTGCCACATTCCAGACGAGAAGCGTAGTAAGTTGGATCAGACTACAGATAAGGGGTACCTTATAGGATATAGCAAGACCTCAAATGCATATAGGATCTACATTCCTAGTAGCAGGAAGATTGTAGTAAGGCGAGATGCAAAGTTCATGGAAGATAGAGCTTTCAGAAAATCTTGAGAGATGCCTGCAGGTGATCAAGTAACAGATGTTCCATTAGTCCAACAACAATAGGGACAACAGGAGAACAATCACAGGGATCAAGTACAGTGACCAGTACCAGTATTTCCTCAAGAATAGGAGATCCAGGTAGTTCTTAGTAGACAAAACAACGAGAATAGGAGGAGGAATTGATTGAGCCTCCCACCACCAGTGGTAGAACTAGTAGGGAAGTACGTCAGATCTTGAGGGACGAAGAGGAGTTTGTCAGAGCTCCTAGAACTGACAAAAGGTAGTGTAGACAGCCTGATAGATACCAACCCTTGGTATCGTAGGTTGAAGAACCCTCCAATTTTCAGGAAGCTGTACAACATCAAGTGTGGGTGGATGCCATAGTAGAAGAGTACAGTTCTATCATGACTAATGATTTCTGGGAAGTAGTGCCTAGACCAATGGATATATCAAATGTAGGTTCGCAATGGATGTACAAGATCAAGTACGCTACAGATGGCAGTGTGGAGAAGTAAAAGGCTAGATTCGTGGCAAAGGGTTATGCACAAAAGGAAGGGATAGAATATGAGGAGACCTTCACCCTAATTGCCAGATATACCTCTATCAGATCCATTATATCCCTAGCAGCTCATATGGGATGAGAGATTCACCAAATGGACTTCAAGACAACATTCTTGAACGACACGATAGAAGAAGAGGTTTGTATCGAGCATCCTGAAGGGGCTTTGAGACGCATGAGAAGCGCACTCATGTATGCAGGTTTAAAGAAAGCCCTATACGGGCTTAAGCAAGCACCAAGAGCATGGTATGGTCAAATTGATAGTTATTTGCAGTAGTTGGGATTCATCAAGATCGATGCAGATCCCAATCTCTATTATCTGATGATGGAGAATAACCCTCTCATTTTGGTTTTGTATGTGGATGATCTGTTTTTAACAGGATCATCAGGGTGTGAAAATTCCACAATGGGAATCCCTATTGCGGCAATCTGATGTTATTTCTTCTACTTATTAATTCCGATACAAGTTATTTACGGTGTTACACAGTAAATATCGAAATAAATACAAATGTCGTCTTCACAACATAAAAAATACTGCGGAAACAAGAACTGAGGAGGAAAGAAATAAACACACACATATACACCATTACTTTTGGACAATGTCCCCTGAAAAACCCAATGTGGGAAAATAGGTGCAACAACTGAAGGTTTGTATTATTATGCAGTAGTTTCTGAATAAAAATCTTTGGATGCCCGACTGGCAATCCAATACAGAGAATCAACTGGAGAAAGAGTTAGTGAAATAACCTCACACTGGTACGGGAAGATCTGGTACTAATCTGATCGGAGATGAGCCCTCTGTGCAGCTCTGCATCACACCTACACAGTTACTGTGTCACTGCTACTAGGAGTGCATCACACCTCCTGGCTGATCTTTTACTGGCTGGAAATTCGATCCTCTAACCTCTCGGTCTCACACCCTGTCTTCCGGTACTGGATCTCAACTGCTCCTTAACAAATCTTCGGACTCCCTCTGAAGCTCTACGCTTCCTCTGCATGGCTCTACGGTGCCCAACGTGGCTCTGCACTACTTCTTCTGCACCTCTCTTTGCCGCCTATGCAATATATTCACCGGATCAGGAATACTTCCTCCAGAAAACTATCTCTGCCCCTCACTGCAAGAAATCACTTTGATCTTCCTCTGGCAACTTCTGCGCTGCTCTCTTGAGAAATCGATCTCTTGATCTCTTACTCGATGTGTCTTCCAAATGCCCATCAAGCTCCTTCTTATAATCTCTCGTTAACATATCAACGACCAAGATTAAAACATAATCAAAGGCTAAGATTAATTGGGAGATGATCCGTGTCTTAATCTAGAAGATTCACGCCCGATCTAATTAATACATTTTATTTAATCACATTTCCTAAGTTTATACTTAGTAATACATTAAAAATGATTAATTATTTTAATTAAATCCTCTCCGAGTGGAATTTCCCAAAATGATTTCCGAGTATTGTGGAATGCATGTGTCTTAGCCTCTCTGCAAAATCTTGAGGCTAGAGCACATCTGATGCTACAAAAATAAATGCTCCCTCTTAGAGAGGAATGTGCTCAAATGCTGTAACCTCCTAAAGCATCACTCTAACTAATGCACCATCCCAATTGTGCTGCTGATGTTCAACTGCTGCTGCCCACCAACTACTGCTTAGCTTTCTTTGCCTGCATCTATGTTGCTGCTGACTCTGCATGTTGTTGTCAACTATTGCATTTGTGCTGCAACTCTGTTGTTGTTGCTACTGCAGCATCACAACTCCCTCTCATCTGTTGTTGCTGCAACTGAGAGATGTCCATCAACTGAACCAACTTTGTTCAGATTGATGCATCTGTCCATCGAGTTCTGGCTGCTACTAGCCTCTGTGTTGCTGCTGACTTTGCACTGTGCCAACTGCACTGCTGCCAACTCTGCTATGCACTGCTCAGTTCCTAACGCTGCTAACCATTGTTATTGTCACTATGGCACTTGACTGCACCATCTGTCATTGGTCCATCCTGCTACTGCTGCTATGGGCTCCCGTAGCAAGGCGATGATCCAAGAGGTGGACTCCTCAAGGATCTCGCCCATCTTGTAGCACTCTGGGGCTACAAAACCATATCACCCCACCTCTCTTTTGGAGGCATGTGGACAATCATGGAAAACTCCTCCTACAATCTGGAGGACAACCTTTCGATCTCTGCAGTAGCAAATTGTTGATCCCGCTCCTTCTCCTTGTCCTTCTTTCAAAGAGGACACTGAGAACTGAAGTGGCCCATCTCACCACATCAGAAACACTTGATCTTCGAAATATCCTTCTTTTGCCTATATTACTCATGCTGCCCCTTTGATGCAAAGGCTGCATTTTCCTCTTCCTTCATATTTGCTTTCTGCCCATCGCTGCTGCTGCCTTCCAAGTTGCTCTTCACTAATTCATGCCTTATCTCTTCTTGTTGGAGATCAGACCACATCCTCTCCCACTCTGGCAATTTTTCTCTCCCCAGAATGCTCTGGACGAAAACTTGACATTCTTTAGAGACGTTGTTCAGGGGCTAATCTCACAAACTCCGTAGGTTGAGGTGTTGACCCTACAGCTGCCAGTTGATCCTGGACATCCTGAAGCCTCGTAAGGAAGGGATCTATGCGCTCCCCCTTCTGCATCCTCGTGCATCAAATATTCTCCTCCAAGTACATCTTCCGCTACTCGGAAGACCCCTGATATAATGCAGCCAACGCATCCCACATATCTTTAGATGTGTGTTTGCCCGCTATGTGAGATACAATGTGATTTGTCACTCTGTCGAGGATCAACCTCTTGGCCTTCTCCATCTCCTTCTTATATGCGTTAAGTTGATCTGCATATGTGAGCTCAGCTACCACATTGGTGATATAATTTTGAGATTAAGCTCGTCTAGAAGGAAGGAAGATCCCGCCTTCTAGATAACATAGTTGGAGGCACCATCCAACCGATCTTGATCTCACAACCCAGCTGATGCCATCTCACCAATCAAATGTTGAACTTCCTGCTCTCTCTTCTGCGCATGTGCTGACTCGCTCTACGCACCCCCTGCTAGAGTAAGTATATTTTCTCCCAGCTACTACTGCTTTGCAGTGAGAAATCAAATTCCTTGGCTGGGAATACTCTAAGGAATAAATTCCCTCAGTATGTGTTCTTCTTTCCTCTTTTGATGCTTTTTTGTCCTAGCAAACTGCTGCAGAAAACTGTGTCCCAACTAAAGATCTTCTCAACGTTGAATCTACTGCGTTGCTCCCTCTGCCTCTAACAAGCTCTCTATTCGAAAAATTTACACTCGTCGACTCGCTCAGAGAGGTAATTTTCTACGAAAATCAGCCTTCTCAGCCAATGGACTGCACAACCCCTCTAGGGTTCGATCTGCTGCTAACGTAGCCCTTTGAACTCCTCTTTCTGCTCAACGTTGGGCTCTTCCTGCTCTGCTCTCCTCCTTCACCTCCGCTCTGATACCATGTGAAAATTCCACAATGGGAATCCCTACTGTAGCAATCTGATGTTATTTCGTCTACTTGTTAATTCTGATACAAGTTATTTACGGTGTTACACAATAAATATCGAAATAAATACAAATGCATTCTTCACAACATAAAAAATACTGCGGAAACAAGAACTGAGCAGGATTGAAATAAACACACACATATACACCGTTATTTTTGGACAGTGTCCCCGGAAAAAACTCAATGTGGGAAAATCGATGTAGAAACTAAGGGTTTGTATTATTATGCAGTAGTTTCTGAATACAAATCTTTGGATGCCCAATTGACTACCGAGAATCAACTAGCGAAAAAGTTAGGGAGATAACCTCACACTGGTATGGGAAGATCCAGTACTGATCTGACTGGAGATGAGCCCTCTGCGTAGTCTTTGCGCAGCGCTGCGTTACACCTATGCAGTTACTGCGTCACTGTCACTGGGACTGTGCCACACCTCCTGGATGGAAAGACGATCCTTTGACCTCTCGGTCTCACACCGTAGCTTCTAGTACTGGATCTCAACTGCTCCTTAGCAAATCGTTAGACTCCCAATGAAGCTCTGCACTGCCTTTGCGTGGCTCTGCACTGCTTCTTCTACACCTCTCTCTGCCTCCTCTGCAATGTATTCACCGGATCAGGAATACTTCCTCCAGAAAACTATCTCTGCCCCTCACTACAAGAAATCACTTTGATCTTCCTCAGACAACTGTTGTGCTACTCTCTTGAGAAATCGATCTCTTGATCTCTTACTCAATGTGTCTTCCAAATTCCCATCAAGCTCCTTCTTATAATCTCTCGTTGACATATCAACGACCAAGATTAAAACATAATCAAAGGCTAAGATTAACTAGGAGATGATATGTGTCTTTATCTAGAGGATTCACACCTGATCCAATTAATAGTAAATACACTTTATTACTCACATTTTCTAAGTTTATACTTAGGAATACATTAAAAATGATTAATTATTTTAATCAAATCCTCTTCGGGTAGAATTTCCCAAAACAATTTCTGGGTATTGTGGAATGCATGTGTCTTAGCCTCTCTGCAAAATCTTAAGGCTAAAGCACAATCAACGCTACAAAAAACAAGACAGGGCTCATAAAGGATTGCGAAAGAAACCTTGAAGAAAAATTCGACATGGAGGATATGGGGTTAATGCGTTATTTTATAGGATTGGAGGTATGGCAGAAGAATGGGTAGATCTTCTTTGGACAATGAAGATATGCTACAGAGATTCTAAAGAGATTCGGAATCCAGGATTGCCGACCCATGGAAACTCCCATGATCACCAATTGGAAGAAAATAGATTCATCAAGAGACAAGGGAGTCGGCCTCACCTTGTACATACATCTCATTGGGTTGCTCACGTATTTGGTCAACACTAGGCCAGACATCTGTTACGTTGTCAACACCGTTAGTCAGTTCATGGTGGAACTGAAAAGGGTACATTGAGCAGCAGCTAGGCACATTCTTAGATATGTGTGTGGGGCAGTCAGATATGGGTTGAAATATACTAGAGGAGATGACGTCAGATTGAGCGGATTCACAGATGTAGATTGGTCAGGTAGTTCAGTAGACCGAAAAAGTACCTCCAGGTACTACTTCAGTGTTGGATCAGGAATGATCTCCTTGTGCAGCAGGAAGCAAAAGTCGGTAGCACTAAGCTCAGCAAAAGCTAAATACACAAGAGCCAGCACAGCTACGTGTGAAGCAATTTGGCTTAGGAAATTGCTAGTGAGTTTGTTCAGAAAGAGGATGGGAGTGACCAGTGTTTACTGTGATAATCAGAGTTGTATTAAGCTCTCTTAGAATCTAGTATTTCATGATAGGTCGAAAAACATTGATATCAGATGTCATTTCATCAGAGACTGTGTTCAGCGTGGTGCAGTCCAGCTGCAGTATGTTCCCACAGGAGATCAGGCAGTAGACGTACTCACGAAAGCTCTAGAGAGAGCTAAGTTCATCCAGCTTAGAGAACAGATGGGTATGGTAGAGAACCCGTTTCAATAGCAGAAACAGATGGATTCTTAGTTGCAGCAGCAGGCAGATGAGAGGGAGTTGCAATGCAGATGCAATAGCTGGCAGCAGTATGTAGGGTCAGCAACAACAAAGACAACATAGAATGAGAGTTGTGCAATAGTTGGTGGTCAGTGAGGCCAGACATTAGCAATGCAGAGTGATGCTTCAATGGGTTGCAACACTTGAGCACATTCCTCCCTAAGATGGAGTGTTGATTTTTGTAGCATCGGATGTGCTCTAGCCTTGAGATTTTGCAGAGAGGTTAAGACACATGCATTCTCCAATACCCAGAAATTGTTTGGGGAAATTCCACCCGAAGAGGATTTAATTAAAACAATTAATTATTTTTAATGGATTCCTAAGTCTAAACTTAGGAAATGAGAATAATTAAAGGGTATTAATTAAATCGAGTGCAAATATTCTAGATAAAGGCGTGGATCAAGTCTAAGTTAATCTAAGCCATTGATTAAGATCTAATCTTGGTCGTTGATACCTCAACGAGAAATTATAAGAAGAAACTCGATGGGCACTTGGAAATGCACCAGATCAGATACTCAGATACCCAAGCAGATCGATTTCGCAAAGGAGGGATGCAATTCATCAGGCTCAGCGCAGTCACTATTCAGAGGATGACGCAGTGAGACCAACGTAAGGGTAGAAGTTCCTCTTTGGGGTCAGGGAAACACTGTGGAGTGAGGAAAATTCATCAGTAAATTTTTCGCAGTGTTTCTTCCTCTAATTTTGCTATCCAGTATCTCGTACGTAAATTATAGTTGAAGAATTAATAAAGAAACCCTCATCTGTTGCACCGATTTTCCCACATTGGGTTTTTTCGGGGACAATTGTCCAGAAATAACTGTGCTATGTGCTTATATGTGTGCTAGTATTTTTTCCTTGCATTTATTTTCCGCATTATTTGATTTGTGAAGGTTATAGTGTATATGTTTCGATATTTGTCATAGATAACTACAAATAGTTTGTTTAAGTAATTTTAACAAATATAAGAAATATTATCAGTTGCTGCAGTAGGATTCGAGGCTTCCGAATTTTCACAATATGCATAGGTCGAAGGAATTGAAGAAACATTTTCTCCCGTTGCTAGAATGGAAGCTGTCAAGATGCTCTTGACTTATGCATGTTCAAGAAAGATCAAATTTTATCAAATGGACGTGAAATCAACATTTCTAAACGGAGAATTAGAAGAAGTATAATAGAACAACCCGAGGGATTTTTGCTTGTTGACAAGAAAGATTATGTTTGCAAGTTAAAGAAGGTGTTGTATGGTCTCAAACAAGCACCCAAAGCATGGTATGCTTGTCTTGACAAGTATTTGCAACAACAAGGATTCAAGAAGGGAAGTGCAGATAGCAACCTTTATGTAAGGATTGAACATGATAGTCTGACGATTATTGTAGTGTATGTGGATGATATAATCTTTGGGAGTGATGATGACAGGTTAAGTAAAAATTTTGCTACAAATATGCAGAGTGAGTTCGAAATGTCACTACTTGGTGAGTTGACATACTTTTTGGGACTTCAGATATCTCAGCAAGACAAAGGAATATTTATCTATCAAACCAAATATATCAAAGAAATGTTGTAGAAATTTCAAATGGAAGATTGCAAGCTAGTTCTCACCCCAATGGTGACAGGTTACAAGTTGAGCATGGATGACTCATCCAAAGATGTGGATTAGAGGATGTATAGATATATGATTGGTAGTATTCTATATGTAACAGCTTGTAGCCCAAATGTGATGCAGGTAGTTGGGCAAGTTGCAAGATTCCAAGAAGCACCAAATGAATCCCATGTCATTGCTGTAAAAAGGATTTTTTGATATCTTAAGGGAGCAACAGAATATGGACTATGGTATCCTAAAAAAATGAGCTAATCATCGAAGCTTATATAGATGCAGATTGGGCATGAAGTGTTGATGATCGTAAGAGCAATAGTGGAGTAGCCTTCTATCTAGGTGGTTTTCTTGTTTCGTGGTTGAGCAAGAAGCAATCTTCAATATCATTATCCACAGCGGAAGCAGAAAACATAGCAGCAACAGCTTGTTGTACCCAAGTCCTTTGGATAAAACAAAACTTGCACGATCTTCAAGTAAAGTTTGATGAGACCATTCCAATCTTCTGTGATAACACCAGCACCATCAGTATCTCCAAGAATCCCGTGATATATTAAAAAACGAAACACATTCTGATCAAGTATCATTTTGTTAGAGCACAGGTTGCCGAGAAAAACATCAAGGTTGAATTGTTAAATTTAGATAGACATGGAGTGTTCTATGCTTAATGCAAATTTACTTCAACCATTCTTAGGCCCAATTCAATTTAGCAATCGCATAAACATGAAAGTAAAATTCTGATAGAATACAATAATAGAGCAACAAAAGACAAGCCAATAATATAGATCAGATTTTACAATTCTTCTTGTCTAGCAAAGATATAGGATGGTGTGCGTTACGACAATCAATAGGATGCATCAGCCAAAAAAGTCTTTCTCAACATCAGATCAGCCAACCCTCCAAAATGTCACACACATCCCTCAAAGACAGATCATCAAAAGTCAACGTAGAAAATTCAACACAGGAAAGTCAACGCTACAGATTTAGGGCTTCAGTCAAACTGCTCCTTTTTCCTTGATTTTGGTGCTCAGCTGTACGGCCTACAAAAATCAGATTTCCAGCAAAGATTGGAGGTCAAACGGTCAAGGGTTGACCATGGTCAACGTTGGTCAACGCACAACAAACAACCCTAAAACAGATCTGCGGATTTTCCCAGCTTTAGCTCCGCATGTGTGAAGGAAAGGGGCCTCCAATGGCTATCGAACCAATCAGATCACAATGAGAGAATGTGTGATGAGTTGATGAGAAAATGACCTCCAAGTCTCTCCAAGTTATATCCATCAGTGAGGGTGTGTGACACATCTATTAGACTTATTAGCTACACTACAAATCTGGCCGACCTTGCACATGTGGAAAATAAAATCAAAATATATGTTTTGCTCATTCAAACAAGATGGTCTTTAGATCAATATTGCACGTATCCGAAAGAGGAATCCAACAAAAATATAATCATCATCATCTGAGTAGTGCATCATGGATTTTGGACCTAGTTGCCCAAAATTAACACTCCCTCTCAACTAGGGAGAACTCCATCTATCCACTTGTGCCATCCAGAGATCAGTACCATCGTGTACCATCATATAGCATCATGTGTCATCCTGTTGTAACTTTCTTTGCTAGCTCTTCTTCGCAAAATAGAACAAAAGGTGAGTCACAAAGACATCACGCTCAGCTGATCCGAAGTCAGCTTAGAGGTTAAAACCTCTCTTGGACTCAAAAAGAGTCTCATACTAACCCGAAGTCAGTTTAGAGGTAAGAACCTCATCATACTTGATCCCAGATCAAGGTGTTCGACACGTGCCATCCTAGACATAGAGAGTACGACAATCTTCGATGCATCCATCGGTCTTGCTATTGGTCTCTATCCACATTTCCCACCTCATTGGCCAAATGAGAGGTACTTCCCATGAGTCTGAAACTCCATGGGTAGGATGTGTGCGGGGGCATAGATCAAAGAGAGGTGAACCAACTCAATATCATAACGGTGAAGCAGAAGCACAACAAGGTTTGGCAAGCCTAGCCCCGTGTGTGCATATAGCTCCAAGAAGCTATCCCCAAGCCCCCTAGAGCTCCCAGAGCTCATAGTCCAACTCAAGCAGGACCCTCAGAATAGGGTCTTTCCACGATTCCAAGCTTCTCATGGAAGGTTAGGAATTTGACCTTCCCTAGGGGCTTCGTGAGAATATTCGCGACCTGCTCATCAGTTCCTATATGATCGAGCCTTACGACGCCTCGTTGTACCATATCCCAGATAAACTCGTACCTAATATCAATATGCTTGGATCGATCGTGGAACACTGGATTCTCAAAAAGACGAATCCCACTTTGGTTATCACAAAGGATAACGGTGGTATCTAGCACATGCCAAAACAGCTCACTGAAGAGCTTTCACAACCAAACAGCTTCACAACAGGCCATACTCGCTGCAATGTATTCAGCCTCAGCGGTGCTCAAAGCCACCAAATTTTGCTTCCTGCTCATCCAAGATATCTGTGATATTCCCAATTAGTAGCAGCTAATTGACAATATTAATTTTTTAAAATTTTTTCCTTTCTAATGTTAGTCATTCAATAAAGGGGGTGATGGGACCCATAACCCACACTTAGGAGATAATAATTCCCTAAAGTCACTTAGGCAAATTCAGTTGGCAATGTGGGGCCTAGGAGAGCGAAGTGACAGCGCAGGGAAAGGGATAGCATGGAGGCAGCGCAGTGGCAGCATGGGCTAGGACAGTGCAGTGGTAGGGACAACGTGACCAAGGAGGGACAACGCAGTTGAGTGAGGCCCAAGGGAGAGCTAGGATCTCAAGCATAAAAGGAAGAGGAGGCTCACCATTAAGTCATTCTGTTATGCATCTTCTAATTTTCTATCTTTCAGACATTGAGCATGTTTTTGTTGTTTAGCGAGTTCTGCAAGTGTTGTTCAGCGCGCGGGTGTCTCCGAGTGGAGATCCCAACCTCAGCCTCGGGGGACTTTGAGTGCCCGCTTAGGTGAGGATATCCACCATTGTTTTTCAGGGCATAACACTCAGCACTCTTCAGCCAGGGGCACGCAGTCACTAGGGTAGTGCAGTCACACTCAGGGATTACGTAGTCTTGAGAGGAAGCAGCACTAGGAGAGAAGAGAGACTAGGGATTTCAGCTCGGGAATATTGTGAAGGGATCAACCCTTCACAAATCATCTTTTGCAGTAAGAGGAGGCCATCATTTTCAGTCTATCAGTTCAGCGCCAGCGTACTCACCTAGAGTGTGTGATTTTCCAGGGGAGGTCAAATTCCGAGGTCAACCATTCCGAGATTCCTTCCTGGGTTTTTCCGGGTGATTAGAGGAGAGCTTATATCTAGAGTTTCATCATTTTTTGAGCAGGGGAACAACCCCAAAGAGCAGCTCCATTCCAGCAGTAGCACCAACACCAGGAGTTACGCAGTCATAGAGAGAGCAACCATTCACTTGGAGATTCTGAGAGTATTTGGAGCTTGCCTTGAGCAAGCCAAGGTGGCATCATTTTGATCACTTTTGTACCTATTGTTATCTTTCATATTATAATAAAATAGCTCAACGTTTCTCCATGTTTGTAGTGTTTTTCACGATGTCTCTCTATTTGCTGTAGTTATTGTTTATGTTGCTTGTTGTTTATTTCCTATTCAAAATATTACAGTGGTATTAGAGCTCATAGACTTGGCTCAACCTGTGGAGCAGATCAGTCTATGACATCGGGAGGAAAACCATATATCACTTATCGGGGAAGGAGGTATAGGACCCGAGAGTGGAGATTCGAGGCCACTTTTGGAGAAGGAGACTGCATTCTAGTAGTGAATGCAGAGGAGGAAGAACCTATGGCGGAGGAGAGATATGAAGGGAAGGATTTCGGGAATCTCCTCCGGAAATCTATGCAGGAGCTCTCGAGGAGGATAGAGGAGATGGGTCAGAAGTTTGCCGCGGATAATAGACAGCGTGAAACCCCAAGGGGTTTTCACATCGGTGAGGGATTCGACACTTCTCATCACACGCAGGAGCAGATCACAGTGCCGCAGGTAATACCACTCACTCCCCCGCGTTCTACGATGCCCACATTTCTGACTAGAGGCACTGAGATAGGAGGACCTCATAAGCCGAAGAAAGTTCATTTGGGGGATTATTTTGTAGAATATCAGTCCTATGGGCGAGAGTTTGGTGAAGCTCTAGCACTTTGATTTTTTCCAGCTCAAGAAGGAAAACAGATCCCGCAACTAGAACAGAGGTGGTGGGTACACACAGGGAGGTGAGTTGCAACGTACTGTGGGCAAGTTTTTCTTGCCAACATTTTACAGGTCCTCTAAATGTTCAGCGAAAGCTCGGGTGGAGAAGCTGGACATTTATTTCCAACTTAATCAGATGGCAGAAGGAGAGGCCATCAAGGTGGCAGCGTTGCATCTTGAGGAAGAGGCCCATGACTGGTGGTTCCATAGGATGGCCATGTTGGGTCACTCAGCATTGACGTGTATGTGGAGTTTACACAGAGATTGGTGGAGTAGTTTGACCAGAAAGATCTAGAAGATCATTTTGTTAAGCTAACCAAGCTCAAGCAGACCGGGAACCCAAAAACTTACATTTCCGAGTTCTTGAGGCTATCAATGATGGTACCTGACTTGTCCTCAGCTAGGGGGATTTACATGTTCATTGACGGGTTGGAAGAACCTCTGCATGGGCTAGTCAGATCCACGAGGCCTGCTACACTTCAGGATGCAGTCGAGAGGACCAGAGATTTACAAGATGCTTTGCCCAGGACCAGAGCTCCTTTCCCCCAGAGACTGGCATTTCAGCCGAAGGGGAAGGACACGAGAGTTCCACCTCCAAAGGGGAACCAAGGCCGGGGGCCTTTGGACGATGATACCCGGAGAGACTTGAGACAAAGGAAGCTATGCTTCACATGCCAGGAGCCATGGGCACTGGGTCATCGATGTGTCGCGGGGAAGGCACATTACATAGAGGTCTTCTCCGACAATGAGGGGGAAGAAGATGCCTATGTGGGGATAGAGACATAGGCCAGCGCCGTAGTGTAGAGAGGGGATCATCCACCACATCCTCCCCCAGGAGCAGAAGGAGCAACGTTTGCACCCATAGGAGGAGTCCTAGCATCTTTGCGAGGGGTTCCAAAGTATTTGACACTGTATATCCGTGGTGTTAGCCACCTATAAAAATTTGTCATATCAAATGGTGGCTAAAATCTTTTTAAAGCCTTTAAAAAACAATTTTATGACCAAATTACTACTTCTTAAAGTCTTATGAAGATAACTAATCCTTGAGTTAATCTTCACTGCTGTTTCCCTCATAAACCTAAACAATCTACTGTTTGCATGAAGAAAAAGACTACTGAAAAACCCCATTTTCCCATCATTTTTACCCCTTCTTCACTCATAAATAACCCCATTTTTACCCCTTTTTTTCTTCACAAAATCCCTCCATATCCCTCTAAAAAACCTCCAAAATCTCTTTTAAGCCTCTAAAAACCCCTTTTACAGGTTTAAAACATCCTTTTCCCCTTTACCGAAAGCCAAGAAATCCCTTGAAAAACACCGATTTTGGCTTAAAAACACCCTTTTTCCATTGAGGCCTTAAGCCCCTTTCGGCCTAGCCCTTAGCCCCTTTTCCCGCATATGACTCGGCGCCAGAACCAGGCGCTAAGCCCCGTGGCACTAATCGCAATCGGAGCTTTCACTGTCACCTTTTTCCTTTGTTTCTTGTAATTTTCCGATGCAATGACCTTTTGTTCTATCGGCCTCCGCTGCAATCTCCACCATTGATTATCCGCAGATCTAACAGTTGATCGCCAATCGCAAAGTTTCAAGTGCCATCCCGGGTCCCCGCCGATATGCGATCCCCGATTTAATCCTGACCGTTGAATCCACAAGAACCAACGGTCGGGATTCATCCGCGCCTTTGTTCACAGAGCCCATCATCGCTCCGCCGATTTAATCTGGACCATTGAATCCACAAGAACCAACAGCCCAGATTTAATCGCGCTTCGCCCCTGTGCCCTCCATCTTTTCCCCTCTGACCAGATCTCCACCGTTGATCTCTCCAATGATCCAACGGTCCGCGCTAAATCGCAAAATCAAAGAACCGCAGAGTTTTGGTCCCCTACCTTTTTCCGATGCGATTAAATCTCCGCCGTCCATTCCGCCAGATTTGACGGTCCAAATTGCATCGCACACCGCCTTCCCCTGCCACCGTTCCACTGTTCCGCCAAGCCTCGATTAGATCTCCGCCGTTCATTTAAAAGATCCAACGGTCAGGATTTAATCCGCCGTTAGCTCTTCCCACCTTACCGCCCACGCATCTTCCTTCATCGCGCCCTATCCTGCATCGTTAGATCTGTCCGCCCTTCATCCAACGGCTGAGAATGCATATCATGTGATTTCTGAGTCCGAGGTTTAAAGTTTCAAATCACGCGATAAAAGCGGTTTTGGGAGGGACACGTGGCAGGCAGCAAAGCATATCGCGTTATTTTTGAGAAATTTGGAAACCACTTTGGAGCAGCGCGAAACCAACGGTTTTTTCAGCCGAAACCGCCTTTCCCCATCGCATTACATTTTCTCATTTAAATCTCCGCCGTTCGTTCTTTTCATCCAACGGCCCACGTTTAACCTTGCCCCCATTCACTTACCTTTTCACCCATCCTCCAAACGACCTCATCAAAGGATCTCAACCGTAGATATCTGTTGGTTGATCTAATCCAACGGCCCAGATCATTTCGCGACCCCAAATTTCATTTAAGCCCATTTTTCACTTCCGCCAAAGATTTTTCCCTTTTTCACTACATTTTCCTCCATTCCACTATAACTCTTCCCCTTCCGCAGTATGAAACCCCTGATTGATCTCAGCCGTTGATCAACCCAGATCAACGGCCCAGACTTAATCTAACCCCCATTCATCCAACCGACTCCCTTGTTGACCCCAACAAGCAATCCTCGTTGTTGGATGTTTTCATCCAACGGCCACAATCTAACCTAAACCTCCGAAGCAGTTTAAACCCATCCACGCAGGATTTTTATAATTTTTGCTTGTTTGTGCAGGTTTTAAAGGTTTTCCATTGTTTTAAAAAGGAAATCAAGGGTCGGGCATGACGATCCCCCAGACCTTTATTCATCAAGGATATCATTATGCAAGTTTTCACATCATGATTTATCTGTGCCTCATGAGCACTGATGACATTATACAACCCTCTAAGCACCTACAAAAGCAACAAAAACACAGTAAACCTTGATCAGACAGAGAGTATCAGTGTCAAAGGGTGAGATCACAACAGAGATGAAGAATTCAAGGTTTTAAGACAGTTTTGAGGGATTAAGGCGTAAATTCGACTATCAAAAGCCTAATCCACACAGTTAAAGACAGTATGAAGACCAGAAGACAGAAATTAAGCCTAATCAGACCTAAAACACAAATCAAAAGCACATGAAAGGTGTTTTAGGTTAAAACAATGAGATCTATTAGTCCGAGAAGCCTCCACTGCCACATCAGAGGCTAATTGAACCCTCCCTAGCTACCAAAAGACACCTGCAACCTCAAAGCAATCAAAGAAGGCATAGTTAATGCCTATTTCAAAGATATTTGCCTAAAGACAACTGAACAGTTATTTCAAATCAAAGGAACTTATTACAACTGTCAGCAAAGTTATTACAAAGATAAGAAAGAGCTTTAAAGTCAACAATTTCTCCCAAGTAGCCTAAAAACTTAATGAAAACCAATTAATATAGAGGAAATATCAGAAATCTTCTCCATTGAGCCCCTCAAAGGCCGAGAAGCATTAAACTGTATTAATTGAGCCTAGAGATCTTATTTTACATCCCACCTCCTCTTTTCTTCTATAAATACCTCTGTAGAAGATGAGACAAAGGTTGGTCTCCGCATATCTGTTGCATGTAAATAATTTTCTGAAGCTGCTGTAAGCTCTGTTTGTAATTGAAGATACCTAAGTTGAGATGAGAAGTTTGAAGTTGTAGAGACCCATTGGACTTGATGATTGTAACTGGTTTGAAGCATCAAATACAAGCTGATTTATGAGATCCTGGTCTATGTCAATGGTGATGTTTTTCTCATCGTAAATTGTTATTTTCTTTTTGTTTCCATTCTGTCCATCTTCTCTGATAAAGAAAAACAATTATAGAGTTAGGATTTACTGTCAAAGGTACCCTACTCTCACTGATAAGCTCTATCTCCATGTTTTCTTCCAATTGTGTATTTAGGAATGATTTAATACAGTCCAAGCAGTTTAGGAGTGTTGGTGTTCCCATCTCTTACTGTCTAAACTTTAAACATTGTTCTTGAATGTTATTTTCTGTTTATGCTAAGTAAAGTTGAATTAGGGAAGTCTATGGTTAGCCCTGTCCTCTAGTTTTATCTCCAAAGGTTGTCTGAAAGTTTCCCTTAAAGTATGTTGAAAGCATGATAGGTTCAAAGTCCTTACTTGATCTTAGACTACTTTTATTGTTTGTCTAGAATGTTTTTCCTTTGAATATGCTGAAAGCAAGATAGGTTCAAAGTCCTTACTTGATCTTAAGCTATTCTATGTGTTTTAAATGTTTTCTATTGAAAGTGCATCGAAAGCAGGCTAGTTTCAAAGTACTTACCTGATCTTAGATAACTTTTATATCTTTCTTAAGTGTATGCCAAAAGCAGGATAGTTTCAAAGTACTTACTTGATCTTAGGCTGCTCTTTGTTCTTCATCTGTTTGATTCCTTTTCTTATTGTTTCATTCCATTCCATAAAATCAACTTAAAGAGATCCTTTAACATAGATGACTTGCCCCATGGACCACTCTTGAACCTTGCTGTTTCAATTAAATCCTACTATGACTCCATAGCCCAATGGATTGAAGCTGCTTTTTGCCTATCTTATCAACTGAATCATCCATTCACTTTCATACACCTTCACCCTTCATTTAGACTTCCTTCACCTTCATTTATCTTTGCCCAACCAAAACAAACAAAACCTTGTTCCTCATAACTAGCCTAATATCACATCTCAAGCCTTAAAAGATAAATCAATCTTTGCACTTATAGAGAGATCCCTCTCTGGATTCAGGAGGGCTAGATCCTAGAATCCCAAAGTGGTTCATATGTAGGCTTTGCAATTTGTATTTGCCAATCTTGCAAATTACAGAGACCTAACATTCTGGCGACTCCACTGGGGACTTTTGAGTGAAATCCTTAAAACATTCTGGCGACTCCGCTGGGGAACTTCTGAGTAAAATCCTTGAAAAATTCTGGCGACTCTGCTGGGGAACTTCTGAGTAAAATCCTTGAAACATTCTGGCGACTCCACTGGGGACTTCTGAGTAAAATCCTTAAAACATAGTACTCAGCATTCAGTGCAGTATAAGTATCTCTCTTTAAGCACTACCAAAGCAGTGGTAATCATGATAAAACTTATTGGAATCAGTGACAAACTAAGGAACCCTTAGGATTCTCATAAGAGCTTATAAAACCTTGAAGGAATCAACTAGCTTAGACATAAGAGTAAAATTTCTTTGTCTCATCACCGTAGCTAAGTGTTGAAACAAATTTAGGACACTTTTAGAACCCATAGAACTGAAAAAACTCAGAAAACCCAAAAACATTTCAGATTGGTATCCAAATAAACATGGTGGTGGACCATAAAACATTTTACCTCCAAAAGAGCTAAAAATTTTCACCTGGTGACTCCACAATCCAAAACAGGCCTAAAAGACTCCACTGGGAAACCCATTACTCTCATAACATCATACAAAATCAGTTAGAAGACTTTAAGGATTAAATTTTTCTTGTTTTAAAGATCAGTTAGCCTCCTAAAGATTGTCATATTTGGTTAAACTTTTCTTGTTTAGTTGGGTCTGAAAACATAGCATAGTGGCTTCTAAAAGAATTCATACTAGGAGCCATCCTGATCCAAACCCCCCTAAGATAGTTGAAAACCCTGAAAGAATACTTAGGAAGTTTCCTAAGGCCAAATCTTCAACTATTGTCAGATCACTCCATAGAGCTAATTTTGTCCCAGATAATCTTACAGTTCTACAAAAACCACAAGTTGACTTAAGAAACCCATTTAGAACCAGGTCACTTGATGATATAATTCAGATAGACTTTGAATCTCCACTTTCATCCCAAGACAAAAGTGAGCATCCTAGTAGCAGAGAGACTACACCACATGATTTACATTTCCTTCATAATTTTTGTTTCTCTCATCCTAGATCTGCTCAACAATTTCTTGCTAGTCCATCCACATCTGTTATCCATACATCCACTGTCCAAACCACACCATTCCATCAAACCCCTCTCATTTTACATCCTCCACCTGTAAACCCCCCACTTTTTCCACAACCTCCTATCATGGCAACATGGTATGCCCCTCTAGTAGTCCCTTTACACTTAGTCAATCTTCCACAGAACTATCAGTCCAAAATACCATTGTATGATGCCAGTGGTGCTATTGCTGCTTCACAACATATGGATAAGATGAATGAATACTTTGACAGAAATGAGATTGATGATGAGACTGTTAAACTTTGATTATTTTCTCAAAGCTTAGGGGGAGAAGTAAGAAAATGGTTCAAAGGCTTAACTCCTCACAGTATTAATGATCTCCAAGCCTTCCATCATTTTTTCTTAAACAAATGGGAAGTTAAGAAAAACCCTCTCCAAATACTTTCTGACTACAAGAATCTCTAAAGAAACACCAGGGAAAGTGTTCAAGCTTATTGCACTAGGTTCAATAGTGTGTATAATGCACTTCCCCCAGATCTAAAACCTCCACAAGGCTCAGCTTTAAACAAGTTTCCTGAAGGATTTGATCCTGAAATGGCGTATCAACTTAGAGAAAGAGATCCTCTGACTTTAGAAGATATGCAGAAAGGAGCCTTAGCTATGGAAGTTAATCTAATGGAGAAAAGAGTGAGAATGAGGAGTGAGAAGAAAGTGTCATTTAGAGAGAAGTCTGCACCTTCCACATCTAGCTCTAAGATGGAAAGAATGATGGAGGAAATGATGAGAAAGATGAGCATCCTGGAGAGAGCACAAGCAAGTCAAAATCAATCAGCTCCTCAAAACAGAAACCAATCTCAAAACCAAATTCAGAATTTTAGGAGAAATTAGCCTCAAAACAAACCAAGAGACCCTGATCAAGAGATTATGCCTCTTTTCCATAAAAACTATGTAAGTGAGGTTGAGGAAACATTAGAACAAATAGAGGAGGATGACATAAACATGTTGGGAGTAGACAATGATGATTTTGAAGTTCATTATAATAGGAAACAAGGTTTATACACACCCTATGATGATAAAAGAGCAGAGGATGAATATTATTATCAAGAGTTGGAAAATTTCATCATAGAAACTCCAAGAGAGTATGACCTTAGGAGTAAAAGCAATCAGGAAACTCCCAAAACACAAACCTCTGATAAATTTGTAAAAGACAACCCTGTAAACAAACCCAAAGCTCCTAAACAGAAAGACAAAACAGTGGCTGTAAGTTCTGATAAAAAAAAATAAAAAAGCACTCAAATCAATGAAAAACAGAGTGCAGATCTTAGCAGTGCTGGTACCTTAGCTAGTTCTCCTATTAAATTTTTTTTGACCAATGTAAATAGAGGAAATCAACAACATTATTTGGCTGATAGAATGGTGGTTAATAAGGTTGAAACAAACATGTTAAAAAATCAGATGCCTTTTAGTTTGGAACAAGAAATTGCCAAAATCAAAATCTCTGTTCCTCTCACTGAATTAGCCACCCAAGATGTATATAGATCACAAATTTTGAAGGATTTTAATATAGGATAAAATAATGACACTGTCAATCTTAATGATGACCAACTAGAGCTTTTATTTGGTCCAAAGATTGAAGGTAGATACCAAGAAGGGCCAGTTCCTCCATTCTATGTTAGTTTGAATATTCATGACAAGATTTTACACAATGCCATGCATGACTCAGGGGCCTCTCACAATTTAATGCCCAAAGATGTAATGGAGAGTCTAGGCCGTGAAATCACTCGACCTTACAAAGATATTTACTCCTTTGACTCAAGAAGAGTGAAATGTTTAGGATTAATCAAAGACCTCTGTGTAAACTTAGCACAAATTCCAGCCAAGTGTTTAGTGATGGATATTGTAGTGGCTGATGTACCCCCCAAGTATGGTATGTTGTTATCAAGATCTTGGGGATCTAAGTTACAAGGAACAATACAGATGGACATGACATATGCAACCATCCCTGTCTTCAATTAGACTAGGAGACTTTACAGGGAAACTCACATGCAATACATGGTTACTAGCCAAGATAGACCAAAAAAATCTCCTCTTTATTCTGTTCACACAGGCCTCGACTCATTTATCCTTTTCAATGATGAAACATTCAATGAGCAAGAAACCTTAACTGAATTAGGGGCAGATATAGGAAAAGAGGAAGACAAGACAGAAGCTTCAAAACAATTTGCTAAAACAGAAAGTCACAACAAACCAATTACAGGTATTGAGCTACAAATCAGTCATCCATTGCTTTTCAACCTTGAGAGTCAAGAAAAGAATCCTCATCACAATGAAGAATATGAGGAACTAGATCAAATTCAACATAGCGCTGACTTACAAGAACAATCCAAAAGCACACTAGATGAAGAGGATAATAATCAAACGAGTGAGTCTGAAACTAGTCCTCTCTGGAGTATCCACTTTGATGGATCTTGCACTCAGAGTGACGCAGGTGTAGCAGTGTGGCTTCATAATACAGTGAAAAATCATGCTGAAGGACATTCCTACAAATTAAATTTTCAATGCACCAATAACATAGCTGAGTATGAAGCCCTCCTTTTAGGCCTGCACTTATTGAAGAAATTAGGGGCCAAAAGGATAAAGGTTCATGATGATTCCAAACTGATAATTAGGCAAGTGAATGGAGAATATAGTGCCAAACATCCCAGCCTTAGAGCCTATAGGAATGATACCCTTGATTTATTGAAAACATTTGATGAATTTCAACTTGTCTTTGTACCAAGAAATCAGAATATTGCTGCTAATGGTTTGGCATTTGCTGCTTGAACATGCTTGACACCTTATGCAACCAAACTATGCACTACTCAAATCAAATTTCGACTAGTTGTCCCTGACAACGAGAAATATTGGCAAGTGTTTGATGGAGACAAACAAATAGAAGACTTCTTACAGTCCAGAAATAAATTTGAGCTACCAAGTTCAGATTCAGAGTATGAAGATGACTGTTTCGCTGAAGAAATTCCACTTGATGAAGACGTAAACTCTCCAAAGATTGCTGATATAAATCTGTTAACTAACAAACTTAAACATACCATAGAGATTAGTGCAGATTTAGAAAAATAAGACTTAGAAACACTGCACTCTAACACACAAGATTTGCCAAAAGCACTGGTCCCTTTAGAAGAATTGTTTGATTTCAATGATGTTGCCAAGAAACAAAAACTGGAGTCCATGGAAACTGAAGTAGAAGAGTGTAATTTAGGCAGTGAAATAAACCCCAAAATGATCAAACTGTCTAAGACTTTACCAGCTCACATTAAATTGAAATACATAGAGCTGTTTAAAGAATTTTCTGATGTTTTTGCATGGAATTATGAAGATCTCAAATCCTATGACACAGAAATAATTCAGCACAAGATACCCCTCAAAGAAAACCAAAAACCTTTCAAACAAAAACTGCGTAGAATAAACCCTGTTCAATTACCTTTGGTTGAAAAAGAGATCAAGAAAATGTATGAAGCTGGAATTATTGTCCCTATTAGATACTTAGAGTGGGTGTCTAATCTAGTGTTAGTAAGGAAGAAAACAAGAGAGATTAGGCTTTGTATTGACTTTAGAGACTTAAAAAAAACCTCAATAAAGGACAACTACCCTTTACCCAAGATGGATCACATTTTACAAAGGGTAGTTGGTTCTAAAAGAATTTCTTTGCTAGATAGCTTCTCAGGATACAATCAGATTTTAGTACATCCCGATGATCAAATCAAGACAGCTTTTACTACACCTTGGGGCATTTTCATGTATGTGAAAATGCCCTTTGGTTTAATGAATGATGGTGCTACATTTCAGAGAGCCATGGATATTGCATTCTCGGAAGAATTAGGCTACTTCATCATTATTTATCTTGATGATATCACTGTTTTTTCCAAAACAAATGAAGAACACCTAGAACACTTGAGAATAATCTTTGAGAAATGCAGAAAATTTGGGTTTAACTTTAAATCCTAATAAAACAATGTTTGGTCTCCAAGAAGGTAAACTTCTTGGGCACATCATATCAGAGGAAGGAACAAAGATAGACCCAAAGAGGATTGAGGGTATATTGCAAATCACACATCCTAAAAACATCAAGGAACTTCAATCTTTCATTGGGAAGATTAATTTCTTGAGAAGGTTCATACCCAACTTGGCCGAACTCCTTAGAAACATAAAAAACATGCTGAAAAAGGAACAAGGAGTTAAATGGACCTTGGAAGCAAAGAAATCTTTTGAGCTGGTAAAACAGGGATTAACCAAAACACCAGTGCTTATAAGTCCTGATTTTTCAAAAGATTTTTTCATTTTTTCATTTGCATCAGAACACACAATGGTTGCTGTCCTATTGCAGAAAAATTCAAGGGATAAGAGCAGCTAATTTCATTCTTTAGTAAGGCATTGAGAGATGCACCTCTGAAGTACAACATGGAAAAACAAGCTTTTGCTTTGGTCAAAGCTTTAAAAGACTTCAGAGTTTACATTCTTCACTCCCACATCATTGCATTTGTGCCGAATTCAGTTGTGAAAGACATTTTAACACAAGATCCAGATGGAAAAAGAGGTAAGTGGATAGCTGTGATATTTGAATATGATTTAGAAATCAAGCCCACTAAACTCATAAAAGGCTAAGGACTAGCAATATTGATGGATGAATCAAATTTTGAAGAGCTTGATATAAACATGATAAATGCATTAGATGAAGAGGAGTTGTCAACTCCTATTATTGAAAATAATTTCTTGAATTCATCTTGGTATGTTGATATTTTATATGTTTTACTCAATCTGAATACACCTCCTGGTTTTTCAAAAACAAAGGCAAGGTTTTTAAAGTTAAAAGTTGTTAACTACTACATTTTAGATAAATGTCTTTATTGGAAAAATGCTAGTGGGTTATTGCTTAAATGTTTTCCTGAGAATGATGCAGAGAAAATCAAGCATGAGTTCCACGAAGGAGAATGTGGAGGCCACCTCTATTGGAAGACAACTGCTAACAAAATCCTTAGAGCTGGTTACTATTGGCCCTCCCCCTTTCAGGATGCCCATAAGATGATTATTGCTTGTCATAAATGCCAACTTTTTGAAAGCAAAAGAAAATTGCTTCCCTTACTTTTGCATCCCATCACTGTTGAAGCTCCTTTTCAACAGTGGGGTCTAGACTTCATAGGAGAAATCCATCCACCATCATCTGCCCAACATAGATGGATTCTCGCTGCAACAGACTACTTCACTAAATGGATAGAAGCCATCCCTTCTAGGCAAGCCAATGACTCTGTTATTATAAAATTTCTTGAAACTCATATCCTCTCTAGATTTGGCTGTCCTAGGAAGATTATTATTGACAATGCTGCTGCATTTGGATCAAAAAAGATGGTTGAATTATGTCACAAACATAAGATCACATTAGGCCATTCTACTGCTTATTACCCTCAAGGTAATGGGCTGGCAGAATCCTCAAACAAAATTTTGGTGAACATAATCAAGAAGTTGCTGGAGGACAACAAAAAGTCATGGCACACAAAGCTAGTACATGCACTTTGGGCTGACAGATTAACACTTAAAAAATCAATTGGAATGTCACCCTACCAGCTTGTATATGGAGTAGATGCAATTTTTCCAACTAGCCTAGGAGTGCCAGTCATGAAGCCGATCCAAGAAGTATAATCTGAAGACAATGACATGATTAGAAGAATTAATCAAACCATACATCTTCAGCAAACCAGAGAGGAGGTCTACAACAGAGCATTACAAAAGCAAGAAAGCATCAAGAAGATTTTTGATAGAAGGACAAAGGTCAGTAATTTCAACATTGGTGACAAAGTGTTAAAGTGGGATTCAAGGAGAGAAGATAAGGGTAAGCATGGAAAATTTGATAACTTATGGCTTGGCTCTTATCTCATTCATTCTACTGCTGGTAACAATGCCTATTTTTTACAAGAATTGAGTGGAGCTGAACTTTTTGGGGGTCCTTTCAATGGCAGGATGCTCAAACATTATTTCTCTTGACTATATCAGTTTGGTAGCCTTTTTATTTTTTCACATTGTGAATATCATACTCATCATTTCATTCAAATTTAGAAAATGAAAAAATACAAAAACAATAGAACAAAAAAAAGAGGGTAGATTGTAAAAACAAGAAAGGTACAACCCCATACCAAAAAGAGAAACAAAATCTGGAAGTGTGCAAGCTCAAATGCCACTCCTAAGAAACAACTCCTAGTTAGTCATACAGCCTAATAATGACTAATTAGTTTTAAATTTACTACTGATAGGTTAGTGAAATAGATTTGCCAAACAACTTAATCTTGGCTTATCAGTTAGGAATATTAGGATAGAATAAAAAGGGTTCAAACAAGTTTAAAATCTGAACCTATGAATTTCAAAGGATGAATGGCTTTAATCATATAAAATCTTGAGCAAAGAATAGAAGAACCGGTTCTAATATGCCTAAAAATTGAACCAGAGAACAAAGAAAAAAAAAAAACAGCTCAAATAGAATTTAAAATAGAGCTGAAGAAGTATGAAGGAAGTTTTAAAATTTTTCAGATCTTAAGTCTTCATCATTTTGCTTTATTTTTCTATAAATTTTTGTCTATGTGCAGCTTGTTTTTATGCTATAGATCAACAACAAGTTAGACTGTTCAATCCTAGCTTGTTTGCTTTTAAATTTCTTGTCTTAGAATGTAGAGAACAAAAAATCTGTCAGATAGTCCAATCCTGACAGATAGTAGTTAGGTAGAGAAGCTTATGAACTCAACTGTTTAATCTGAGTTCATGGAGAAATAAGGGTAGAAATAGACTAGTTTTATGTTTTCTCAAAAGAATAAAATATGTTGTAAAAAGAGTTTTCCAATCCAAATGCACTCTGAAAGAAGAAAAAATGTTAGATCATTAGGATCGGGTAGGTAGAAAGCTTGTTTGGTAGAATTCCATTGGTTTTAATGGCTGCTAACACTGTCAGAGCAAAGGAAGATCAACAAAGAAATAAAGTTGTAGCCCAATGGATGAGGCATTGATCAGCTTCCAAAGAAGACAGGTCTGAAGTTCTTGATACCTTCAAGAAGGCACCATCCCCATGTGGAGCCACTGTTAGCCACCTATAAAAATTTGTCATATCAAATGGTGGCTAGATCTTTTCTAGCCTTAAAGAAAAAATTCATTTCCAAATTGTGAGTTCTTGAAGTCTTAATGATGTCTCTTTTTCCTTTAGAAAACCTTCACTGCTGTTTCCCTCATTAACCCTGAAAAATATGCTGTTTACTTAAAGAAGAAGACTGCTTAAAAACCCATTTTTCATCATTTTTTACCCTTCTTTTCACTCACAAGTAAACTCCATTTTCATCCCTTTTTCCTCTGTAAAATCCCTCCATAAGCCTCTTTTAACCTTCAAATTCACTTCAAGTCCCTTTTAAAATCATTTGGTCTCCTTCCTTTGGTTTTAAAAAGCCTTTTTTCCTCTACCAGAACCCTCAATTTCCCTTAAAAACTCTGTTTTTTAAGCCAAAAAACAGTCTTTTTCAATATAAATTTTTTTAGCCCCCGAGGGCTTAACTTTCATAAAATTCCGCTTCATAGGACCTTAAGCCCCACAACCGGGCACTTAAAAGGCCTAAACTCTGTAGGTTTTAACCCTGAACAAAAATTATCTACACACGAATCTTATAACAGAAAATAAACAATAGCAAGAGCATAAAACATAAAATAGATAAATACAAAGATTTTCCCCTGGATCCCAAATCGGGATGACCAGCGTGATTTTTCATTATATTCCTTTTAGTGTTACAACACATATATATACATGCCGAAGCATACATGAACCCTAATCCATTAACCCTGGATTAGAACATAACCGTAGTTCCCTTTACTGGATCTACAAAAATACCAGGGGCTGAAAACCATCGTACCCCAAAACCATGTGCAAAACCATGCAGAAAACCATGGGCGCGGACTACCCACCGGAAATTAAGGAGAAATTTTTGTCGGGGCGCTGCCTCGGACCCCGACAGGGGGGGCTACCGCCCCCCCTGTGACCCCCTCGTTGCGCCCTGCGCAAAGGGGGGGCTATCGCCACCCCTCTTACCCCCCCGCGCATGCTTAGTCGTGGAAAGAATATAACACATACTCAAAAAACTCCTCCCCGAACCCAGTCAAAACCTTTTTCTCCTTTGTATTTTGTAAAACTCGACTTTCCTCTGTTTTTCCAATAAACCCGATAGTTCAAAGTTTAAATGAATATCAACCGTCGATCTAAACCGATCAACGATCATCGGCTTATCGCGTCGTACATACAAATCGCATCACAAATATTCATATAACCCTTTTTCGCTTGGTTCTTTCCTTTTCTCCGATGCGATCCTGCAATCGTTTCTCCACTGTTGATCTTATTTACTACCCCCAAATCCGACGGTCCATGTTGCTCCATTTTCCAAACCCGTCGTTCCCCCTTTGCCTTCATGAATTAATCTCCACCGTCGATCTAGTTTTTAGATCGACGGCTCGTGCTTAATCACATCGCACAAAGTCTGACGGCTTAGATTTAATTGCGCTCCACTCGAAAGCCCTTGCCATTTCACCCACCGATCGAATCCTGACCATTGATCTCTCCTAGATCTAACGGCTCGCGCTTAATCGCATTGGCACATTCCCTTTGTGCCTTCCCTTTGCCTCCGCTGATTTGCGACCCTGCGATCCAATCTGGACCGTCCATTTCAAAGATCCAACGGTCCAGATCAAATCCGACTTCCCTTTGTTATTTCATAAATCCTGACAGTGTAATTTCTCAGTAACGATCCACCGTTGATCTTTGCAGATCAAAAATCTACATTTCACCCGATCTCCGCCCAACCCCCTGCCTCATATTCCTTTCATTTCCCCGAGATTAAATCTGAGCCATCAATCTTTTAGATCCTACGGTCCATATTCAACCCGATAGGCCCAAATCCTTTGGGACCTACCTTCCCCCTCAACAGATCTCGACTGTCCATTCCCGAGATCCCACGGTCCAAATCTAAACCACCTTGACCTTGCCCACCATTTTCCGCCCGCGCATCTTATCTCATCGCGATCTCATTTCCACCGTTGGATCTCCCCACCTCTTATCCGATGGTTTCTAACCCATATCACGTAATTTTGTGCCAGAATGTTAATGCCTAAAAATTACGCTATATGGGCGGTATTAAAAAGACACGTGTCGGCTAGAGAAGCATATCGCGTTATTTTTGAGAAATTTGGAAACCACTTTGGAGCAGCGCGAAACCAGCGATTTTTTCAGTCGAAACCACTTTTCCCCATCGCATTAATTTTTTTTTCTCCACCGTTCGTTCTTTTCATCCAACGACCCACATTTAACCTTGCCCCCATTCACTTACCTTTTCACCCATCCTCCAAATGACCTCATCAAAGGATCTCAGCCGTAGATCTCTGTTAGTTGATCTAATCCAAAGACCCAGATCATTCTACAACCCCAAATTTCATTTAACCCCATTTTGCTTCCGCCAAAGATTTTTTGCCCCTTTTCATTACATTTTCATCCATTCCACAATAAATTTTCCCCTTTCGCAATATGAAACTCTCGCTTGATCTCAGCCGTTGATCAACGCAGATCAATGGCCCAGACTTAATTTGACCCCCATTCATCCAACCGACTCCCTTGTTGACCCCAACAAGAATTCCTCTCCGTTGGATGTTTTCATCCAACGACCACGATCTAACCTAAACCTCCGAAGCAGTTTAAACCCATCCACGCAGGATTTTTATAATTTTTGCTTGTTTGTGCAAGTTTTAAAGGTTTTCCATTATTTTAAAAAGGAAATCAAGGGTCGGGGATGACGATGCCCTAGACCTTTATTCATCAAGTAGATCATTATGCAGGGTTTCACATCATGATTTATCCGTGCCTCATGAGCACTGATGACATTATACAACCCTCTGTGCGCTTGAAAAAACAACAGAATCACAGTGAACATCAAATAGACAGAGAATATCAGTTTGACAACATAAAATCAAAGCAGAAATGAAGAATTAAAGGTTTAAACACAACTTTGAAGGATTAAGGCATAAATTCAATTATCAAAAGCCTAATCCACATGGTAAAATACAGTATGAAGACCTGAAGACACAGATTAACCCTGATCAGACCTAAAACACAAATCTAAAGTAAATTAAAGGTGTTTTAGAGAAAGACAAAGCAATCTATCAGTCCGAGAAGCCTCCACTGCCACATCAGAGGCTAATTGAATCCTATCCAGCTACTAAAAGCCACCTGCAGCCTCAAAGAAATAAAAAAAGGCATAGTTATTGCCTCAGAATAGAAGATATTTGCCTAAATATAGCTGAACAGTTATTTCAAATCAAAGGAACTTATTACAACTGTCAGCAAAGTTATTACAAATATAAGAACGAGCTTTAAAGTCAACAATTTCTCCCAAATAGCCTAAAAAATTAATGAAAACCAATTAATACAGAGGAAATATCAGAAATCCTCTCCATTGAGCCCCTCAAAGGCCGAGAAGCATTAAACTGTATTAATTGAGCCTAGAGATCTTATTTTACATCCCACCTCCTCTTTTCTTATATAAGTACCTCTATAGAAGATGAGACAAAGGTTGGTCTCGGAATATCTGTTGCTTGTAAATATTTTTCTGAAGCTGTTGTAAGCTCTGTTTGTAATTGAAGATACCTAAGTTGAGATGAGAAATTTGAAGCTGTAAAGACCCACTGGACTTGATGATTGTAACTGGTTTGAAGCATCAAATACAAGCTGATTTATGGGATCCTGGTCTATGTCAATGGTGATTTTTTTCTTATTGTAAATTGTTATTTTCCTTTTGTTTCCATTTTGTCCATATTCTCTGATAAAGAACAACAATTATAGAGTTACGATTTACTGTCAAAGGTACCCTACTCTCACTGATAAGCTTTATCTTCATGTTTTCTTCCACTGCATTAGGAATGGATTTAACAAGGAAATTCATGAAGCCAGAGTGTTTGTTGCGTATTACAATGATGATGAGCTTAGTTGGAAAGAAGTCGCCTTCACTGGCCTCGTAGGCTATTTTTGCAGCAAGCATATTTTTAGACATGTTAATGTATTCTATGGAGTTTATGTGGATGCTATTTGTGGATGGTTACATCATGTTTAGTGTGCTGATGGACTTCATTTTAATATTATTGTTTTAATCTATTTTAGATCACAAATAAAATAGATATGTCGAATATTATTAGCTCTTAATAATATTTTGGACTATAAAATGATTTTATTCTGGAGCACTTCGCTTGCGTACGATGTGCACAAAAATGATGAAGGAATTACGCTATTCCGAGGGTTGGAAGTGGATGCTATTGCATGGATACTTTAGTTAGAACTCATGTGACAGAGTTTGGTGGAGTTATTGAGGTAGTTGGTGGAGTTGTGTTCAGTTTAACTGAGTTAAACATAGTTAAGCTAGTTGTATCTAGTCTAACTGATTGATACACTAGTGAGAGTGGTGTGAATTAATTATAAATTAATTCACTAATTATTAACTCATTAATCAACTAAAGAATACATCAGTTAACTACAGTTCATGGACAGTTTCAGTGGAGACCAGTGAAGAGGTAGGTGAAAGAGCAGTGTGACTATCAGTTGTGACTATAGTGCTGCATGATTTTGCACCACACATGGTTGGAGATGCCAATGAGGATTGCGTGAGCAAGGATGGAAAAATTTGAATTCATTCAGAGCCATTCTTCAGCAGTGATTGCGCAGTAGAGGCAGGCTAGCAGGTGGCAGAGATTGGAGCAGGTGTTTTGCTAGATCGGACCTGATTAATGTGTAGCAATTGGAGATTGTACTGAGAGCTTGTGAGGAGCTTTGTATAATGATTGTTACATGATCTCTATGACATATAATATACAAATAGTTGGGGGTTTTCAGCTTTAAGCTTTCCCATAAATACTGTGTTCATATGTGTGACTGTTTATGGTTTTAATGTGCGCATGCGATTGTTTTTATTTCCGCAATTAATGATCAATGGTAGAAGAGATTATGTATTGTGCATAAAGTCAAATAGTGTGTGATCAGGAGAATCTTAGATGTATAACATATCAGTTATATAAATTTCTACATGGTATCAAAGTGATATTGATCATTGGAGCAATTGCAAAACATTAAAGCGGTTGAGTTTTGTGCTGGTGGAATTCGAATTTGTAGCAGTGTTTTCTTGGTGTCAAAGTTGCAACGGATTGCGATTGGAGTATGCCCTTGAGGGCAGCTTGAATTATATTGCATGGAAGGACAGGATGGAGGCGGCGCTGGATGACAATGGGTTGAAGGAGTTCATAGATGCTGAAATTCCAAAACCTGCTTCTAGCGATGTTACCGCACTTGACGCATGGAAAAAGAAGACAGCAAAATGTCGAAGGATTCTGTTGGAGGGTGTGAAGGATCACATAGTGTCTAGCCTTCATGGTAAAGCTTCTCCATTCTTGATTTGGAAAGCTTTGACAGATTTATTCCAAAGCAAGAGTGACCAGAGGAAGTTGGCGCTCAAGGATAAACTCAGGAACATAAAAATGGAGAAAGGCGATAGTATATCCAAGTACCTCACGAAGTTTTTCTAGTGCAGGGATGAGCTGGGAAGTGTGGGGGTTTACTGTAGATGACGAGGACTTGGTGAGATTGGCTCTCCTTGGGCTTCCGAAGAGTTGGCATTCCTATCAGGACTCTGTCAATGGTTGGGAGAAATTGCTAGGATGGGAGCGACTTTGGTCGGATCTTGTGCAAAAGGAGATAAGGTGAAGTACCAGGGACGGATCTTCATCAAAGAATTCAGATGAAGAAAATTGCGCTTTGGCTGCCAAAGCAAGGAAGGGGAAGAGAAAGAAGAATGCTTCTCAATCCGGTGCGAAAGGCAAGAAGAAGGACATGTCCAAGGTGAAGTGCTTTCACTGTCACCAACATGGACATTACGCCACTAATTGTCCACAGAAGAAGAAAAATAATCAGGTTGCTGGATCTGTAGCTGGAGAGGCCTTAGCCTCGTAGTTTGAGCTGGATTTTTCGCTGATCGCATGCTTGGTCTCAAGTATGATGGGTCTAGTGTGGGTTCTTGACATTGGTGCGTCTTTTCACATGACAAGAGACAAAGATTTGTTTATTGATCTGGATGAGAAAGATCTTGGAGTGCACATCGAGATGGGCGATGATGGTAGATACAATGCGATCGGTATCGGTACCATTTCCTTTGAGAGGGAGTCTGGTAAACCCTTCGTATTGAAGGAAGTGATGCATGTTCCGAGTTGAAGAAGAATCTTGTCTACGTGACGATGTTAGAAGACAGGGATATGATGTTGTCTTTAGCGAGGAAAGACTTTCCTCGTGCTGATGAGCAACTAGGTGAAGCACAGGAATAGGGGTTCCGTTGAAACCTTTATCAATTGCGGGTAGATGGTACAGCAACAATATTGAGCGAGCATAAGGAGTGGTGAGCGGGATGAGGGCGAAACTATGGCACTGAGGATATTGGGCCATCTTCACCATGGTGCTTTGAAAATTTCTTATTGATTTCTCTAGGAGCTTCGAAGGTACACTTGCATGGTGAGATCGATGCTGCGGGGATAGCCCTTTGGAGAAATTTGTGAAAGCCACCCTTTCGAAGATGGTTGCGCCACGGCAGTCCTTGAGAGAATTCACACGGACATGTTGGACCTGGTGGCAGAAGCAATGAAAGCCGCAGTGCCTATGTGATATTTGTTGATGATTTTTCTCGTAAGTGCTGGATATTCTTCATGCAAAAGAAGAGCGAGACATACTCAAAGTTTTGTGAGTTCAAGGCACTGGTTGAGAAAGAATTAAGGAAGTAGGAAAAGGCTCTTAGGAGCAAAAATGGTGGTGAATTCATCTCTGGCGAATTCAAGGACTTTGGCACTGCAAAAGGAATTCGAAGAGAGCTCATAGCACCTCATAACCCTGGCAAAGTCGGGGGTGGCGACGAGAACATAACGATTGTGGAGTGCGCACGGCGATGTTGCCATGATCGGAACCTTCCAGCACTTGTGGGCGAAGACATGCAATGCTACCCAGTTTATCAATACTAGCCGTTGTCCTCACGAGGATACTTGGCATGGTACACAGGAATTGTGTATACGTAAGAAGGCTGATATTGGCACCGTTTGAGGTTTTTGGCTCACTATTTACATTCATTGTGACTAAGGATGCCGGGGAAGAAGGCGGAGCATTGCGGGGGTTGGGATATTTGTGGGGTACCGCGTTACACCCCACAACTATGGGTGTGTGTATTTTCCAGACAGTCGGAAGACTGTTGTGCGACGGGATATCAAATTTCATGAGAAGAAAGCCATGAAGTGTTCGCTTGAGAGGGAGCCACACTTGCATGCAAATGAGGAGCTATTAGTTCCTAAGGATGAGCCTTAGGATGTGGATCAGCCACAAGAGGAGGTTCATGGAGTGGGAGAGACCACTCATGCAGCGCCAACCATCAGAGGGCGGAAGTGCACTACAAACGCTGAGCCACTGATTCAGGATGCAGAGAAGATTGTAGGAGCACCTACATCACAGTGCAGACAGAGACAGTCACCTGACCGGTATACTGGATACATGGCTCTTATGAGCAAGTGTATTGTGACAGAGCCATCCTCTTTAGAGGAAGCTGTGGAGGATCCCGCATGGGTAGATACCATCGTGGAAGAGTATGATTCGATTGTCAGAAATAGTGCATGGGAGATTGTCCTAAGGCCGGAAAGGAAATAAGTGGTAGGTTCGAGATGGATCTACAAAGTGAAGCAAGCGGCTGACGGGAGTGTGGAGAAGTACAAGGCAAGATTTGTTGCTCGAGGCTTCTCACAGATTGAGGGGATCGATTATGAGGAAACCTTTGCACCTGTTGCAAGGTATTCTTCCATATGGACGATTCTTGCTCTGTCAGCATAGATGGGGTGGCACATTCATCAGATGGATGTGAAGACCGCGTTCCTCAATGGAGTGATTGAGGAGGAGGTGTACATAGAGCAGCCCGAATGTTTTGAGATCTTCAACAACGAGTCGCATGTGTGCAAGCTCAAAAGAGCGCTGTATGGGTTGAAACAAGCACCTCGTGGTTGGTACACACGGATAGACAGTTATTTCACCGGACTTGGATTCTCCAAGAGTGAGGTGGATCCGAACCTATACCAGATTGTGGTGGAGGGTAAGTTTCTGATCATTGTACTTTATGTAGATGATTTGATTCTGACAGGTGATGGTATTGATACACTCATGGTGATCTTGAAAAGGAGTTTGAGATGAAGGACTTGGGCCTCCTTCATTATTTCCTGGGATTGGAAATTTGGCAGCGCAGTGATGGATTGTTTGTGTCTCAAGGCAAGTATGCCCGGGAGATACTGGAGAAGTTAAACATCCATGGCTGCAAGCCTATTGACACTCCTCTTCCTAGTGGATGCTACATCGGTAGAGGTAGTGGATGCCACTGTTTACCGACAGTTGGTGGGGTCGCTTATGTATCTAGTCAATACACGACCTGACATATGCTACGCTGTTAACCAACTTTTACAAGCTATGGTTAAGCCTACCAAGCTCTTTTGGAAGGCAGGCAAGCATGTATTGAGATATCTCAGAGGCACATCGGGATATGGATTATGGTATAGACAATCGGATGAGGTGAAGCTGTGTGGCTTCACGGATGTAGATTGGGCAGGGAGCCCAACGGACAGAAAGAGCACATCTGGAGGGATTTTCAGTATTGGGTCGACAACAATTTCTTGGTATAGAAGGAAGCAGAGATCCGTGGCACTCAGTTCAGCAGAGGCGGAACGTATGGCGACGGTTGTGCCGCATCGCAAGGCTATGGATACGAGAAGATACGGAGTGGTTGTTTCGGTTCACCTTAGATCCTCTTGTGAGTATGTTTATTGACGATAATCGAGTTGCATCAAACTCTGGTTAATCGGTATTTCATGATAGATCTAAACACATTGACATCACGATACCATCTGTATCGAATGTTATTGCTTCAGGAAAGTCATGTTACTTTCATACATTCCACGGAGGATCGGAATCTTTGATATCTTGACGAGCGCTCACCGAGCAAATTCGAATACCATAGAGGCAGGATCGGGGTGGCAGATAATCCCTATCTTGTTGAGAGGGAGTGTTGAGATTGCAACAAGATGATGAGCTTAGTGAAAAGAGTCGCCTTCACTAAGTGGGCCCGCAGGCTATTTTTAGCGCAAGTCTATTTTTAGACTATGTCTATTTTTAGACATGTCGATCATATTCTATGAGTTGCAGGATGCTATTTGTGGATGGTTGGTCGAGTTGGAAAAATATATGGACTTCTATTTTTAGACATATTGGGCGGAATCTATTTTTAGATTGCCAGTCTAAAAATAGATATGTCGAATATTATTAGCTCTTAATAATATTCGGACTATAAACATTATCTTATTCTCTTGGAGCACTTCAGTTAAGTGCACAGATGTGGCACAGGAGCTGACAGAAGGAATTACGCTATTCCTGAGGGTTAAGTGGAGCTATTGCATGGAGACTTCAGTTAGAACTCATGTGACAGAGTTTGGTGGAGTTATTGAGGTAGTTGGTGAAGTTGTGTTCAGTTTAACTTAGTTAAACATAGTTGAGCTAGTTGTATCTAGTCTAACTGATTGATACACTAGTGAGAGTGGTGTGAATTAATTATTAATTAATTCACTAATTATTAACTCATTAATCAACTAAATAATGCATCAGTTAACTACAGTGCATTGACAGTTTCAGTGGAGACCAGTGAAGAGGTAGGTGAAAGAGCAGTGTGACTATCAGTTGTGACTATAATGTTGCATGAGTTTGCACCACACATGGTTGGAGATTCCAATGAGGATTGTGTGAGAAATTCTGGACCAATTTGATTTCATTCAGAGGGATTCTTCTGCATTGATTGTGTGGTAGAGGCAGGCTATCAGGTGGCAAAGATTGGAGCATGTGATTTGCTAGATCGGACCTGATTAGTGTGTAGCAATTGGAGATTATACTGAAAGCTTTTGAGGAGCTTTGTATAATGATTGTTACATGATATCTATGACATATAATATACAGATAGTTGGGGGTTTTCAGCTTTAAGCTTTCCCATAAATACTGTGTTCATATGTGTGAATGTTTATGGTTTTAATGTGCGCATGCGATTGTTTTTATTTCCGCAATTAATGATCAATGGTAGAAGAGATTCTATATTGTGCATGAAGTCAAATAGTGTGTGATCATGAGAATCTTGGATGTATAACATATCAGTTATATAAATTTCTACAGTGTTGGTGTTCCCATCTCCTACTGTCTAAACTTTAAAAATTGTTCTTGAATGTTATTTTCAGTTTATGCTAAGTAAATTTGAACTAGGGAAGTCTATGGTTAACCCTGTCCTCTAGTTTTGTCTCCAAAGGTTGTCTGAAAGTTCCCCTTAAAGTATGTTGAAAGCAGGATAGGTTCAAAGTCCTTACTTGATCTTAGACTACTTTTATTGTTTATCTTGAATGTTTTTCCTTTGAATATGCTGAAAACAGGATAGGTTCAAAGTCCTTACTTGATATTAAGCTATTCTATGCGTTTTAAATGTTTTCTATTGAAAGTGCATCGAAAGCAGGCTAATTTCAAAGTACTTACTTGATCTTAGATAACTTTTATGTCTTTCTTAAGTGTATGCCAAAAGCAGGATAGTTTCAAAGTACTTACTTGATCTTAGGCTGCTCTTTGTTCTTCATCTGTTTGATTCCCTTTATTATTGTTTCATTCCATTCCAAAAAATCAACTTAAAGAGATCCTTTGACATAGATGACTTGCCCCATGGACCACTCTTGAACCTTGCTGTTTCAATTAAATCCTACTATGACTCCATAGCCCAATGGATTGAAGCTGCTTCTTGCCTATCTTGTTAGCTGAACCAATATTTCACTTTCATACACCTTCACCCTTCATTTAGAATTCCTTCACCTTCATTTATCTTTTCCCAACCAAAACAAACAAAACCTTGTTCCTCATAACTAGCCTAATATCACATCTCAAGCCTTAAAAGATAAATCAATCTTTGCACTTATAGAGAGATCCCTCTCTGGATTTAGGAGGGATAGATCCTAGAATCCCAAAGTGGTTCATATGTAGGCTTTGCAGTTTGTATTTTCCAATCTTGCAAATTACAGAGACCTAACATGTTAGATTTCTTTTCTTGCAATGTTGTTATTGGCAATATTATTTAACTTGTGCTAGAAGTAAATTCAGAGCGTGTTAGATTTATTTAACCCTACATTTTCGTTATGTTCTTATGTGTGTGCTAGATTTGTTTAATCTTATAATGTGCTTGTGTTGTGCTGTAAGGAAATCTAGCACATGTTAGATTTCCTTTTCCCTGTAATGTTGTTGTTGTCAACATGCTTGTGTTTGTGCTAGAAGTAAATCTAGCATGCACTATAGTTCTTTTACCTTATAACGTGCTTGTATGCTTGTGTTTATGCTAGAAGGAAATCTTACACACATTAGATTTCTTTCACCTTATAGTTTTGTTATTGGAAATGCGCTTATGTTTGGGCTAGAAGGAAATATAGCACACGTTAGATTTCATTCACCTTGTAATGATATTATTGCCTTTGTGTTGGTGTTTTTCCTAGAAGAAAATTTAACAGGTCCTAGTTTTCTTTTGGCATGCACCTTTGTTACTGGCAATATGCTTGTCTTTCTACTAAAAGTAAATCTAGCACATGTTAGATTTTTTTACCTTGCAATGTTGCTATTGAGAATGCCTTGTATCTATGATAGAAGAAAAACTAGCACATAATAGATTTATTTTTTCCCTGCAATATTGCTTTTTGCAATATACTTGTGTTTGTGCTAAAAGTAAATCTAGCACAAGCTAGATTTCTTTAACCTTGCCATGTTGTTATGTGCTTATGTTTTTGATACAAGAAAATTTAGCATGGGTTAGATTTCCTTCACCTTTCAATGGTGTTATCGACAATGTGCGCTTAATAATTTATGCTACAAGGAAATATATCACTCGTTATTTTTTTCATCTTACAATGTTGTTATTAGCAATGCACTTCCGTTTATGATAGAATGAAATCTAGCACATGTTAGATTTATGTTGCTTGATAATGTTGTTGTTGGAAATAGGCTTGTGTTTTTGCTAAAAGTAAATATAACACATGTTAGATTTTGTTTGCGCTTATTTATGCTACAAGGAAATATATCACTCATTATATTTATTTTATATTACAACGTTGTTATTAGCAATGCACTTCCGTTTATGATAGAATGAAATCTAGCACATGTTAGATTTCTATTGCTTGATAATGTTGTTGTTGGAAATAGGCTTGTGTTTTTGCTAAAAGTAAATATAGCACATGCTAGATTTTGTTCACCTTACAATGTTTGTTATGTGCTTGTGTTTGTGCTAGAAGGAAATTTAGTACGCGTCACAATTCAACTTGAAACATTTTTATTGACAATGTGTTTGTGTTTGAGATAGAAGGAAATTTAGCATGCACAAGATTTGTTTCACAATGCCATTTTGTGGTTAGCAATCTGGTTGTTTGTGCTAGAAGGAAATATGCTAGATTCTTTGACTTTGCGATGTTATTATTGGAAATATGCATGTGACTATGTTAGAAGGAAATTTAGCACATGTTAGATTTCTTTTCTTGCAATGTTGTTATTGGCAATATGCTTTAGCTTGTGCTAGAAGTAAATTTAGCGTTTTTTAGATTTATTTAACCCTACAACGTTGTTATGTTCTTTTGTGTGTGCTAAAAGGAAATCTAGCACATGCTAGATTTGTTTCATCTTATAATGTGTTTGTGTTGTGCTGTAAGGAAATCTAGCACATGTTAGATTTCCTTTGCCCTATAATGTTGTTGTTGTCCACATGCTTGTGTTTGTGCTAGAAGTAAATCTAGCATGCACTAGAATTCTTTCACCTTATAATGCGCTTGTATGCTTGTGTTTATGCTAGAAGGAAATCTTACACACATTAGATTTTTTTCACCTTATAATTTTGTTATTGGCAATGTAGAGTCTACTTATGTAAAAGGAACACGGAATACAAAGATAGATTCCTTTGTCAATAAGCATGTGGAGTTCTTGACATAATGATAAATGGATCAACAAACATTCAACAAGTTGGCAACAATTTTGAATTTGGTTGTCATTTTGGGGGGCATGATCTTTTGTCAACACTTTTGCACTCTTTTCCATGTCAGTTGCAGCCAATTTTACATACTGACATTGTTGTTCTGGATACATTGGCTTTGAAAAAAGAACCATTCCACAAGGGCTATTATATTGATTTTTTTTCAATTCCTTATCGAAAAAAATGAGTTGAATGACTTTGGTTTTGTAATCATGTACGCCAAACTTTGGAAATTGCCATAAAGAACTCCAAGTTCAAATATAAAATGACTAGTGGAATTTATGAATATAAGTCCCAAAATAGTTATAGTTATGATATAGTTTTGACTATACATTTCTATTTTCAGAATTAAAAATGTTGGAGGCTTCAAAATACTCTCACACATTTGAAGGAACACTTGATGAAAATGAGAGATATTATGATTTATGGATGGATTTATTGGAAAATCATCAATAATGTAGTGATGCATAAGTGATTATTTCTCTTTATGCGGGGGAAAATTTAATCAAGGCTTGTTGTAATTAAATTTAATGTTCTTTGTGCAAACAGAGTCACAAAGGGCAATAATATTGAATAGTTACAAATATTTTCAACTATCAAACCCAAGATCCATTAGCTTCTTGGAAAATTCAGGTACTACAGTTTCTTTGTTGTTTCTCTTATAATACTTTGGATACTATTTTTTTCAAATTTCTTAATTGTCAATATGTTTACTACAATGACTAATGATGGAGATTATAAAACAAGGAATGATGAAAGTGGAAAGCACTTTGCTTGGACCAATAACAGTCGTATTTTTTTTGCTCAAAGGGTTTCTTCATAGTTATGTTCGCTTTTGAGGACTATCAAAAAGATTTAACATGAGGAACTTGGTTCTGGGGAAAAGCTAGGCTATTCCTCACACCATGGTTCCTAGACTTTGACCCCTCCACGACCGTCATCACCAAGCTTCTTATTTGGGTCAGGCTCCCAAATTTACCGGCCCCTCTATGGAACTATTCTATCTTTCAAGGAATTAGAAATACTCTAGGCTGCTTTCTGGCAACGAATACCTCCAGGGGGGAATTAGGCATATAAACCTTCGATAGAATATGTGATGAAATAGACATCAGCAAAGGCATACAAGATCAAATCAATCTAAAAGTGGGAGACTTCCATTGGACACATACCCTGGACTATGAGAATACCGCCTTTCGATGTCGCCACTGCCACCAAACAGGACATCTTCAGAACTCTTGCTCCTCCTTTCTGGTCCAAAAGAAGAAGAGCATCCGTAAATAAAACTCCAAAAGTTCGAAGCCTTGTGTCCCGCTTCCCATGGATGACATCGATTCCTTCAGCTTGGATGAGGACGAGGAAGAGATCGAAGCAGATGCAGAGGTAGCAAAACAAGAGAAGGACATGACCTCAACAGATCGTGACGTGCTCACTGGTCCCACGAGTGCACATAAACAGTCTCATGAAACCTCCTCCTCAGATTCGGATAAGGAGCCCTATCCTTCAGACACCAACATGTTCCAAGTGATACTAGCCCAACAACCCCAGGATGGCTGTGTCAGAGTTTCAAAAAATGAAGGAAAGAAATGTCGTACTGAGGAAGCAACTCACTCGGGGTAGTTTCTAGTGTTTGTCTTGTGGCTCCCTTGATTTTATGTCTGTATCTCTTGCTTCTCTCTTGACTACTCTATGGGACCGAGGTTGAATGTTCTTCATTTTCGGTTCCCTGTTATCTAGCCTCCACTGTTTGTAATCCATCTTGTACCATACACTCTTTTAATAGAAATAGACTAATTTACCAAAAAAAAAAAACTGAAAAGAAATTAGTTATGTTTGAATTAAAGGACATTTTTTATCATAGCATCGATGATGAAGCAACAACACAAATGACATATTGAGAAAGTGAGAACTGATGCAGATTACACAATAGAGAAAAAGTTATTTTGGATTCATCCACATGCAAAAACATTTTTTTAAATGTGTTTCAAAAATGAATATTTTGAAATTGCAATTTGGACGACATCTTTGAAACAAAAAAAAACCAGAGTTATTAAAAAGTTGGTTTCAGAAACATTACAAGATAAACTTATGTTTATGTGGACTGCTTCAGAGTGTAAACCACAAAAGGGACATAAGGCCATTGACAATCCAACAAAAGGTATACACACTAAATCATTGAACATAATGTGAGAAATGCATACCCAATATGATGCAATCAATACTATTATAGTGGATTGTTCACTTGGGAGAATGAAAGGAAATCCAAAAGAAAATGTCGTTCTTGGCCCTCCATTCATTGTAACAACTCAAGAGGATACTTGGTTGATCGATGAGCTATGGAGAATGTTGAATAAACGCATCAAGGCAACCGATGTGCGAGCTATTTTGAAGGATGTTCAATCACATCTAATAGTACCTTAAGACATTTGGTGTCTATTTCATGTCATAATATGTATGACATCATGAGTTATTACTATATTTTGTAGCCCTTTTAAATCTAAGTTGACTTCTATTTCACAATACTAATAAAAGAATTGTTGATTTGGTTTGTCATAAGTAGAATAAAATAATTTTATTTTCTTTATTTTTGTGAGATATTATTGTATTGATAACAATTATTGATTTGAATGGTTATTTAATGTTTTTGTATCAAAATTTCCCATGCTATATAAATTTTTACAATGGATTAGATTGTATGTAAAAATTAATAGATAATTGGTCTATTTGTTTGAATTGGATCATTACAATTATTTTTTTCAATTGTGGTTTAAGTTATCATTATACCTCTTAGAAATTAGTAATGAAAATGATGGTTCAATGCATTCTTTTAAACTTTTTTATTTCATATAAGTTAAAAAGCTATATTAGGATGTATCTAGCACCAACAATAGACATAAAATATTTACTAAAAGAAGCACCAAAAGAAACTAAAGTAGAGACTTTAGATATTAGCGTAAGATTAATTAGGTTTGAAATTAAAAAATTGTATTATATTACACGTAGAAACTAATATATAATTAGTCTGTTTAATTGCAACCATTGTAATTATATCTTTCAATTGAAATTAAACAAATCATTATAAGTCTTAAAATCAATGATCTAAATGGTGGGTCAATGTGATCCTATAAGACTTGCTTATTCCATACAAATTAAATAAAGGTGTTAGGTTGTATGTATAAAGTAAACATATCATTAGTTTGTTCACTTTACTGGGGCCATTGTAATTATAATTTGTGATTACCATTAATTCATAATAAATACTAACATAATTTTTGAAATGTTAGGTTTTTATATCCTTAAGCAATAAAGTGTTGAAGTTGAGATATGTTAATATCATACATGTGGTTGCAGTGAAACTATAGACACAAATGGGCATTTCTATAAGTCAAAATATGATGTTGATATTTGAAATGGAAGGAGTTTTTTTCCAATCGTACACTAAAGATGGACAAAATTGTTATATTCAAAGAGAACTAGATTGGCATTTCGGTGATAGACCCTATTTTTTAGGGCCTTTTCACTCAGAACTGTTAAAATATTGCTTAAAAAAATATGATGTTGTAATATGGACATTAAATGTCACTGACAATTACATTTGACAAGTACTTGAAATATCAAACATTGATATAGAGGAATTTAAATTCGCATGGAACAAGTCTCATTGTCATTTGCAAGCAAAATTAAAAGCGCGGAGGACAATACAATTTTATGAGAAAAGGTTGACTGATGTGTGGTCCCAATATGGAGATAATTATGAAGAATCAAATGTATTGCTAATAGATACAACAAAGCATACTTCTCAATTCATCGGATATCGATCAAACCACATCTTGATAAAAGTCTATACAGGAAAAGAGAAAGATACTTGGCTTATGCAGCTTTTATTCCCCTTTCTTAAGACACTTCATCATATGAAAGAGAAACGTGATTACATTCGAATGTTCAATAGAACATGTACTTCATTGTAGTGGATGGAGATAATTTTATTTATAAATTTGTTCACAAGTACATTCCAATTTTTGAATGCAATTTGAACATAGTTTTTTCTGAATCAATTTGTATGATTTTATATATTTTGCAATATTATATGGGAATTGTCAAATTTTTTTTTTTCCTATAATAAAAAAATTACAATGGGAATTGTCAATTATATTATTAGATATTTCTATTATTATTTATAATTATTTTTGCAATGACTTTGTTGTATCGATTTTGTTTTGCTAATATGTGTGTGTATGTGTGTTCTTAAATGAATTATTTTCCATTGAAATCATTCTACATGAACCATCAAGGTATGTTGTTATTTTTAATGACTTATATTTACTTATATGCATAATACTCATATATAAATGTGAAATATAAGTTTTGAAATAGAGTTCATTGCAAACAAAGGTGCAATTATTATTGAAGAAATTACAATAATTTACTTGATAAATGCTACATGCACTATTGGCTATTCAGGCTATTGGGAAATGTGTCATAGGTAAATGATTTGAACTTTTTGAAGCATAAGATATGTGATTTCTCAATCCATATTTTACATATATTTATATACTTCAATCAATTAATGGTTGTAATTAAAATGATATCATATTGAAAATCAACGAGACTCGAAGTTAGTTATTGACCTTTTACCTATAAAATGCATTAATATGAGTGCATAAATGTGATATTTAATTTTTGAGATAAAAATATATTATAAATAATTTTGCATTTCTAAAAAAAACATATAATTAATGATAAAGATCGCCTAGTGGACTATCAAGGTTTGATTGGATGCTATCATAGATAAATTATGTCTTTGAACCTTTTTTTTAATTATTTTTTATCTTTAAGACATATGATTACATTATTTGAAGTTTTTGTTGTTGTTGTTGTAAATTTGTATTTTAAATAAAATGAAATCATATCATATGAGCCATAATTATATTATTGATGTTTACTTAGTTATATCCATTAATATGAGTATATAAATGTGATATATAATAGCCATATACTATGAGACATTTCTTCCAAAAATAAATCTAATAATTTCTTGATAATTAGATTAAGTGGACTATTTAAGCTAATGGGTGATGGGTCATAAGTGAATACTTCAAACCCTTAAATTGTAAGGCATTCTCTCTCTCTCTCTCTCTCTCTCTCTCTCTCTATATATATATATATATATAAAATCAACTATTTGCATATGTAATTAACTTATCCCATATAAGTTAATAATGAATCCATTTATTGACCTTTATTTGTCTACCATGTAGTTTAATATGAATATTAATTTCATATTGTATTTTTTTGAAATAAAATTCCATGTAAAACAAAATGCTCTTCTTAATAAAACATGGAAAAATTAATTAAAAGCGTGTTAAGTGAGCCATCTAGATTAATTAAATAGATGAATCATAAATGGTTGTATTTAAACTTTTTGCACCATAAGACATTTATTTTCCCATCCATTTTAACATTTTTTTCATTTTCAATTCTTAAACAATTTACTTGTAATTTAAGTTCATAGAATCCAACATGACTCAAAGCTATTTATTGTATTCTATTTGGTTATATGCATTAATGGAAGTTTAGAAATGTGATGTATTTTTGAAATGTAGCTCCTAATTTAAATAAATATATATTATTTATAAAACAAATTATAAGTTATTGATAATAAGTTCTAAGTGGTCTATATAAAGCCATTTATCAACTTTTATTTTCCTATCATGAAATTTAATGTAAGTGTATAAATGTGACATTGTTTTTTTGAAATAAAACTTAATGTAAAATGAAATGTTTTTCCTAACAAAACATGAAATAATTAATTGATAATGAATAGTAAGTAGGTTCCTTAAGTTATCTTAAGATATAGGCCATAAATAAATGCATTTAATCTTTTTACAACATACACCATTTGATTTTCCCATTTCTATTAACATTTTCCAAATTTCAATTCGTAAATAAATCATTTCTAATTGAAATAATAAAAGCCAACCAGAAATAAAGCATGTATTAAATTCTATTTATTTATATACATTGATACAAGGTTATAAATGTATTATATTTTTGAAATAAAACTCTTAATGTAAGTAAAGATACATTTTTTAGAAAAAATAATAATTTGAAATCAATCGATGATGAGTTCTAAGTGGTTCATTCTATCTTAAATCGATAACTTTTTCTAACTATGCATTTTTTAAATCAATTACTTTTATATACAATCATGCCATATAAGTCGATAAGTCAAGAAACAATTGATTGATTTTTATTTACCTATCACGTGGTTTAATATGAATGTATAAATGTAATATTGTTATTTTTAATTGAAAACTCCATGTAAAAAAATGTTTTCTATTAAAACATGGATTAATTAATTCACAATCAGCATGAAGTAGACTATTCAAGCTCATTCAAGAGTTGCGTCATAAATGAACATCTTTAAACTTTTTTCCACCATATGACATGATTTTCCCATTAAGATTAACATTTTGTAAAATTCAATTATTAAATAAACTAATTGTAATTAAAATAATCTCAAAGCTACCAAGACCTGAAGCTATTTATTGTATTCCATTTAGTTATATGTATTAATACAAGTTTATAAACGTAATATATTTTTGAAACAAATCTCTTAATGTAAGTAAAGATACATCTTTTACAAAACTAATTAGAATTTATTGATAATGGGTTTTAAGTGGATTATTTAGATCACATGGAAAATCATGTGTAATAGATACACAAATTTTAATACATATTTAATATTCAAAATTAATATCTTAATGATAATTTATTAATAGTTACATTAAGTATTTAATAATTAAAGAGCATGGGAACTTATATAAATTTCAACTAAAATCTATAAGTTGTGTTTCACATTTATTTATTCCCCATTAACAATTATTGTCATTATCTCCTCTTGGTGAAAGTAATGGTCAATAATGGTTTTCGTACAATAGGTTGGCACTATTACATTAGGAGCATTATTAGTTTTTGACAATGTTGACAAGGAGAGTTAAATATCCAGAATGCCATCAAGTGTACTATTTTTTGAAAACCCTTGCTTCCACTACCTACTTGTCTATGTATATTGGTTCTCAACAACCAATAATTCTTGTTTACTTGAATTTGTGACAGCGTCCTATCATAATGGAATGACTTGAATACCCATTTAGGAACTCTCATTTGATGTACTTGGCTTTGAGGGGAGATATATCATTTATACCCAACATTCTTGAAATACTTAGATCAATAGTGCCTAATATTAATAGTGTATGCATGGATACTCTAAAGAAGAATTATCACCTCCTCATTAGTGTTACTTAAAGGCATGAAGGGGTAGAAAATTTGGCACATAGGTTTCTAGTAGACTAGTTTCAAAGCAATGTAAGGGAGGCACCTCCTTTCCATTTACACAAAGATCCTCATATCACCGTTATTCAATCAACAACTCTCTCGCAGGTTGTGGGAAAGTGGGTTAGAGTCATCTAACACAAAATCCAAACATCGATGACTCTAGTATGTTATCCATAACTATAATATCTTTCATGGATGTTAGACATACTAATATGATTTACCTTAAATAAATTGTTTGTAAGAGTTTTCTTTCACACTCATATTGTGCATTGATACTATTGTACCTAACAACCCCATGTTTGACCTATTCATGGTCTCTAATTGGTTTGACATTCCTAAAATTATTTTTATCTTAAATTAATTTAATATAGTGATTTACAAAAAAATGAATGTTGTTGAAGGCCTTGTAATAAAATACTTCGAAATTTAATGAAATATGTGTTCAGAGGTAGAAATTTGGGGAAAATTGACTGATTTACTGTGAAATCAGATTGTAGTAAGAACAAAGCAGTAAAAACAAAAGAGAGCATGTTGTTTTCACATTTACAGTTACATTTTTGTAGTTAAAAACATTGAAAGAGTATGAGATGAAAGAGTATCAGGTAAAATATTATCAGTTCAAAGTCAAAGTGTAAATTTAAATCAAAGATTACAAAGAAGAGGTAAAGCTGCTAGCGTAAAAGACACTTCACTGTCCAGCTACAGCCTTCGTTGAACAAAAAAGAGAGAAAATATCAACAAGTAAAGACAACAAACAATAATTTCAATAAAAAAAGGGACAGATAACATTAGTTAGAAAGTTGTCACTATCTTCTTGCATGAAGATATTTCTTTTCCATGAATAATTCCTAAGTTTGTTATAGGATATTTTGTAAAGAGTTTTTGTATAAATACTTCTCATTTAGAAGTATTGAGTGTGGATGAATTGCTGAACATTTCTATAGTTGTACTATTCTAAACCTAAGGGTGATTGTACCAATTTCAAGTCAGTGGACTGGATTAAAGCAATAAAGCATCATATTATAGGATTCAGGTGTTGGGCCACTATAGTGAAGTATTTTCACTTGTTTCTTTGTCAATTTATTATGTTTTTCATCAATACTTGAATGTTGTTCTAAATCTAAATGATAAATCACTAATTTTTATTTCAGAATATGTTAATATCACCCTGTCTTGAACTGCTTATCATTTATATTTTTTGAACTGATATCTAGATTGAGGAACCCTTAATTGTTCCCTAGTTTCGATTGACCTCTGTCTTTTCACTCATTATCCAGATTTGAGAACCCTTAATTGCTCTCTTACCCCGATTGAAACCATTTTCACCATCAGCCTTGAAGATCTGAACTAACTCAACTATATTGCCCTGTAAACATTTCCCTTTAGAACTTGATCCTGATCTGACTGCTTGACACATTAACTCCATTAAACCAATGGAATACAGACCTACATCTATCCATCTAAGTGATTTCACCACCAAATAAAATCAAAATCCAAAACCAATTTACCCTACATAACTAGCCCAAAAACAATTAAAATCAACAAAGATAAATCATATAGAGAGAGCCCTCTCTGAGCATTAGGAAGGCTAGATCCTAAGGCTTAAAAGTAGGTATGTGGTTACCTCTAATATTATTTAAACTAAAAAAATAAAAAAATCTAACAACTTTTGAGAATTATTGGAGTGATAACACCTCCATTCATCCCTTGCTTCGGTTACCAATCTGGTTGGATAACAGAAATGGCACAAAGCAATTCTTCCACCTCTTCATTCTTTCTTTAGAGTACATCAGCAACAACATTTAGCTTCCCTTTTTTGGAGATGATTTCAAATTCATAATCCAACATCTCTGTGACCCATTTTTTCTGCTCTTCTGAAGATAGTCTTTGTTCCAAAAAGTGTTTAAGACTATCATGATCAGTTTTTACCTTGAAGTGTCTTCCGATTAGGTAAGGTCGACATTTCTTTAGTGCATGTAGTATTACTAAAATTTTCTTCTCATAAATAGCTTTCTGTAAATACTTTCCTTTGATTGGATGACTTTCAAAAGAAACGAGTCTTCCTTCTTGCATTAAAACAACATGAATTCTATTTCTTGAGGCATCATATTCCACAATAAAGGTTTTTGTGAATTTTGGTGTAGCTAAGACCGGTGCTAGGCACATTTCCTCTTCAAGATGTTCAAAGGCCTTAGTTGTTTTAGAAGTCCATGAAAATGCATCTTTCTTCAATAATGTTGTTAGAGGTGCTGCTATTCTCCCATAATTCTTAACAAACTTGCGATAATACCCTGTTAACCTGAGAAATCCTCGCAACTGCTTTATGGTTGTGGGGAATTTCCATTCCTTAATGGCTTTAATTTTGTTAGGGTCTACCTTAACACCCTAGTGAGATACAATATGACCCAGATATTCCATCTATTGTACTCCAAAGAAACATTTGGATGTTTTTGCATATAATAGTTTCTCCTCTAATAGTTTGAGCACCCTGTCAACATGTTGAACATGCTCCTTCCAAGACTTGCTATAGATTAGTATATCATCAAAAAATGCTAGCACAGATTTTATAAGGAAGGGTTTGAAAATAAAATTCATCAACCCTTGAAATGTAGAAGGTGCATTGGTAAGGCTAAAAGGCATGACCAAAAAATCATAATGACCCTCATGAGTTCGAAATGATGTTTTCAGAATATCTTCAGTCTTCATTCTAATTTGATGATATCCTGAATGAAGATCTAACTTGGTAAAATAAATTGCTCCATGTAATTCATTAGATAATTCATCAATCACAGGAATGGAAATTTATCTTTAATAGTGAGATTATTGAGCTCCTATAATCTGGACACATGCACCATGATCCATCCTTCTTGTGCACATTGACTAGGTTGAATTATACAACACTCTAACATTTCTGCAATCATACGTTCAATTTTTCTCTTTTGGACATAAGGATATCTATAAGGCCTGATGTTTGGAGGAAAAATTCCTGGAATCAAATGAATAGCATGATCATGATCACGAATAGGTGGGAGTCCTTTGGGAGTTTCAAATACCTTGGAATGATTTTCCAAGACATTTTGGAGATATGGAGAAATAGATGATTTTAATGTTGGAACTTCTAGTGAGCATAATTGTGAAATTACGCTTCGTTGTTATTTATTTAGAAGCTTTGTCATGACATTATAGCTTAGTATCTTTCTTGGCTTCTCCGCGATACCCCATAATTCGACTTCCTTTCCTTTCGAAAAAAATTTCAAGAAAAGTTCTTGAAAATTAAAAGCTACCATCCCCAAAGATTGTAACCATTGTACTCCTAGTACAACATCAACACCTCCCATTGGAATGTAAATAATTGGACTATTAAATACATATTCTCCCATGGTTAGCTTGATATTATGAAAATTTTCAAAGAAATTTATAGTTCCTCCATTTGCAGCCATCACTTGACATTCTGGTGCTGGGTATAGGAAACAATTCAATTCCTTGGCTACCTTACAATGAATAAAATTATGGGTACTACCTAAATCAATCAACACTATTTCATTTTTCTTCTTGATATGTCCTTCTATCTTGAGAGTTTGTGGAATAGTAATTCATGCCAATGCATTACATGATATGGTTAGACTCATGTATTCTTCATCTAGGGTTGGTTCCTGGTTTATATCCTCCTCTTTTGAAGCTTCTTGTTCATTTTATTCCTCCTCTTCACAATCTATGTAAAATAATTTATTCTCAGCACACTTATGACCTTTAGCGTATTTTCTATCACAACTGTAGCAAAGCCATTTTGCTCTTTTTTCTTCCAATTGTTGTGGTGTCAACCTTGTAGGTTGTGGAAGTCTAGGAGTAGCAACACTTCTATCTTTATAGATGTGAGTGGTAGGCTCCCTTGTTGCCATAATTTTACATTCAATTTTTCTTGCCAACCTGAATGCCTTGTCCAATGAATCAGGTTCCCAAATGTGAACCTCATTTTGGATGTTATCCTTTAAATTCCCTATGAAGAAATCAATCATGTGTTCCTATGGAATATCAATTACCCTTATATTCAATTTTTGGAAGTCCTAAATGTGCTCCACCACTAAACCCTTTGTTTGAGATTTATCAATTGGCTAAAAAAGGTGTTGCTCTTCATATCCTCATAATGTGCTATCATTTCCTCCTTAAAAATTGACCAAGTGAGAATTTTTTTACGGGAGAAAAGCCATCGATACCATACAAATGTATTTTGTTCTAAATATAAAGTTTTAATGCATACCTTTTGTGTGTTTTTCACATTATTGAGATCAAAATATTGCTCCATATGTAGTATCCATGTTACAAGATCCTTGCCATCAGACTTCCTCATATCGATATTTGAAACATGGTGGGTCTTCCATCCAACATTAGAGTTTATGAAATCACGATTAACATTTATTTTGTTCTCATCATGAGTTTCCTCTACTATTTTTTCGCCATTGGGAAACATTTCTTGTATCAACTTTTTCAAACCTGCCATGTCTAATTTTAGATAATTCTTCATGTTTTCCATTTTTTCATCAATATTGGTTTCCATGTCATCCATATTAGCTTCCATTCTAGCTTCCATGGCATCCATATTAGCTTCCATTCCATTCTTCAAACCATCCATTTGAGCTTCCACGTCTTTCTTCAAACCATCCATTTTAGCTTCCACGCCTTTCTTCAAAACTTCCATTTCATTTTTTGTTGCTCTTTGTGAGAGCGAAATTTGGTGCACTTACTCATGTAATTTTGATATGTCATGTTGCAATTATTCGTCTTCACGAGTGATAGTATAGCCTTATGAAGGCTTAATGGGTGTTGAATTATTTTTAGGGGCATTTTAGAAACCAATACTGATATCTATTATACAATATGCCCTTGGGCTCAATTCAAATTTATTCTTCAAACAAGGCTTATGTAATGGGAAAAAAATACACACATTTTTCTTGCTTTTGAGGAGCTCGATATTGAAACTGAATTATCTCTATGATTTCAAATCTTCAATATTTGAAATCTTGTCCTATAGTAGCCCTTTGAATCTTATTTCGAATGCCACAGGTCTGACCTGATTTGGATTCTTCAAGGAAAAGTTATGCCCAATCTCCCACAATGACCTAATTATGGATTGGTTCAGTAGAGAAAATTTGTATGGCATGACACATGTCATTGTTTCCTCCATAGGCTCTGAAATTGATATATAAGAAACTACAGTCTGTGTTCTTGCAGTCACTTCTTATAGAATTCCAAACTAATGCTCAGAGAGAGAGTTATGACGATTTTCCCACGGTCGCCTCTTTAAGATGAAATTCGGCAGCCTGAAAAAGCCATAACTTCCACAGATCATATCTTCGAAAAATTGCGAACCAAGATCTAAATTTTTTACTCGACGTTCCTCAGGATTTCTACTTTGCGTGATAAAACATTCAGCTTCTAAAACTTTGTAGAAAAAGCGTTATAGTGAAAATTCCATGATGACATGTTTGGAGCAGCAAAACCCTAGAATCCGAAGCTCCGATACCAAATGTTATGAAATCGGCTCTGAAAATAGAAGAAAAGAGAGATCAACACCTTAGAAATAGGCCACTTCGAGGGGGAAACCTCATTTACATAACATAAATGAACAATTCTTGGATGATACAAATGAAAAAACCTCCTTCTATATATAGGAGTCCATGGGGTCATAATATAATCCCAGCCGACCTAACAATAATAATATAAGGGCACAATAATAACAATATTGGGGTTACAGGGGTACAAAAATAACAGTAAGGGGGCTACAATAACAACAATAAGGGACTACACTAGTAATATAGGGACCTAACATGGTCTGATTTCAAGTGAGCGTAGCTTGCAATGGGGTCCAATGAGGCACTCCTTTTGCAAATTTAACCAAAATGTGTCGCCCACCTGGAACTTGTGTGGTACTCGATGTTGATCCCGACATTTCTTTTACTTAGGATTAGATTTCTCCAAGATGTCATTGACCATTAGGGGAATTTTGAGGTCTAAAATCGACATCCTAAGAAAAATGTACAACCAAAATAAACTTTATAAGAACTAATAGGATTGAAGATGATGATGTCAACCATGGGGGATGATTCACCATTTTTTAAGTAAAAAGGTAAAAAGAATAAAAAATAATAAAATAATAAAACTACTTTTTCAACTCGTATTTTCAACTTTTCTCCCAATTTTTTTACTCAAATTTCAAGCGAGAATACTGGTTGGATGTAAAATTTAATTCCTCATCCAAGGAGTACACATGTTGCATACTTTCGATGGTCCTTGCTACATGAAAAATGAGAAATACATGAAAACGCGTGATTTTAATCACGTCTTTCATGTATTTCTATTTTTTCATGTAGCAGGGTCGATCGAAAGTATGCAACATGGGTACTTCTTGGACAAGGAATTAATTTTTTCATCCAATGAGTACTCTGGCTCTAAATTTGAGTAAAAACTTTGAGAGATAAGTTGAAAATACGAATTGAAAAAGTAATTTTCATTTTTCCATCTAAAATTTGGTCATATAATCTAATATTATTTTATTATTTCCACTATTATTTTATAATTTCCTTAGGAGGCCTATTTTAGACCTCAAAGTTCCCCTAATTCTACTCCCGGATGTCAGACAATACACATGTGGATTCTTTCTGTGTGATCACATGAGGTATGGTAACATCAGGCAGTGGTGCACTTGCAGTGAAATCAATGGAGTGCTTGACGTGACAGTGTAGAGGAACCTTTGTGGGTGAGGTGAAAATATCCTTGTATTCCTCCACAAATTTGTTCATTTTTTGTTTCCGTGCAGGGGAGCCATCTTTGGAGGTTGTGACCATAATCTTCTTCTTTCCCTGTGGGTGAATTGTAATGAAAAAAATTTTCCTAGTTTGGAAAATAATCTTACTGTGTTTCTTTACAGTAATAAAAGAGCTGGCAGGAGGCAGTACTACCTCTGGTATCCTGTACAACTTATTTCCCAAAGTAATAAAGAAAACGAGGCCTAGAATCATACACATCATGTCGCTTCCACAAGTATGGTTGGCCCAATAATACATCAGACACGTCAAGAGGAGAAACATCACTACTGGCTAATGTGGAGATATCTTCCTTGGTGAAGCCACCCAATGGTATACGGTTGTAGGTGTGTTGTGGTCAGTAGGAAGAGCTGCTTCATGACCTCTGCTGAAATGAGGTTCTTTTATATTCCGCTATCGACAAGGAATTGCAGTTGAGAACCCTTCACCCACATCTTCGAATGGAAGATATGCTCCCCCTCCTCTAGATATTTGAGATCTTCCCTCTGGAGCTTGGTGGTGGCAACAATGGCACTAGGATATGCATCAATGATTTTATTCCCTTTGTCCGATTCTGACTACAAATAAAAACATGCATATGATTCAGTGCCTTCAGTTTGGGCACTAGTAACTGTTTGATCTGACACTCGCTTGTGTTGTGAGTGCATATGTTATGAAATTTACACCACTTCCCCATGTCTTTATTTTGATTTGTGGTTTTGTTCTGAGTCACCCCGCTTTGGCTTTGCCCTTGTTGTGTGACCTGAGGGTTCCTTTCCCTAGCTTTGGATTCACGGATTTAAAGTCTTGCTTATTCTACTTAAATTTCTATTTGATCTTGGCAGTAATGTCGAGGTACTCCATTTCCTCCTGAATGTATATGTGCAAACAAATGCGGTACTTGAGCACCAAATGTCTCTCTGAATCCTTAATACCCAACTTTGTGCGTGGGGTATGGAACAAATTCGTCAGCTCATGCACATCTTTATCCCTTTTTTTCCGGAGCATGGTCGATTGGATGTACTTGACAATATAATGTCCTCATAGCTCCCCACTGGGCAATATCATTCCTTGAACAAGTGGGTGCAGTCGAGAACAGAGAGGGTTCCCTCTCATCCTTTTTCTCACAGTAGGCTTCCTAGCAGTCTTTGAAATGGGGTGCGACTTTAAGGAGTGGAAAATTAATCTTTTCTCGGTCATAGAAATCATGGATCGAAAAATACCCTTCTAGTAAATTCAACCATCTATCTATGACGTCTGCATCTATCTAGACTTCAAATATGGGAATGTCGAAGTTGAATTGTATCTTGAAAGGAGTAACGCCTCGAGAGTGGTTGTGGGATGTAGATGCACCACGGGTGGGAAGTCGTTGAAGGATCTGAGAAAAATGTATCCATCATCGTGTTCTTTTGTTTCTCGAGGGCCTCCTCAAACAATATGTTGATAGGATATCCTACTCTCTCGTCTTTCTTTTCTTCCACCATGGGAGGCCATCGAGATTTGCGAGGTTGATTTTCTAAAGATTCAACTAGATCGAGCCCTAACTCCTTATACCCCGAAATTTTTGGGGAAATGCAAAGAAATATTGAGAAAGAACATACCGCACTGATACCACTGATCTGGATCTTGGTTGAAATGGACCTCTTGTTGCAAATTTGCTGATAACTTCTGTTGTAGGTGATTAAATCAGATTCCATCAAAGACCCATTTTAGGTATTGAATAGATATTTCAAATGATATAAGAGACTTGAAATTTTATGACCTTTTGAGTAAGAAAAGGATTCCACAAACTCAGATGACATGCAATGACGTAGTGTTCCAGAAAGGTGTAACTTCAATTTCTCATATCTCTCAAACCAGGAAACAAAATCGAATTTCGAAAAAATTGATTTGAGATAATAAAAAATAATTTCAAATGAGATATTTTTCACTTTCTAATATGATCTGTGGAGACTGTGGCACTTGCATTAAATTTTCTGAAGTTTACTCCAAAACATTGAATCTGAAATATGTTTCAAACCCTCGTGGAGTCGTAACCTTAATCTGGATTTATGCAAGAACAAAACAAATTACAGAAATAAACGTAAACACAGAGATGTAGTAGAAATAAAACTTCATTTCATTAATAGAAAATGATTGAAATATGCTTACAGACATAATGGAAATAAACTAGCTAGGGCGATGGTAGCTTATCTTTGAGAAGAGATGTGGCGGCTACATGCCTCTGAACTATGTTACGATGAGGCCCAAGGGAATTATTATTATTGAAAAATAAGAGAAAACCATTAACAACCAAAACCCTAACCCAAGGAGATTTAATGCCAAGCATTTATGGGTCCTGTTGGGGTTAGTTGGGCATCCAACTTCCTCAGAACGTAACTTGGTCATATTATATTTTTTTTGGCGCATATGATATCTTGTTGGAAATATCTCTCCGAGGAATACACCGTTTAGCGCCTTAAAACGGATTTGGAAGTTTAGGACCAAAAAAAACTACTAAAAATAGTAAATAATAAAACTGATCAAACTTACCAGTGGAATAGGTGGGTGGCCACCAATATCCACCTGGATCAAAGGGAATCCCTTGATGAGGTGAAGGATGTGTTTGCAGATCTTTCCATTGGCCCTAGGCAATTTGCAAGCTATGTTCAGATTAGAGAAAGGGGGGCTAAGAAGCCCTATTCTTGGTGGGAAACTCATGGGGCAACAAGCCCTCCTCTACAGGAGTTAGGCATGAGGCTTGTCTCTCAGGTGAATTCATCCTCTTGTTGCGAGAGAAATTGGAGCACATATGGGAATTTATATAGTGTGAAGAATATCATGCTTGAGTATTCCAAGGTAGGGACAATGGTGTATGTGCACACCGACCTTCATCTTATTTACAGGCAAAGGGATGAGTGGTTGAAGGGAAAAAGAAAGATGTGGGATGTATTTCCTGATGATATGGGTCTAGATAGTAGTGTTTAATTGGCATTGGCCAACTTAGATCTCAATGATACAATGCTAGAGATTGTCACAAATTTGATTATGGTGATACTATAGACAGGTCATCCTCCACACCAGTATATGCAAAGATGACAATGGATGCAGAGGAGGAGGATGCAACAGAGGAGAGAATTGGTGACCACGATGATGAGAAAAGTGATGTTTATTATTATGATGAGGATTGATGACTCATGAATCATGAATAATGAGCTACCTACTGCCTTGAGGCTTGTAGAATTGTAGTTGTTTTGTATTTTATATTTCTATTTGGCATGCCATTTTCCATTGGCATTGTACTACATATGTAACACATTTTGATTTTGATGAGTTAATGAGAAAAGTACAATATATTTTCTTTCTCCTATTGTATCATTGATGAATATGTCTATTACATTATATGATTGTATGATGTATATTTGTAAAACTTACATCTAGCTGAAGATCTATGTTTGAATTAATGAATTTGTGTAAGAAATATCTAATTTTTAATATATATATATTAATAAACTAATATATAATGTGTTTAAACGTGTCCTATTCTGGGGGGTCACCATGACCGTGTCCGTGTCTGACAGTCAAATCCGTGTGTCCTTCGTATCTCGTGTCCTCATGTAAGGTGACTTAATCCACATTTCCTTCATGTCTCGTGTCCTCGTGTAAGGTGACTTAGATGTGTTGTAATCTAATGTCCTGAAAATGTAGTTTTGGTTTCGTAATTTTGTGCTTCCATGTTGTTATATTTAGAACCTCTAAGTAAGAATAACCTAAAAACCAATTAATGATACATTTGGACTCGCCGAGAATTAGATTTTTTGTTTTTTTTTTTAGTTTAGCTAGTGTGATGTGGGCGCATACAACAATCAATTTTGTTGTAGTTTTTGTCCCATGACCAACGCTAATTCTGAAATGGACCAATCTATTTCCATACATATTTATTAGTCCCCCTCCACAAGATTTCTCCAAGGTTGCTCCATCAAAGAAACCAACAAGAAGGTCCTTAGGGATAATAGGAAATCAGACTCTTCAATGGAATTTTGATCTCTGCAGAGGGAGGTATTCCCAAAAGAGTGAAATCATCTTTATGCATTGAAGGAGGATACATTTACTTTAATTTTTCAATATTAAATTATTCCTTAGGAGCCATATACCCCACACAACAAAGATAGGTAGGGCACAAATATGTTTATATTTTTTAATCCAGAAGTAAAGAAATTCTTCAATTGGATTTTGAACCAAGTCTTCTCTGGTCCCCGGGATCTATAGAACAATAAACTAGATATTCTTGGCAAAAAAACGTTTTACTAATAGATGGTCAATATATTTTTCATTATGTCTACATAAAACACACCCGCTTGGTCCTATGAAGCCTCTTTTCTAAGGGTTATCCTAGGTTATACATTTTTTTGTGAAGGGCCATCAAGGTGAATAATTTTAGCTTATTGGGAATGTGCCATTTCAAAATAATATTATTCCACCATGTATCATTTGTTGCAACCTCAGTATGATTTATCATTCAATATGCAGATCAGGATATAATATTTTCAGATGATACCTATCCCAGGGAGTCCCTAGAGTTATTTAGTCTCACACCATTGAGTTTTATCTCTTTAATGAATAATTTCCATTCCATAGCAAGTGAAACATGTATTCCTAACTCAGATGAGGTAAACCAATAGTTTAGGGAGAACTGAGACGATTCTGCTTTAATTTTGTTCTGCAGGTGATAGAGTCCCTTGGATATAAGAATTTTCTTAATTCAGAGGACAACTTGTATACTCAGGAACCCCCTATGAAGGTGTCCTTTCAAAGGATGACCTGTTTTCCATCCGCAACATTCCAAACTAGCTTGTTGAAAAGAAAGGGGAAGGAGGCGATGAGAGCTTTCCAGACTATAGAGCCTCTTTTGGTAGGTTTAGTGGCTTGTCCTATAATTTAGTGCACCACCGCCAATGTGCTTAAATATTTCTCTTGTATAATATTTATCCAAAGTCACTCACTGAATCAAATTCTCCACAAGTTTTTCAGTACCAAATATTTTTCAAACCAGGTTATATTTTTAAAACCCCAACCTCCTAGAATCTTTGGCATAGATAGTGAGGTCCAGTTGGCACGATGTAAAGCTTCTTTACTACTTTTTCTAGCCAATAGAAAGTTGAATGCCAACTGTCTTAATTTTTTTAGGATATTAGAGAGAATTTTGGCTAATGAAAACCAATAAACCAGAATGTTTTCCAAAATAGGTTTAGCCAGAATCATTCTACACTCCTAGTGGCAATGAGTTGTAATACCAAAAATTTATTTTCTACTTCACCCTTTTGATCATCCACATCTATTCATATTTGTGATAGTAATTTTTTTTAAGAAAGAGACCTAGATACTTAATACCATTTTCCAATGAGAAAATAAGCAAAGACATGAAATATTGAATCTTCGAAAGAATGTCTTTGGTGAAAAGCAAATGTTGGAAGAAGGATTGTTAATATTGATCTCCATTCCAGTAGAATTTCAAAATAAGTTTATGATTCTGTGGAAAGCATTCCATTCATCTATGGTTCCTAAACCCAAGAGCAATGTATCATCCACGAAAAACACGTGGGTGATATATTATTTTTGGGATATTTTAACGCCACTTGTATTACCTTCCTATTTTTCTTTCAGTAGGAGGTCACTCAATCCTTCCATCACAGGACAAAAAAAAGGAGGTGATAACAAGCATCCCTTCTTGAGTCCTCGAGAGTAGGTGAATTTACTGGAGGGTGAGGCATTGATTAAGATGGAAAAATTAGTTGAGGACACACAATCCATCATCTAGTTTGTTACTCCAAGGATTAGCCCAATTTGTAGGGGGACTACTCTAAGGGTGGTCTAATTGAATTTATCAAACACTTTGTTAAGGTCCATATTGAGGAGAAGTGGTTTCTGTTTATTTTTTTAATAGAATCAGTGGATTCTTGTGAAATTCCCATGGAATCATGAATCTACGTGTCAACTAGGAATCCAAATTGATTTGAGGACACCTTCTAAGCTAGAAATTGCTTGATCCTATCATAAATCACCTTAGTGATTATTTGATATACCAAGTTGCATATGGAAATAGGCTTGGAGGGAAGAAAGGACTCGGGCTTTGAGAATTTTGGTATCAAGGCTATGTAGGTAGCATTGATGGCTGCTACGAATATCATTTTTCTTTTGGATACCTCCACAATTAAACAGAGATCTAGTCCCATGATATACAAAAAATATAGGAATAATTCGACAACCCAACCATCGAGACCTATAATTTTTTCTTTTGAGAACTTTTTCAGAACTCCTTTAATTTCCTCAAGTGTGGAAATTCTAGTGATATGAATTGATTTCTCTTGGATGAATCAACTTGGATAATGTTGGATAAGTTGTAGTTGTGAACTGATATTGGAGGACCCTATATCTTTGAAGAGAGGTAAGAAATAAGAGGAAGTTGTGTATTTTAAATCTCTAGAGGATGTGACCATCTTGCCCTCTTCTATCTATAGATCCCTTGTAGAATTAATATTTCTTATATGATTTGCATAGTTGTCGAAACATTTAGTGTTAGAATCCCCATATATATCCAGAAAGCTCTACTTTTAATCTCTAATCATCTTCCTCCATATTTAGGATCTGCATTTTCCTAGATTCTGGAGAGCTCATTTTCTGGAAGAGGAGAAAGACTGAGAAATGTGCTCATTTTCTAATTCAATGTCTAAAATTTATTTTTGTTTTTTTATTTTCTTGTTCCTCTCACAGAAAAATATTTCCTTGTTTAGCTTCATTAGTTTTATTGCCAAGGAAACCATTGCACATGAGTTATTTGTGAATGGGATGTTTTCTAATATCCTTCATTAGAAATCTAAATGACTCTTCTTCCCACCACGTGTGGTTTAATTTGAAGGGATATTTATTTTCATGAGGATCAATGTCCAATTCTGGGACAATCTACATGTGATCCAACTATGTAATTTGTGTAATCCAGGATCTAATCCTCCCTATCATTTATCCAAATGGTTAGCCATTAATAATCTATCAAGTTATTTTGTGATCCCATCTACACCTGGACTACCATTTCTCTAGGTAATGGAAAAGCAGATATATCTCGAAGGTCTTGTATTTTCAAAATTGGTGACAAGTAGGAGATAAATCGATCACGATGGGCACAATGTCCCCATGTCTCCTCTAAAAATCTTGTAATGTTTAAGTATCCTTTGAATAGGAGAGTTTGATCAGAGAGATGATCAATGCCCTAAAAAAGTCCTAGAAGGAAAGTCTATCACTATAAGGTCTGTAACAATTAACATTTTTTTATGGGGCAATGGAATCCTCTAAGAAAACCTTGTAGTATGATACCAATTGATGATGAGAAGCTTGTAGGGATTCAAGTTTTTTGGGAAATATATTTACTACTAAGAGGGGGGGTGAATTAGTAGTGACGACCTTTATACCAAAATTAAAATATTTTCTACAATCTCAAATATCCATGAACATGAACAACATTAGTTTATCAAAACATTTCAGTAGAAATAAACTAAAACCATAAAAATCATGAGAAAAAACCATGAGAAGCACAAACGTGAATACACAATAAAACAAGTATTTCAGGTGGAAACCCTTTTGGGAGAAAACCACCCTATTGTTGTTGCGCTGCTCAATTATTTTATTAATATGTTGATCAAATTGTACATGGATTAGTTTACAAGCTTAAGCCAAAAGACTTGGATTCTTGTACAGTATGCTAACATATATGAATTTGGAACTTTGTTTCTATTATGGATCTATGAACTACCATCTGCTAGAAGCACCCCCGACCAATGAGCCTCTCCCAACTACCATTGTACTTTTCAACTCCTATTGGATGGAGAAAAATATTCCTACTACTGAATTCTCCAAATAAATATCTATTCATAAGCATTCACACCTTCACTTCCTCCATGCGAACCACATTTCATAAATGTTTCATACTGGGTTCTCAATTCGCTCAACATGAGAAACCTAACAACACCATTGTTTTGTATGTTAAATATGAAACAAAAAATTTCCGAAGAGGGATTTTTATTCGCTTCTCCTCACCCAAATACACTATTATGAAACACACTGCAAGTTTCCAATTATTCTCTACTCTGCAACACATACAATCTGAATTCTGTGGATGCACACACTCCAAAATATAATGTGAGTAGCTTCAAGTTTCAACAATCTCTACTCACTCATAGTTCCCCCACAATAGCATTCTCTCACATTCTCACAACAACAAAACAAATAGACTCAAATACTTCTTCTATTTATCATTTTTCTATGTTGAATCACTTAGTAAATGCTACAGGTTATGGATCACTCAACAATTATATTCACATGCTTCAGATTTTGTTGAGATATGTTTTTTTACCAAAGCAACCACTAACTCCAGTAAACTTTTTATATATTCAACCTTGGTCAACTTCTAGAGGCCCCGCAAAAATTTCTGACCATATGCCCAAAATTTGCAACCAAGAATAATGCCAAAACACCAAAATCAGTTCAGGAGCATGGGGAATGGAGAGAAATTATCACGAAAAACCGCAACCGCTACCACAACACAATCTCCATGTGACTGGAACACCTCAATCACTCCCATAGGATTGCATGCCAATGACTAGAGCTTTTCAGCTACTCCCACATGCTTGGATCCATGTGAAAGTGGCTAAATATGGTCGGAACTCAGTCAACTCAGCTCAAAAACTACACACCTTCTTCGAGAGCTTTAAAAGCCTCTGCAGGACCTATGGAATTCATTGGAACCTATCCAACACTTTACTAAATCACTTCCACATCACTATCATCATCATCAATCAAACTAGGTTGACTAGGATGCCAACCAACAACCATACTAGCACCTAGGCCATCAAACTTCTCTACAACATATTTTCCATTAGTATGCAACTCCAAAACATGTCACATATCCTCCAATACCTGTAAAACTATATAAAGCATCCACTGGCACATGTATATCCTCTCCAAGACCAAATTATAACATCATCAACACCTAATTTGGACATAGAGACCATGGAGACCTAATAAAAAATGATCCTCAATTCTAACTCATATAGAATCTACCAAGACCAGTATGCAACAACATTATCAAGAATATCACCATCATGGGCAGGCCTCCAAGCTAGTGCAACACACCTGTACACATGCATATCCAACACACCTACAATCCAAGCAACCAGGTTGACATAAAATCCAACCAACCAACAGATCTGCAACACACATTGATGCTAACAATCCCCCCCTTTGGCACTTATGTCAACCCCTATTGAAGCAATCATTCGTTCAAACATCCTCACGTTATCCCCATTTGAAAACAATGGAAAAGGGCTAAAAATGTCAAGGAATATTGTTATATACTCCTCTACATGCAAGGGTTTCCATCAACTAAAACATAATCTCCACTCACAATCATATGCAGGTGATGAACAATGTAGTGCAAGACTAAAATATCAACAACACTCCCCCACATAACTGAAAAATATGTGAAATAATATCCCCCTAGACATAAGCTATGTCCAATGATCAACACACTAGAGTGGCAATATACATCTCCTACTAGCAACAACAATGAACTCTCTCAACTAGCATAAACAAACATTGAAACACATGATCTCTCCCTTAAATCAACATTAACATAATCCATGTCACGGTAACAGGAGCACATCAAATCATCAATACATAGCAGCAACAACATAATATGACCAACTACCAACAACAACTCTGATCAAATCCATAGGAGAAAAAACACATATCTGACCAACTCTGAAGTAAAACATCAAATACATCCTATCCATAATGTACTATCTAGTCACAACACTATGACCATCCATACTCCAATGAATGCAACCATATTCATGGATATATATATATATATCACGACCAATGCCTCATTTCCACATGCAAGAGCCTACTCCACATGGACCAAATACTATGACCAAAGTATATGCAACAAAGTACATGGCCTCATACACTACTTACATGGCTAAAAAGATGATAATACATGGTTGTACAATGACATCAATAAGCCTATATATGGTTGAACCATGAATCACATAACTCTCTCTCAATGCATGCAAGACTAAAACAATGATTTTTTTTTGTTTCTTGACAGAATGGTCATTTTATTAAATACTATTGGCTCTACTAGCCTTTAGTAGATATTCTCGATTGGAGGGACCCAAATTTAAGTCTTATTTTTGCACACTTCTGTAATGGATTAAATTATATATTGTAAACCCTAAGTTTCAAATGTAGATTAGGATTTTCAAAATACAAAATAATTAGTTTTTATTAGTAGAAGAGACATATAATTTCTCCGTGAGAGTCATTGCGTGGATGTATTCTCTCACACATTAATATTGATATTGTTATGGAGATGAAAAATAAAAACTGAAAATTGAATCTCCATGATGGGAGTTACCCTCAAATGAACTACTTTACCATATCCTTGTTCGCAAAGTTCACAAAGGTAGTGTTCTTAATGATCCCCGAAAGAGTCCTAGGAGAGATGATCCAATGTACAAGATAGAAAATGATATGGTTTACAAAGGCTCAATATAAGTTAGGGAAGGCATAATATTTAAGGTTTTCAAAATGTTATTTAAGTTAGGGGAGGCATAATCATTAAGGTTTTAAAAATATTATGTAACAGTATATTTATGAGTGTAGGACAGAAATTAAGTGTATATATATGAAATTTTATAAATAAAATAAAAATTTTATATTTTATATTTATCATCACTTTTTTAATTCCTATATATAATAAAATTATTTTAAAATATCATATATTTTTCACCAAACAATTAATACTTTTAAAATTTATATTACACTATTGAAAATAACAAGAAGGTGATTGAAGTTGCACCAAATTTATATATTTATGTACTTTCTATCTATCTTATCTATCTTATTAAATTTACGCTCAATATAATAATTATTAGCTTTATACATTTGGATTTTTTTTTCACTTCTCTTAATACTTAAGATAATCTAATTTAATAGGAATTTATGTTAAATTTATTAATAATTAACCTATATTTAACATAATTTATTTTCTTATACGTTTAAGAATATTAAATTATCATGAGAATTGTAAATGTTATGCTATTTTACATAAGGTTTCATAAAAACAAGGTTTGAAGTTTCTTTTTTGAAATGACTTATTCTTGATGTACTCGTTATACCACTTATACCATATGTAGTGTATTCGTTTTATGGTAAATAAATATTTAAGGCCAATTTATCAAAATAAAGAAATCGAATTAACCATAATAATTATTCATATCATAATACAGTACGGAAATGTAATTTGAGTGTCTAATCAAATTCTACTATTTGTAATAGATAAAAAAATTCATTCCACATTCATATACATTTCAAAGTGGAATGTGTTATTCTTTAGTAATTACATTTTATTAGGATCACATATTTTCTTATGTAATGACTATCAATCCTCCATTTTTTATTTCATTTTTATTTAATCTAAATTAATAAAATTATGAAATTATGAAAATATAATTTTTACTTATTGTTGATGTGCTAATCAAATTATAGAATGAGTATGTTCTTAATACATAAGAGTTTTTGAGATTTAGTTGGTTGAGAGATTCACTCCAACTAGTTAGCCTCCTATATTGGTGTGTGGTTGAGATATTCACTCATACAAGAAATTACATTAAAAATATAGACTAACTATATTGAGACATAACTTGATCTATTTATATATATCATATCATTATTCTTTGTGAAAAGCCAATTGAGGCTTAATTCATTTTTCACCATATGTTTCTGTATCTGTGATTTTATTTTCTTTTCGTTTAATTCTTTTCCAATTGATATCAAAGCATGGTTATGCTCTTGGTGATTAGTTTTTGTGATTAAAGAATAAGGATATGTGTAGACTTTGTTGCAAATGCGTTGAGTTGGTGTAGTTTTGGAATAAGTGAGTTTTAGTCAATAGTTGGTCGAGTATGCTAGTGAAGAAAAACATGGAGAATGATCATATACATATAGAAATGAGAAGGGAACCTGTTTAGTAGATGCCATGTAAACTATTAGATCCCTCGAGGGGCGAAATTTTGACTACCCTGATGTTAATTTGATGATATTCGATGGCTGATATATTGAGGTAGTCGTATGAGGGATTCGATGTCGCCACTGTACTAGCTCCAATCCTGGAAAAGTAGCTGATTTGATAGTGTTGTACCAGATCAAGGAAATAATTCCATCATGAGGTAATCAATAAAATTCATTATAGATAGTAATCGAGATGCCTGATCTGTAGAGTAGAGATGGATATAATGGTTGGAAAGTTCTACTCATGGTTGCACGTAGAAGAAAATTGAGGAGAAGGCACAAATAGTCAAAGCTTCCAATGCCTCAATATTGCATTTTGAAATCAGAGCCCATCTATAGCAATGATTCACAAGCCAAAGATATCTAAGATCTACATGTGCGTGAGGGAGTGTGGCTTACGTGTTGATATGTGAGTCAGCATGGTTGAACGAAGAATATGGAAACATTGCTCCTTGGTTAAATGTAATATCTGAGATTACTACAGGCATTGGAACAAAAGAGATTAGATTTGTGGATTTGTTGCTCATGTACAATCAAACCACTACTATTTTTTTATTTGTTGATACCAGTTTGTTTGCAGTGGGAAATAAATCGAGTTTATTTATAACTGTGGGCAATTGATTATGTTTATACTTTTTGATTGATGGGACTATTCAGTTATCAAATGATGTTGTGGTTGGAAATAATACAAAGTTCGATGAACAGAGGCAACGAGTGTTATCCTAAGTGATTTCCATATTGCTATGTTCAAGTGAAACGTTGAGAAACGTGGGTCGATTTTTGCACTTGAGACTGAATCTCTATTTAGGCTCATCAATTCATATTAACTAAATAATACCTCATATTGATGGACTCAAATTGAACTGTGAAGATATCCTAGCATTGCACTATGTTTGCATTCAAGGTTATAATTCAGTCAACAATGAAGGGGCACTGTCAAATTTTTTTTCCACTATCAGATTCAAAGACGAATGGTCAATATTTATGATGGATGGTCAATGTTATTTTCACCATCTGTTCGAATTTAATTTTCTTGTATGATTTTCCATAGTACAATAGGATTGTTTCCAAAATCTACCTCAACAAGAACATCAAATGGTATCATCAGGTGTTGCAATTTCAATAACAATTACAGTTGTAACAAGGTAGTGAGTTAATGTAGCCATAGTTGAGAGTCGAAGTTCTATACAGATGTCTTGATTCTAAGGTATGGGTGAAACCGTGAATTTCTTTACACTGGATTCAATGATGAAGCTCCCTGTGATGGGTTGGAAAAATACTATAAAACTCATGGCCATTGTGTTGGGAAGATTGGTTATCTCAACATCAATTGCAATCAGAATCAACTGAACTGCCTCAGTGGTAACTGTAGTTTTGGAAAATCTCAGTTCCTAGGCGCCATATGTAGCATTCACACGATGTTGACTACCATCGAATTTGGCATCAAGATAGGTGTGAGGATTGGTAAAGAGCTACCACCCTTGCAACGCTTAGCAGCCCCATAGGAATTCAACACTTCTACAATTAACAAGTAGCATGATAGATTAGCAACAATACCGTGAGGAGACTGTGTGATTCCACCTAAATAAGCACCTACATGGATATACCTATGGAAATCCGCTAACTCGTGAATTAGCAGTGTGGAGCCCATATTGAGGATTGTGCGTGGAACCAAACTGGAGGAATGTGCCCTCTGCCTTGAGATTGGAGATCTGCGTGAGTCTAAGTTTATCTTTCTACACGAATTTCCTGTGAGTTGAAGTTAAATGGTGGAACATCTTGAAATATGGATGTGTATGCTTATTTATTAATAAGCATAGTAGTTTTGGTCACTTTTGGGTTGCAAGATTAACTTTTATAACTGGGAATGCTAATTTAAGGGCTGTAATATGAAATGAGTCCAAATTTCTTAGTTATTTGGTCAAAAGTTGTGTGAAGGCATGTTTGCAAGTTTGTTTGGGATATAAAAGTGTTTTAATTTTGCAGTCATAAGGTTGTAATTATAGAGGTTTGAAAAGTCATTTGTTGATTTTATTCCAAGTTATGAATAGTTGAAGTTGAGTTCAAATTTGAATCCAAGTTCAAGAAAAGTTTTTGTTGTAATAAAAAAGGTGCATTCCTGGTTGAACCCGACACCCAAGCTAGTCATTAAGTCAAATTTATAGGAATTTGAAAGTCAAATAAAAAGTCATATGTACATTACACTACATTGTAAAATCATTAAATTGGGTGGCTTTTTTATAGTAGCTGCCACCTAAGTTTTTTAAAACAAAATCAAATGAGTGTAAACTTGAGAGAAGAAAAATACAAATCTAAGATTAAGCGTGAAATTTAAAAAAGAAAGGAAAAAAATGAAAGTGAGCCAATTCAAGAGTTCAAGTGAGTGAGTTTAAATGGATCAAGGCATTCAATTATTAAATTTCCTAAGAAATATCATACTATCCATTGTTGAAGACACAGTGAAAATTAGCAAAGTGACTCTTGCTGATATTAAAAGGAATTTTTACTATGCACATGAGACCGTTGATTTTCTCTGACTTGAATCTCAGCGACAATGGGATGAGTTGCTACAGAACAATCATTTTTCCAAGCCATTCAATAATACAAATTCTGATGAAGATGATTCCAAACCACTCATCCATACAAGTTCAAGTGTAGAAGTTGTACATGATCCAATTCAACCTTCTTTTTACCGGCCAATCATCAAACTGTGGGAAGAAATTCAATATAAAAAAATATACGTGGCCTAGGATATAGAAAATATGACAACAACTTCATATTCTTGATTATTCAAATCCAATCAAGTTCATCAATTAAATATTTCTTTATCAAACAACATCAGAAAGCAATGATAAAGTTGAAGAAAAGCCAAAATTCCAACATTGTCAAAGAACTGGTCATATGTATGATCATTGTTTTGATCTCCATCCTTGTCACCATTGTGGAAAGAATAATAAATTGCCAGAGAGATGTTGCAAACGAAACCAACCAACCATATTAAGGATTGATTATGCATGGATTGATCCATGGGAGTGGATGTCTACAGTCAAATGATTGTATATGTTTTATCGCAGAATTCAATCTCACATATTGCAACCAACAATCAAATGAAGATGGTACTCTCATGTGTTTGAAAGGTGGAGTACAATGGTGAAACTATCCTACATCTAAAGTGGGGAATTTCAAAATAAATGCATATGGTTATGGTCTCTCCTTTCAGTTGACAAAGAAGGGAATTGATGATGGAATTGAAATTGAATTAATGATGATGGTTGTGAGACTCAAAATTTCGACAACAAAAACTTTTTCTAGTGGGAATAAAATTTTTTCAGTGGACAACTGATTAGGATGTTGATTGAAATCATTTGTAGACATTCTTTTGTTCACCTGGATGGTCATTAGACCAAGCAAAGGATAGATAGATCCTTTTGCATTGCAACTTTGAATTTTATTGAGTCGTCAAAATTTTTGAGAGTTGTATCCGACTTGTAGCTTATTCACTTCACTTGGTGTGCTCTCTTCATATTGGAGTTTTTTGCATCGAGTTTTGGAAGCTTTTCATTGAGGATCAACTGAGTAGTTTCAACATGAAGACTTGGAGATGGTACCAGGTTCTTAATTTGGACTTACGATTGAGGGAGGGAATGTTAGCCTCAGACTCACATAAACAATCAATAAGTCCAAATTAATAAAATTTTGAAATTTTGAAAACATAATTTCTACTTGTCTTTGATGTGCTCATCAAATTCTTGAATGAGTCTCTTCCTAATACTTGAGAGTTTCTTGAGGTCTAGTTGGTCAAGATATTCATTCCAACTAGTTATCCTCCTATATTGGAGTTTGGTTGAGATATTCTCTCAACCAAGAGATCGCATGTCTAAGATAGACTAACTATATTGAGCCATAGCTTGATGTATTTATATGTATCATTATTCTTTTTGAAAAAACCATTCAGGCTTAATGCCTTTTCCACCATGTTTCTCTCTCTCTAATTTTATTTTCTTTTCATTTAAATATTTTTCAATTTAATAATAGTTTAAACTTCGATAATCCAAGTCTATATTTGTATTTTTCTATATGTCGTTGAAAACATAAAAACAATTTAAACTTCAAACTATTATTTTAGAGTTCAATGAAGTTTTAAAATGGTTTTTTTATTTATGTAGAGCTACAACTTATTTCATAAATCTAAATTGATTTTTATTTTTATTTATTTTTCTATTTATAGATAACATCTTTTAATATAATTATGTTACGTTGTTTTTTCCTTTAAAATTTCCAAATTATTAAGTTATTGTAATTATTTTGTATGTAGGTAAATTATTTAGATAGAAATTCTCCCAAAATGGAAGGGTCAATCAATTCTAGCCAAATTTTATAGATATTCTAAAACATCAAGGACTTCTGATGTTAAAGATATTCCATATATACCTGATTTGAATGGTGATTCTAATGAAGATATGGTGATTCTAATGAAAATATGGATTAAGGGTTTCTTCTTAATCTACAAATTTTTGGCCATGAAAAAGAAGGAAAAGGTGGTGGATCTAGTATTTTGAAGAGGAAGGCCTTATCCAAAAATAAATTTCGAGAAGATTGGATGATAAAATATTCTTGGGGTATATAGTATCAATATTGAAGATTACAAGACTTGTATGAAGTGAAAAAATTGTGAGAAATACAAGGCTTAAGGTCCATCAGATATTGGACATGGATGTAATACCATTCAATATGATGTTGTGAAAAATCATGAAATATTTATTACTCATCAAGCATAAACTTAGAGAAATTTGTATGAAACTGAAAGGCTAGAAAAATCCATTACAAAACACATAGTGGCTATAAGTGAGGCTAATAAGGAAAGGGTCATAACCACCATGAATTTAGCATATTTTATTGCACATAAGGGTATTTCAATTGTTATTTTTCATCCAAAAATGAATCTGCATAAGCCTATAATTCCTTCTGGAGTGGATAATTCTTCCTACATAAGTAGAAAATCAGCTACTGAATTTATTCACTCCGTATTAATTTACCTTGAAGAGGTGGAAACTAGAAAAATGTTAGAAAGTTCATTTTTCTCTATAATGTTAGATGAAAGTATAGAAAATGGTTTGGAACAACACCTTGTTCTACATTATACATATCTATACTTAAAAAGTTTGGGCACTCGAGTCTCACAATTTATGAAAGTGATTACTTTTCCTAATAGAAAAGGAAAGACTATATATGATACAGTCATTAATTTAGTGGAAACAAAGTAGTCGAAAAATGAGAAACTGATAGCAACTTCGACTAATGGTGCTTCATCTACGGTTGGATGTGAAAATGGATTTTTCACATTTCTAAATAATGATCTTCCAAATATTATTGGTACTCATTGTATTGCACATCATGAATCACTTATAACATCACATGCTTCAAAAAAGATACCAGAGTTCTTGTATGTTGAGAAAATAACAAATAAGGTATACTCAAGGGTTGTAAATTCAGAAAAGAGAAATAATGAACTCATTTGTTTATTAGAGATAATGGAATTAGAATCCTTGCAGGTTCTTCAAATCCATTAGATTTGACGACTCTCTAGGGGTCAAGTGGTTGAAAGACTAGTTACATTGATTCTTGCTATTTTGAGCTTGTGGAAGAGAGAAATAAAGAATTCATGGTATCATAAGGCCAGGATTATTTCAGTAGAATTTTGTTTGAATATGCTTGTTGATGTTTTGAAGGAGTTAAATAATTTAAATGCAAAATTTCAAGAGGATAATGTGGATGTCATATCGCTTTGAATAAATATTGATCATGCGTTAAACACTCTTAAAATATATTTCTACTAACCAAATTATTTTGCAAAATATGATGTACATCTTACAAATTTTTTGAAAGACTCTAAATATGGTTTCCTTGGAAATGTTGAAAAATAAGGGAATACCCATAGACATGATTTATTGTATATTCCAATCTATGATGAAAAATTGTCGCAACCAATGGTAACTTGCATTGATGTATCCCTTGAGAGCACATACAAATTACAAGAAATTATGTCCGAGCATTGATTGTGAGTTTCAATTCAATAGTTCTATATATTCATAATTTTTAATGTAGCAAGGTTATTTAGTCCTTTTCATTATCCGTCAGATCTTTATGTCAAATAAAATAATGAAAGACATTGGCTTGAAATATTTTTTTCACATTTGAACCATAAAACACAAGGTCAAAATGCAACAATGTTTAATATTAAAACTTGTAAAAGAGAATTATATCAATTTTTGATGTGGTTTATTTGAATGGAGAAATATTCCCAATGAAAGATGCATGGAAATTATTTTCTCAAACAAAATATTGACACTCTAGGTATCCAAATATGCTAAAATTATGGCAAGCAATGGTTGTCATACCAGTGAGCACCATTTCATATGAACGAGGGTTCTATAAGAAAAATATGATCAAAGGTATAAGGAGAAAAATACTATCAATAAAAACACTTGATGCATTGATGCGAATATCATTAATAGATCCTCACATGGCAGAGGTGGAATGAGAACAAATTTATGAGATTGGGCAAGCTACAAAGGAAATAAGACATTTTGACATGGGAGAATTATTAAGTTATATGTTTTTTTACTTTTCACAAAGTTTATATATATATATATATATATATATATATATATATATATATATATATATATGAATTTTATCGTATTTGAATTTTGTTGTTCTATACTATATCTATATTTTTAATATGAAATTTTAATGTTCTTTGTGTATTGATGGAATGTGGAATACATGCATAAGTAGTTACATGGATGATGGTTGTTGTAAGAAGAAATTGAAGATATCATTCGAAAGTTTTCTCATGTGTTGTTTTTATAGGTTTATGGCACATGAATGCCATCAGGGTTGAAAAATTTGCATATATTACCAACATCTTAGAAAATGCAGTAAAATATGTGATGCATTTGAATTGGATCATTTTGGTACTATGGCATAACTTCTCTCCCTTTATGCTTCTAAATATGCATTTAAATATGAAGACATTATTTTGCACAAATATCGAATTCACCCATGTCTTTGGCTTTAATGCATAACTTCATGCAACTTGAGGCATTTAATTGGTTTCATTATCATTAGAGAAATGGAATTTAGAAACTTGTAAGTTGCGACATTAGTTTGGTGTAACTCGATTTTTGAGTAAACAATCATTTAGAGTAGTATGTATATGTATCAATTAATAATTTGTTTCCAAATGCATTTCTCTTACTCGATGGATTTGAAAGATGGACATTGGTGGTATGTTCTTGTGCCTTTTTAGGGTGTCATATATCTATATTGTGTATCAAACCTTATAGTAGATAATGTATTAAATTATCTCCAAATTTGTGCATTGAACTTATTCTTATTGGGCATCTAAATATTCATGTGGCATAATATAAATTGTTGGTCTTAAAGTATAATTTCAAGATATGCAATGGATAATCATCAATTATTTTACCTAGGACTCATTATATCTTTTCAAAAAGAAAAATAAACATTGTTTCAAGTGTTCACATTTTTTGTCGAAACCTCCACAATTGAGTTGTCAAAGTATTATAATTTAAATGCATTTAGCTATTAGTCTATACATCTACAAGTTGGATTAAAGGGCATAGTCTCTAAATAATACACCAAGGTGAAAATTATTTCCAAATTTTCAATGAAATTCTTTTGTTTTAAAAATAAAGTAGTTAGATCTTCAATTTCGCTAAATTTTAGTGATAAATTGAAAGAAAGATTTGTTCAAAGCATGATTTTACCACATTTAATACTTATAAGTTTTTGCTCTCTAAGAATTTAATAATGGATATCCCATGATCCAAAACATGCTCAAATAAATATGGTAAAATATTTATTTTATCTTTAGACTCACTAATATATATTGCATTATGTAAATAATAACATAAAGTATATATTATACAACTTAGGTTTATGAAGAGTTGCGCGCGCTGGACCTAGGCCGCCGCCGCTGCTGCTGGTTTTCCTCTACGCTCGAGGCCGCTGGCCTACCTTGGCCCCTTAGGTTGTTACAACAGAGGGCTCCGACAATCAAAAATTTTGGTGCAGAAATTTTTATCGTCGTTTCAAGAAGCTGTTTCACAACACTCCCTGCAACAAGGAACAGATAGGAATTGATGTGCATTTTTCCCTGCGCGACGCATTGGGCAAGCGCGACGCATTGAGTCGGCCCCCTCTGTGTTATCATTGCTCTTGCGCGACGCATTGAGGCTGCGCGACGCACTGGGTTTGTTGTGCGACGCATAGGGCTGCAAGCAGTTTCATTGCCATTTCTTTCAAAATTTCAAATAAGCTCAGTCCCTCTTGGTCCAAGAGATGGGAGCTATGCGCGCTTGACCTAAGCTGCCGCTGCTGCTGGTTATCCTCTACGCATGAGGCCGCTGGCCTTCCATGGCCCCTCCGGATGCTGCAACAGAGGGCTCCGACGAACAATCTATAGCTTCAGCATTTTCTGCGTTGATTAAATCTCTACAGCCCCAACGTCCTCGCCCTGCACTTTCAAGGTTTGTCAAGAGGTTAGATGGACTGCAAGAGGTCAACCTGCCTCCTACATTTCTGCGAATGGCAGCTCTCTCACTAGCTGAAAGAGGTCTTATTGGTCAATTCACCGGCTTATGGCCATCCCCGAGAACAGTTCAATGATGGATTGAAAGAAACTGGGCAGACAAAGTAAGCAGTAAAATCTCCCTTCGTTTCTGCGGGAAAGGATATTATACATTTCATTTTGAATCTAGAGAAGACAAGGATTTAATATTTAGAAATGGTCCATATTTTATGGACTCTCGTGGACTGTATCTGAACAAATGGTCTCCAGACTTTGATCCCGAGCTGGATGTCCCTAATGCAGTCCCGGTCTGGGTCCGTCTTCTGCATCTCCCACTCCACTGTTGGGGAGATGACTCGGTTCGAGCTATCGGCAACGCTGTTGGGAAATACATTGATCGGAGTGAGCCCAAGGACAATATGCAAGCATGTGCGCGTATATGTGTTTAAGTTGATCTCAGCAAGGGTCTTCTAGAGGCAATCGAGTTAAAGGTGGATGATTGGACGCACATTCAACAACTGGACTACGAAAAAATCCCTTTTAAATGCAAGGTATGTCATGAGTACGGCCATTTTCCCAATCACTGCTCTAAATTAGTCAATGTTGAATCTGCTCAATCTGAGGAACAATGGGAAACTGTTAAAAAGAAGAAGATTGCTACTGCCCCGAAAGCAAAATCTGAAGCTGCCCTTCCCAAAGCTGCCCCTCCTAAATCTACCCCCTCATCAGCTCCTCCTAAAACTACCCCCTCAGCAGCTCCCCCCTCCTCCTCTTCCATGGGACCTCCCATCTTTCCCACCCCAGGCTCGATTTCTGACTCTCCTTTGAAATCTTCAAACCCCTTTGGCGCCCTCTCCCTCCCTGAAAATGAACCCCTGATTTCCCTCGAAAATTCTCCTACCATCCCCTTTTCCCTTTCACAAACCTCCCCCTCCCATTCCCTTAAACCTCTCCCATCCTGATCAACTAGGAGCTCTTCGAAAGAGCATGGTGTCAATCAAGAATCTCAAAAAAATGGACTTGGCAGGAAATTTGGCAAACAACAAAGGGATGAAAACGCGCAAAAAGATATTGCCATGGGAACTCAAAATCCCATAGAAAATTATATATTGGGTCAAAACAACAAATAAAAAACACACAAGGAGCATGGGGGATGAGCATCTCTCTGAATCACTCACACTCAATGATGAAAGTAATATCATGGAATTGCAGGGGACTGGGGCACCCCTCTAAAACTATTGCCCTGAAAGATCTAATAGATCACGAGAATCCAAGAATTCTCATGATCCAAGAAACAAAAAAAAGATTTCAAGAGATGAAAGGAATTATAGATCAGCTTAGACAGTATGATGGACACATATGTGAATCAAGAGGAGCTTCCGGTGAAATCACCACTATTTGGAACAAAAATGTTTGGATATGCACATCAAATACAATTAGTCAATTTTGGATCAAAGTCACATTAGAGAAGAAAGCAGAGCACAAACAAATAGTCATTTACAATATTTATTCACCAAACCATTTTAGAGATAAAGAGCAGTGTTGGGTCACTCTACAAGAAGACATTGATGCCGAAGACAACAACAATATCATTCTTGGGGGAGATCTCAATCTTATATTACATTCTAATGAGAAAAGAGGAGGTGTCTTTGCATATGATCCCCACAGAGCAAAGCTGGAAGATATCATGCAAGAGCACGACTTAGTTGATGTCATTCCAAAAAACCGGAGATACACTTGGAATAATCGCAGGTTGGGCAAAGATAACATAATGGAACGACTTGATAGAATTCTGATAAATACCGCTCTCCTTTCTGAGTACTCCACAACTTATGCTACAATTCTTCCATATTTGGCATCCGACCACTACCCCACAAGCCTTGTCCTTGAGACACACTGTCCTCTGGGGCCGTTGCCTTTTAAATACAGCTCCCTTTGGCGCAACAATCCAATTGTGGACCAGATTGTTAAAGCAGCCTGGCAGCACCACATAGAAGGATCTCCGGGGTTCATTTGGGAATGTAAATTGAAAAATAAAAAACATGCCTTGAAGGACTGGGTGAAGCAGCATTACAAAGAACCAGAAAAGGCCAAATCTGAAATAAAAAATAAATTGGAAGAAAACCATAGAAAAATAGAGGATAATGGGCTCTCCCAAGAGGATAAAGCTCTAGAAAGCGATTTATATTATCAACCGTACCGTGTTAATAGAGAAGAAGAGCAGAAGTGGAGAATAAAGTCAAGACAGCTATGGCTCCATGGAGGGGATAAAAACTCTGCATTCTTCCATAAGCAAGCAACTGTCAGGAAAATCAGAAATAATGTCACCATGATCAATGATGAGGAAGGCCGTCCTCAAAAAACCCAAGAAGCTATCAAACAAACAGCCTCAAACTATTACAATTCTCTCTTAACAGAGATAAAGGAAACAGAGGACTATTCAAATCTCCTATAGCACTTGCCCAAAGGAATTAGTGAGGACATCAATACAAATTTAACCAAAGAAATTGATGAAGAAGAAATACAAAATGCCATTTGGGCGCTTCAGCCAGATAAATCCCCAGGTCCAGATGGCTTCCCAATATGCTTCTATAAAACATACTGGGGAACAATTAAAAAATATCTTGTCAAGATGCTAAGATGGGCTCAGCGCAATTGCAAAATAGGAGGGTTTACTAATGCCACCCATCTTGCCCTTATTCCAAAAGAAAATCGACCTTTGTCCTTCTCTCGTTTCCGACCCATATCTTTGTGCAACTCATCTTACAAAATCATGACTAAAATCTTGGTCACTCGCCTTAAACCTCTCCTCCCCTCTCTCATTTCAGAAAATAAAGGGGGTTTTTTGGCCAATAGAAAAATATCGGACTCCATCCTTCTTGTCCAAGAGGCTATACATTCCAGTCAAGCAATAAATGAGAAAGGATTCATCTTAAAGTTAGACTTAGCCAATGCCTTTGACCGAGTTAGGCACTCCTTCCTTTTTGCTGTTTTAGAAAAAATGGTATTTGCTACTTCCTTCATCGATCTTATTAAAGCCTACATCACAGGCCCTTGGATCTCCCCTCTTATTAACGGTAGACCTGGACCCTCCTTCCAATCAACTCGCGGACTAAGACAAGGCTGTCCACTTTCACCTTATCTTTTTATTTTGATGGCTGAATCCTTCAACAGAGCTCTGGATTTCAATCGTCGTATGGGCCTCATAACCAGAATTAAATTTGATAATGGAATCAAGAACATCAATCACTCTCAGTTTGCTGATGATGCTCTTTTAATGGGGGGAGCCTCAAATATCATAGCCAGCCGTTTCAAGACTCTCCTTGATAAATACATGAGCTATTCAGGAGGTTTGATAAATTACCACAAGAGCTGTATTTATGGGTGGAACACCTCTGCTCAAACTCTACACAACATTGCCAATACTTTTGGAGTTCAATGCAAGCTGGACTGGGAGCATTTTACCTATTTGGGCATGCCAATTAGTGCCGGCAATATGAAAACAACAACTTGGGAAGTTATTATTGATAAGATGAAAAGGAAGGTACAACAATGGGGCACCTGTTGGCTTAATCCAGCAGGGCGCCTAATTCTTCTTAAAGCAGGTCTCTCTTCCCTGCCCTTGTACTGCTTTACACTCCTACAAGCACCTGCCAGCTTTCACAACAAAGTGGATGCTCTCGTTCGTCACTTTCTTTGGCAAGGAGGGAGATCTGAAAAAAAAAATATAATCTAATAAGCTGGAAGCAAGTCATTCAACCACATGAGAAAGGAGGGCTAGGAATTAGATCTTCTAAACTTCTAAACCTTGCATTTGCTGACAAACTTGTTTGGAGATTCATAACTGGCAAGAATGCTTGGTGGAAGACAGTGCTAGAAAATAAATATCTCGGCTTCCCAAGACATCAGCTTTTGGAACATGAGCTCCCTAACAGAGCGTGCTCAAAAATCTAGAAGATGTGCAAGAAAGCAATACCATTTCTTGAACAAAATACTTCCAAAGTGCCCAAAGGTGGCAGTCACATTAGAATTGGGGATGATAAAATAATGGGGCAACAACCCATAAGCAAATGGCCTGGTACACAGCAGATTCTAACTTTTCTTAACAGCACAGGGATACAAACTTTGGATCAGATCTCTCAGTGGGATGCCCACTCTCATACTTGGAAAGGTTGGACCTTCCCACTCATTCCTGCTGATATAGAAATTAGCCTCATCAAACTGCATGAATATCTCGATGGTATAGCTCCTTCAAAACGCTTTGTTGCTGATGATTTTCGATGGGATCCTTCAGGTACTATCTATACTATTAAAGCTGCCTACCATCATATATGCAACATCGATTTTACCATGTCTGTTTGGGCGCAGTGGAGACTAGTATGGAAGGCAGAGTCTCTTCCAAAAATTAAATTTTTTCTATGGATCCTCCTAAGAGGGAAAGTTCTCACCTCTGAGAATCTTAAAAAACGAGGAATAAATGGCCCATCTCGCTGCCCAAACTGTCAATCAGATGAAGAAACTAGTCAACATCTATTCATAGAATGCCCCTTTACCATAGCTTGCTGGAAGGAAGCTTTCCGAGGACTTAATCTTCCTTGGGCACCCATCATTAGCATCTTTGAAGCATTGCAAATATGGAAAAAAAGCTATCCTTGGCAAAAAAAAACAAATAACATTGCACGAAGAGTCTAGAATGCCTTGCCCTGTACTCTTCTATGGAAAATTTGGCTGGCAAGAAACCGCATGGTCTTCAAAGATAAAGAAACCAGTGTCAGAATGCTCTATAACAAAGCTTGGAGTCTCAATTTGGAAGCTCTATCCATGAAATGTCAAGGGCATTTAAACACGATGGATCTCCATGTTGAAGAAAGAAATTACATTGGGTATCTTCTAGACAGAAACAACATAGCACAAAGCAGAAGTAATATCAGTAGCAGAACCAACTTCAGGTATAGCTGGGAAATCAGGATGAAAGATGAGGAATTTTCACGATGGCTCAGGAACTGCAACACTCATTATCTTTTCTTCGATGGAGCCTCCAAATCCAACCCAGGAATGGTTGAGGCTGGAGGAATCATTTTTAATGGTAATGGTGTTGTTCTAACTGAATATGAATGGGGACTGGGCAAGTTATCCAATAACAGAGCAGAAGCATTAGCTCTCTATCAAGGTCTGCTACAGCTACAGAGACTTGTCATACGCACAACAGTAGTTATTGGAGATTCGGCCATTGTAATTAGCTTGATGGTCCACAACAGAAGAGCCCCCAACTTGGCTCTACAGCAAATTATAGATCAATGCCAAGCTTTTGATCGGTAGATGAAAGGAAACCTCTTTTACCATGTTCTACGCTCCCTCAACAAAGAAGCAGATGAACGGGAAAACAGAGCATGCCTTCATAATGTAGGAAACCTTCGTTGCAACAGCTCTAATCAGCAATGTTTCTTGCCATGAAAATTTTTATTATCCTTTGCAGGCTCATCATACAGAGGATCCACACCCTCTATGTAGCAAACCTTCATAATACAGCTATAAAAATCCGAAAACCCTTGCTCCTCTCTACATCAAAGCCTCATAATAGAGCTATAAATCCTTTTGAAGTGAATCTCACAAATGCAATACCAACAGAGATTTATTCCTACATCCTCTGTGATTCTCACGAATGCAATACATCCTTAACTCTTGCGGCCCTTCCTGTTCATTACTTTTCACATAACCCAACCACCGTCCATCAAACAGCCACTCCTCCTCCTCTCGATTTCTGTTTAAACCAAGTGCGCTTCAATAACTTACGTAGATCTGTTTGTCAGTCATTGTTGCGGCTCTGTTTGCCCAGACAGGACTGTCTTTTCATGCATCAATGTTATGGTGTCAATATCAGCTTGGCAAAACCATATAACTTTGAAATGGATGGAAATTTTGAATTTCTCAATGGGCGGAAAACTCATCACATACACAAAGATCAAATATGAATTGCAAATTCTGTTTTCTATTATTCCAGTTTGTAAGACTTTACACCTTTTCTTCCTTTCTCATAGTGAAGAAAGCTAGATGTAAAAGGGAAATAGGCACAAATAATGTCTGTAATTGGCCCACCTCTCGCCAACAGTACCATGTAAATCTGGAGCTTCGTCTCCTTTGCCTCTTTTTTTGAATACTAATCAGCACCCGAATTTGTGAAAAAAAAAACATAAAGTATATTGATTAATCTACTTTTTAGTTTTTATTGATAACATTCTATAATTATATTGTGTTGGTCATCTTTTATGTCTTCTAAGATATCTTTAGCCATATTTCAAATATACAATGGGTCGACCAAATTTGATTTTACTTTCCAAATCTTTTATTGTGAGTGTTTCATGCAATTTCAAACCAAAATTCAAGATTTAACAAATCATTGTGTATTATGGTCATTTTGGTTTTTTTAACATAATTATGTTATTGAAAGGCAATTTTTTAATCAATTTTTTATTGGTGAAGGGTTAATTTATTATAGAACATCATTATTGAGGACAAAATTTTAAACATAACTTTTAGTGAAAAAAAACATAAATACCCAAAACATCAAAAAAATTGTATGACTAATAAAGAGAAATCCAAATTCCAACCTTGTAATGACTTATTACATGATATTTGTCATCTATATATAATATGCAATTTTTGCATTCAAATGAGCATCCAAAATTTTGAATTTTTTTGTTCGCTAATGACGGAGAGATTTAAATGGCTATCTACAACTATTACATATTGTGAGTGTAAAAATTTTCTACTAGATGTAGTAAATATTCAAATGGATAACATTATTTTGAATTCGTGGTTACTTCTATGTTACCATGTTCAGGGTGATGGTTATCCAGAGTTGCTGCTGCTGTTAAACCAACACTTCTGACCTCACCATTTTTATATGCTAGGGAGTAAAGTTGATAAGAAGAAAAAAGAAGAAGCCCAAAATATTTAGGTTTCTCCAAAAGATTTACGTTGCTGGAACATGTTTTTGTTCACCTTGGAAAACCCCGTTCTGACCCACATATTTTGGAGAGTAGGGGGTCAAGTTCATCTGAACACAAATGAAGAAGCCGCATGATTTAGGTTTTTGGAACTTTTTTTTTCTGTTAACCATGTCTAGGCTACGCCATTTTTGCACGCTAGGGAGTAAAGTTTGTCTGACCAAAAATGAAGAAGCCGAAAGATTGCCAAACTAGGTTTGGTAGGGTTTGGTTTATGTGTACTTATTTCTATTTACTAAGGAGAAGCCATAAACATTGGTGACAATAATTCACTCGAAGTGTAATTGCAATAGTTTCACGATGGCTTTATATACTCATCCTCGGGGCAATCGGGGGCTAGATTTGTGTTGTGCGAGATGAACTTATTGAAATAGTGAAAGCCCCACTGATTGCGACTATCAATATCGATCTCAATCCAGTGTAGGCGAGACCATCAAATATAGGTGTGAACAATCATAAGGTGAAAGCGGGCATGATTGCCCACTTGAGAAAAGTGATAATAGCAATCTCAAAGTTCGTTCATAAAATTGGAAAGTCGTCAAAGAGTATCGCACGTTTTGGAAAATAATATTTTATACTATAAAATTTTGACTACCGTAACAATTTGAGTGATGCTTTCCCATTTGTATTTACATACTAGCGTGTTAAGGCGATGTTTATGTTATTAAGAAACAAAATCTTCTTCTCTCCCCATTATTCTCGTTTTGTTGATGAATTTACGTATTTACTTAGAAAGGACGCAGAGCAGTGATGGAGGAGGTCGCCAGATCCAAAATCAGAAACATAGTGAGGGAATAAGCCTTGGCTGCCTGGCGCTTCCAGCCTTCTGATACGGCCAAAGACCAGGACGCTGCCACTGCTACGTGGATCATTCAGGCCTCCCAGCGGGACATGGAAATCATGATTAGAGCGCTGGAGAGGGAATTGAACTCCACACCAGACGGGACATTGAACAAGAAGATCGCGGGAAGTTTGGCAGGCGAGGTAGCGTCGTCGTCCACGTCCAGCTGTGATCCAGGAGAAGAAAAAGCAAGCGCAAGCGTGGAAGTTTTGGATTCGATGGCGGGCCAATCTCAGACTCCGGGGACACGAACCCGGCTCGCAGAGGCACTTTCAACATCGTCTAATAATCAGACATCCATTCCGGCGACGAATACTTTTATCGGCAAGAGGCGATCGCGAAGGGGGAAAAGGCTTCGATCACGATAATGAGGGAAAACCCCACTGCTGCCCAAGCGATAGTTGAGGAGAATACGGGTTTCCATCTCGAAAACAACAACGCCGCCACATCCTCGATGTTGAAGCCACATGACGTAAGTGAAAATTTCAATGAATCAAACAAATGACAGTTCTAAGTACTCCGTGTTTCTGTTTCCAAACGAAAATATTAGAATAACAGTGTTTGTTTTTCCAAACGAAAATATTAGAATAGCAGCATATTGATATACAAAGGTGTTATGTATTCATTCATTTTATGTCTCCTCATGTATACCATGTAGAGTGAATAGCAGCATAGTGTTATACACAGGTGTTTTGTATTTATTCATTTTATTTGTCTCCTCTCATGTATACCATTTTGAGTGAATAGCAGCGTATTGATATACAAAGCTGTTTGTATTCATTCATTTTCTGTCTCCTCATGTAGAGTACATCGGCGAACTATTTTTTATTCGATTTTAATTCTTTATCGTATAAAACCATTAAAGGGTGTCTCAGTTACTACGCTGCCAGATATAGTTCTGCTACAGTTTTAGTTTTAAAAGTGATTTTTCTCACATTTGTACCAAACTGTTTGTAAAAGTGATAATGCCTTTTTATAGGTTATTTTATTCGTTGGGCTAATAGCTACATAATATTTCAATTGCAGTTTTTTTTTTGTTTGTATTTTAGTTTAATATAAAAAGTAAGAGATTTTAGTAATTTGATTTTCATTATGGGCATTTTTATTGGGTATATTTTTCTCTATTTATTTTTGGTTTAATTTTTTAAATAAAATATAAAATATAATTATAAATCAATTTTTCTTAATATATCTATATCAAATTCTTTTATCCACAAAAATATCTAATTTCTATAAATATGTTTCTTTATATACATTTCATCCTAATATTAAAATTATATCTCATATAATAATCGCTATACAATATTTGTCATATAATATTCTTAATATTCTTTATTTTTTGATGATGATGATGATGGTGGTGGTTAACGTCCACTGAGACCAATCTTTGGTCTATCGGACCTAAAGAAAATAGTTATTTAGTTTGATTTAATATTTTATTCCTATGCTCATAAAGCTTGGAGAGAAGCCTCTCGAGCTCACTATAATTTTGACATCTTAAAAGGCTAGGAAGGTCAGTATTGCAACAAAGATTATGAAATTGAGCTCTAATGTGGTTGTACGTGGGGCACTCTAAGAGGAAATGATTTTCATCCTCGATGTCCATATTCTCACAGAGATGACAGATCCTTTCCATCCATGGTGTTTTAGGAACTGTCCAACGGCCTGTTTCACTATGGAGCTCATGAGAGTTCGTTCTTAATCTTGGCTATATTAATTTTATTCTTTGAGCTAGTTAAAACAGATAGATACTTTTGATCTTCTAGGGTGGGGTTGATGACCTCCTTATAATATCTTAATTTTCTTTTAGCTGCTAGATCTTTCTCACACCACATTTTTTCTTTGAACTTAGAAGTAACAATATTTTTAATGTTATTAATGTTTTGCAATGCAACATTCTCTTCAATCTCCCAATGGTTTAACCAGGCCCTGGTGTCTTTATACCAACCTCATTTAAGCCTTAGGTGGTTTTGGCTAGAATTTAAAGCTAGCTTAGGAAGTCTATGGTCTCCTATGCTATTGAGCTTGTGCTTGTACAACAAAAGCCTAGTCATAGCTAGGTTCTCAATAGGGGAAAGACCCACTTCTATAAGGAGAATAAGATAGGGTGTATTGTTTTTAATTTTAAGGTTATAAGTTATAAAACGCTTCTGGATTTGCTCAATCTTTCTCCAGGATTCTCTAGAGATGCTGCAACCCCAAGAGGAACAAAATACCATGTAGCTGTAAATACCTTCAACTAATTTAAGGTCAAGGAAATTATTTATTACTATCGATTTAAATACGAAATATCACTTTCCCTTGACATTTAAATATAACAAATAAACCTTTTAGATGTCTTTCCGGTTGAAAAACTCAAACATGTTATGTATTTTCTGGTTTATATATTATATAAAGTATTAGATATTTTTTGGGAAAAATATAAATGGTTGAGTTTTCATATACCAATTGTTATGGTCTCTTTAAAATATTGAAAAAGAGTTATTTTAGTAAAAATAACAATCCTCCTCCCCTTTGGGGCATCGTACAACGAAAACCATGCATCGACACTTGGTATAAGTTTTAAGCAGAAGAGGGTAGGCATACATTCTCTCCATTGCGCTGCAATTAATTTCTTCGTGTTTGAATGGGTGAAAAATTATCTTTCATCTATGTGTCACTGATTTGTACTGTCTAGAGTGCTAATGACATCAATGTAAACTGGTTAAGTAGTTTGGTGTATGAAGGGATCTAGTTGTTTTTGACTCATTGAGGGATACAAATTTATTTGTGCTTTCATTTTTAAGTGTCGTTTGAGTATGGTGGTGGTTGTCTATTTATCGTTCTTTTTGTCAGTTCAATAAGGTAAATTATTTTTCTCTTTTGTTTTGGGTGAAACTTTCTCTCTCATTCCTTAGCTAGAGGGGGTGTTGTTTGAAGATCTGGTGAGTTCCGGGCATTGATGTTTTGGCTAGCGTGGTTTCTTGCCTTGGCATCCTAGGGGGTGGTTCTTTATTTATCTGTGTAAGGTTTATTTTGATATTATAAGTGGTGCTCAGACTTCTCATGGTGGTGGTTTTAATGTTGGTGTTGTGTTGGTTTTCTGAAGTAGGCATTGCCTGAATTTTCCTACGTGAGGCTGCTAATAAAAGAAGTCTCTTTGCCGTAGCACAGTGGATCCTACATCGGTCAGGCTTCTTCAAGCGTGAATTTCTAGTTATTCTTGTGCGCAACTGGGTGGTCTCCTTCTGGCCTTTCTAGGTGTGAAATTAGTTGCATGAACTAGACTAGATTGGCATTTTTTAATAGCGAATTTAGGTCGTGGTGACCTGCGGCATTCAGTTTCCTTTCCTTCCCCGTCTGTTGTGTGGCATGTTGGGTTTCTAGTGGAGGGTGGCTGATTGGTAATGTGCTTCATCTTTGGGTGTGTGGTGTTGGGTTTTTTTTGGTGGTCCTTGGTGTGGTTTGGGGATAACCTCGGGGGTCTAGGCTTCACCTCAACCATCAACATGAAGCCAATTCCACATTCCTTGTGTGCCCCTATTCAGGCGAAGGCACATGCATCTCGCCTTAGGGAAGGGTCAATTCTACGGGATGGCATTTGAGGTAGCTGTCTAAATTCTAGTGGAGCTAGCACCGGGCGAAGTGTTGGTATTGTGCGCAGTGTTGGGCGTGGGGGTCGTGGAGCACGTGGTGGTCAAAGGTCTCCAGTCGATTCTACGGTTGGCAAGGGTAATAAGGTTTTGGTGTAGGGTGGTCGTGGAGTAGGAAGTGGACATAGAGGAATGGGACGTGACTGAGTCTCGAGCTAAAGGTGGTGGAGCAACAATAAGGATGGTGTGGGATCAGTTGGACACGCATCTGCTAGGCGTATAAGGAGTCCCACGGTTCTCTAGGTCATGGTTCTATCTCTCATAGACTTGTTGGAATCTCATGATAGGGTCGAGAGGGAGGAGCATGAGGTAGTCATGGCCGAGTCGGAGAAAATATATTATTTTTAATGCCATGTCCATGAAAGAGATGTGGGAGTTTGGCGTGGGAAAAATATGTTGACTAAGAAAGTCAAAAAGCTCGAAGCTTGGCTTGCTCACTTTGGGCTACATATCAACTACCTATACCATCTTTCTCCTTCTCCAAGAATGGGGCAAGATAATCCTACTTCAATCACTCATGATGACTTATTATGGTAAGAATCCGGTGTCCTTCTAGTTCTTTTTCTTGTAAGGCCTATAAGGTTGTGAATCTCTTCATAGGGAATTTTTATTTTTATATGTAAGATTGGTCAACAAACTTGGTCTAGTTCACACCACATGTTTTTGGCATCTTTATCTATGCTTTTTGAGTAATAAAAAAATTCTAAATAAATAATATTATTTTGAATTGGTGGTTAATTCTATGTTTCCATGTTTAAGGGAGCGGTTATCCAGAGTTTCTGCTGTTAATCCAACACTTCATTCTGACGTCACCATTTCTCGAAGCTAGGGAGTAATGTTTATGAGAATAAAGAAGAAGAATCCAGAAGATTTACGTTGCTGGAACATTTTTATGTTAACTTTGGAACGCCCCTTCTCACCAACAAATTTTGAGGCTAGGACATAAAGTCCATATGAACAAAACTAAGAAGCCGAATGATATAGGATTCTGGAACATTTTTGTGTTAACCATGGCTAGGCTACACCATTTTTGCAGGTTAGGTCGTAAAGTTTATTTGACCAAAAATGAAGAAGCCGAAAGATTGACAAACTAGGGTTTGGTTTATGTATACTTATTCCTATTTACGAAGGGGAAGAAATTTTTTTTTTGTGAGAGTAATACACTCAAGAAGTGTAATTGCAATAGCTTGATGATGGATTTATATACTGAGCCTCAACGCAATTGTTGAAATGTTACTTTCAACTACAGATTGGTACGTCTGCAGGCGAAGCAGTACAGGAGCGATTCACTTGTCTGCGATCAGCCGCTTTCCATTTTAGTTTTCATGCTTTTGATGCAAAGCCACTTTCTACTTTGATGCACAGTCAATTTGGGCTTAAAATCCCTTTCAATGTTTTTGAAAGAAAATAGAGTTTTTCGTTCTTTGTACGTGGCCAAGTATTTTTTCTAAGTTTTGAATGGGACAAGTCGTGGTGGTCCCCAATGTCCCTTTTATGAATCACAATCGCAGCAGTGAAGTGTTTTTAAGTTAAGTGTCTTGTTGATGTAAAGAATCGCGATGCGATGCGATCGCAATCGCAAATCGCAATCGCACATATGTTATTTCCGCCTTTTGTTATGTCCAAAGAAATTTTGCGATGCGATTGCCGCAATCGCGCAATCGCAATCGCAAGTTACATAATCGCCTTCTGCCCAAGCCAAAGTCCACGGGAGCAGTGGTCCCACAGACCACGCAGCAACAAAGTATTGAATCTCAAGTTCTTTTATTATGGCCCGAATGTAATGTTGAGTTTCAGACCCAATACGTTTATAGGCGCGATTGAATTTTCTCATCGCATGTCCAAAAGGGCCCGTACCCAAAACCAATCTGCGGACGTGATATGGTTTATAAGCCGGATTTAATATTTGATCGTGCGCACAATTTCTTACGTCACGGCTCAAGAATTGTAACGCGAAATGTTGTAGTGAAATCGAGTTTAATGTTTTTGAGTTCCGATGGGCTCCACCAAGTCAAAGGGTTCGCGAAAAGTTTGTTAATTTTCATTAAATGTTTTTTAATATATATTTTTACATATCACGCTTTTGTTTGCATTATAATACCTTTGGAATTATATGTATTAACATATTGCATGTGTGCAATTATTAAGTGGGCCCGAAAGGGAAATATGAAGGTTTTAGTTTTAGTTTTAAAATAGTTTTATTTTTACATAGTTTTGTTTATTAAACTATATGCTACATCATATAAAGTTTGAAAGCCCGAAAGGCTTATGTGAGTATTGTATTGAAAAGCACAACAGTGTGAAATTGCATTACACAACAGAGTGTATTTGCACAGCAGTGTGTTGATGTTGAAAAACATAGTCTTTTGTAAAAAGACAGAGTAGAGTATTTTTGCTTTAGAAACAGAGACAGAGTAGAGTGTCTAGCACCGTGTTTATGCAAAAGCCTAGCTTTTGTAATCCCTCTGTGTGAGGAAGTTTTTGTAACAGTTTTTGGTTAATGAAATAGAATTTTTTAACAGTGTGAAACTCTGTCTCCTGTGAGAAATTTTTTTTAAATTTTGTGTTAAGAAGGAGAGTATTATTCTCTCCATATTGTTATGGAATTCTCAGAAATTCCAACATGGTATCAGAGCTAGTCCAGGCTCTTTGAAGGTGTCAAAGAAGCTGAAGGAAGGATTTCTTGTCGTAGCAGCTTCTCCAATAGAGTGAAGACTCAGTCAAAAAAATCCAAGGTATTTCTCAAGAAAATTTTATTTGTGTTACTGTTTGAAGAAAATCAGTTATTTTAAATACACAGTCAAGTGTTTTGAAGCATAGTTCAGAGTGCAAGAATGGCTGGAGCCAGCACTAGCATGAGTATTGGTAATACTAAGCTCCCACAATTTAATGGGAAAAATTATGACTACTAGGCAATAACCATGCGAGCCCTGTTTGCTTCCCAAGATTTATGGGAACTTGTTGAGGATGGTTTTGAAGAAACAGTGGATGAAAATGAGTTTAATGATTTTACTCAGGTAGAGAAGGAACCGTTGAAGATCAATAAGAAGGACTCTAAAGCCCTCTACTTTTTGTATCAAGCAGTGCATGAGAGTGTGTTTCCAAGGATAGCAGCAGCTAAGAGATCCAAAGAAGCATGGGAAACTCTTAAGAAAACCTATCAAGGCATGTAGAAAGTGAAGACAACAAAACTACAATTGCTGAGTAGAGATTTTGAGACTCTCTGCATTAAGGAGTCAGATAACATTGACTCATTCTTCACACATGTGATTGGAATGGTCACACAGATAAGGTCTCATGGAGAGACTCTTGAAGAAAGGAGGATTGTGGAGAAACTTTTGAGGAGTCTACCCTTAAGGTTTGATGTGATTGTCACCACCATAGAAGAGACAAAGGATCTCACCCTACATGCATCACTGATGACACATGAGCAGAGATTGGGTAGAAATGAAAACTCATCTCTGGAGAATGCCCCTTTAAGACCCATATGTCCTTTGGAAGAGGAAGAGGTCAAGTCAGAGGAAACAATAGAGGAAGAGGCAGAAGCCAAAACAGAGGTGGAAGAAACAATTCAACAAATGCTCAAGGAAGGGGCAGCAATCCAAATCAGAACCAAGGCCAAGGCAGCAACCAGCAAAGTGGACAACACCATGCTCAAGGACAAAGGTATGATAAATCCAATGTCCAGTGTCATTATCGTAAAAAATATGGGCATTATGCAAATGACAGTAGGAAGAAGCAACATGATATGAGTAATAAAACTAGTGCAAATTTCACTAGAGAAAATATCAACCAAGATAAATTGTTTTTAGCTTGTAATATGACTGAGGAAAAGAGTGAAGATTTATGGTTTCTAGACTTCGGTTGCAGTAACCATATGACAGGAAACATAGCCATGTTTTCTATGTTAGATGAGAATGTGAAGTCACAAGTCACATTAGGGATTGATAGTAAAGTTTCTATTATGGGAAAAGGAGATGTAAATGTCTTAACAAGGAAAGGAGAAAATAAATCCATAGCAGATGTTTATTATGTTCCTGGAATGAAATGTAACCTCTTAAGTATTAGAAAACTTGTTCCAAAGGGGTACAATGTTTTCTTTGAGGATGATGTATGCACCATCATGGATAAACCACCCAGCAAACAATGTATTGCTGAAGTGAAGATGACAAGGAACAAGATGTTCCCTCTCTGGATGAGGGCAGATTTGAAAAATAGAGAAGAAATAGTAGAAGTGACACAAGAGGCTTTCCAAAGCGAACCAAAAGATGAGAATTGGTTGTGGCACTTGAGATTTGGACATCTCAACTTTGGAGGTCTTAATTTGTTGAACAAAAAAGGAATGGTAAGAGGTTTTCCATTGATAGAGAAACCAGAAAACCTTTGTGAAGGTTGTATCTTGGGTAAACAACACAGAGAGTTTTCCGTTCGGGAAAAGCATAAGGGCAAAGGCACCCTTGGAAATTTTCCACTCAGATTTATGTGGACCGATGAAAACTCCATCACTTGCTAGTAGCCACTATATGTTAACATTTATTGATGATTTTACTAGGAAAAATTGGGTTTATTTTTTGAAAAAAAAAAAGTGAAGTGTTTGAAAAATTCTGCAATTTCAAAGCACTTGTGGAGAACCAAAGTGGGATGCACATTAAATTTCTAAGAACTGATAGAGGAGGTGAATATATATCTAAGGAATTTCTACGTTTTTGCAGAGAAAATGGGATTCATAAGCAGTTTACAACTAGGTACACTCCGCAGCAAAATGGAGTTGCCGAAAGGAAGAATAGGACAATCATGGATATGGTAAGGAGTATGTTAAAGGCAAAGAATTTGCCGAATGATTATTGGGCGGATGCTGTACATTGTGCAGCGTACATTTTAAATAGATGCCCTACAAAAGAAGTCATGAACAAAGTTTCGGAAGAGGCATGGAGTGGCACAAAGCAAGGTGTCACACGCATGAAAGTTTTTGGTTGTGTGGCTTATGCACACATTCCAGATCAGCTAAGGAAGAAGTTGGACAACAAGGGGGAGAAATGTATTTTCATTGGATACAGTGAGGAATCCAAAGCTTATAGGTTGTATAACCCATCCACCAAGAATTTTATTGTGAGAAGAGATGTTCAGTTTATTGAAGAGGAAGCTTGGGATGGAAGCATAGAGAAAACAGTGAATGTTAAAAACTGTTTGTCTCATGATGATGATGAAGAGATGGCTGAAATACATCCCCAAACAGTAGCACCAACACAAGGGCAGTAAGAGACACCCTTGAGGAGAAATGAAAGTGCTTCTCCAAGCACACCACAAGGAGGAAATTCAAGTGCTTCTTCAAGCACTTGTACACCTAATGAAAGAGGAAAGAAGTTCAGAAATTTAAATGACATTTATGAACAAGAGGCAGCAAATGAAGGTATGAACTCTTTGTTTGCTTTATATTGTCATATTGATGACCCTATTCATTTCGAAGAAGCTATTAAGGATAGGAAATGGATAGAAGCTATGGATGAAGAGATTAATGCCATAGAAAGAAACAAGACATGGGATTTGGTTGAACTCCCAAAAGGTAAAGATGTTATTGGAGTTAAATGGGTCTACAAGACCAAAAGTAATGCTGAAGGTAAAATTGAGAGACACAAGGCCAGACTTGCTGTCAAAGGGTAGAAGCAGCAGCATGGGAGAGACTATGAGGAAACTTTCACACCTGTTGCTAGAATGGAAACTGTGAGAGCAATGCTGTCCATAGCAGCACAAAACAAGTGGAAAGTTTACCAAATGGACGTGAAGTCAACATTCCTAAATGGAGTGTTAATGGAAGAGGTTTACATTGAACAACCTATAGGCTATGAAAAGAAAGGCCAAGAGCGCAAAGTGTGCAGATTGAATAAAGCTCTTTATGGGCTGAAGCAAGCGCCAAGAGCATGGTACAGTAGGATAGATTCCTATCTACTGGAAAATGAATTGGAAAAATGTGAGGGAGAACCCACCCTATACATTAAAGAAAAATATGGTAAAATGTTGATTGTTGTTTTATATGTTGATGATGTGATCTTTACAGGTAATGATGATTACCTTATTGAAAATTTTAAAAAGGTCATGAAAGATGAATTTAAAATGACCGATATGGGTTTGTTGAGATACTTAGGAATAGAAGTAGAGCAAAATGAAAATGGGATTTTTATCTCACAAGAAAAATATGTTAATGAAGTGTTGGAAAGATTTAATATGTAGGAGAGAAAAGCATCAATAACTCCCACAGTGATCGGATTAAAACTCAGCAGAGAGGACAACAGCAAGGATTTTGATCCTACTTTGTACAAGAGCATAGTTGGCAGCCTCATGTATTTGACTGCAACTAGGTCTGATATAATTCATGCTGTTAGTTTGATTTCCAGATTCATGGAGAGGCCAAAGGAAGCACATTGGCAGGCAGCAAAAATGATTCTGAGGTATGTTAAGGGAACAAAAAGGTATGGCATTTTATATACTACTTTAGAATGTTCAGATTTAATTGGATACATTGACAGTGATTGGGCTGGAAGTGTAGATGATCGGAAAAGCACATCCGGTTATGTTTTTCACATGGGTTCAGGAGCCATTTCATGGGCTTCTAAGAAACAGCCTATTGTAGTGTTGTCTACAGCAGAGGTAGAATATGTGGCAACTGCAGCAGCAGCGTGTCAAGCAGTTTGGATGAGGAGGATGTTGAGAAGTTTGTGCCAAGAGCAAGCAAAAGGAACAGTGATTTATTGTGACAATAGCTCAGCTATTGCATTATCAAAGAATTTTGTGTTTCATAAGAGAATGAAACACATTGATACAAAGTTTCACTACATCAGAGAATTGGTGAACAATGGAAAAATTGTTCTACAACATTGTAGAACAAAGGAGCAGTTTGTAGACATATTGACAAAGCCATTGGGGCAAAAGAGTTTTGAATTTTTAAGGAAATTTCAGGGTATGACTGATAACCCAACAGTTGAAATTAAGGGGGAGTGTTGAAATGATACTTTCAACTGCAGATTGGTACATCCGCAGACGAAGCAATACATGAGTGATTCACTTGTCTGCGATCAGCCACTTTCCATTTTAGTTTTCATGTTTTTGATGTAGAGCCGCTTTCTACTTTGATGCACAGTTAATTCGGGCTTAAAAGCCCTTTTAGTATTTTTGAAAGAAAACAGAGTTTTTCGTTCTTTGTACGCGGCCAAGTCTTTTTTCTAAGTTTTGAATGGGACAAGTCGTGGTGGTCCCCACAGTCCCTTTTATGAATCGCAATTGCAGCAGCGAAGTGTTTTTAAGTTAAGTGTCTTGTTGATGTAAAGAATCGTGATGCGATGCGATCGCAATTGCAAATCGCAATCGCACATATGTTATTTCCGCCTTTTGTTATGTCCAAAGAAATGTTGCAATGCGATTGGCGCAATTGCGCTATCACAATCGCAAGTTACATAATCGCCCTCTGCCCAAGCCAAAGTCCATGGGAGCAGTGGTCCCACAGACCACACGACAAAAAATTATTGAATCACAAGTTCTTTTATTATGGCCTGATTGTAATGTTGAGTTTCGGACTCGATACGTTTATAGGCGCGATTGAATTTTCTCATCGTGCGTCCAAAAGGGTCTGTACCCGAAACCAATCTGCGGACACGATATGGTTTATAAGCCAGATTTAATATTTGATCGCGCGCACAATTGCTTACGTCACGGCTCAAGAATTGTAACGCGAAATGTTGTAGTGAAATCAGGTTTAATGTTTTTGAGTTCCGGCGGGCTCCACCTAGTCAAAGGGTTCGCGAAAAGTTTGTTAAGTTTCGTTAAATGTTTTTGATATATGTTTTTACATATCATGCTTTTGTTTGCGTTATAATACCTTTGGAATTATATGTATTAACATATTGCATGTGCACAATTGTTAAGTGGGCCCGAAGGGGAAATATGAAGGTTTTAGTTTTAGTTTTAAAATAGTTTTATTTTTACATAGTTTTGTTTATTAAACTATATGTTGCGTCATATAAAGTTTGAAAGCCCAAAAGGCTTATGTGAGTATTGTATTGAAAAGCACAACAGTTCGAAATTGCATTACACAACAGAGTGTATTTGCACAACAGTGTGTTGATGTTGAAAAACAGAGTCTTTTGTAAAAAGATAGAGTAGAGTATTTTTTCTTTAGAAACAGAGACAGAGTAGAGTTTCTAGCACTGTGTTTATGCAACAGTCTAGCTTTTGTAATCTCTCTGTGTGAGGAAGTTTTTGTAACAGTTTTTGGTTAATGAAATAGAAGTTTTTTACAGTGTGAAACTCTGTCTCCTGTAAGCAATTTTTTAAAATTATTTGTGTTAAGAAGGAGAGTATTATCTCTCCATATTGTTAGGGACTAGATTTGTATTGTGCGGGATGAACTTATTGAAATAGTGAAAGGCCCAATGATTTCGGGTATTAATATCGATCTCAATCCAGTGTAAGCGAGATTACTGTTGTTTCCACCCTTACAATCACCATAACTCCATTTGAGCGCCATCAAAATCCATATTAGCACCATTAGACACAGTTTTAATAGGAGGGCGGGGATAACAAATTGAAAGCTAGGAGATGTGAACCAAAATAACGTTCTTGGTGGCGGGCTGCTGCAAGCTTATATTGTTTGACCAAGTCAATGAAACATGAAGAGAGTTTTTGTCCAACTGGTTCTTTTCCAATTCCTTTCCATCAATTCTATCCACGAGGCATTTTAAGTTCATTTAAATAAATACTAATTTTAATGTAGAATCAGCGAAACTGAGTATCATAATTTCCCACTTCCACTTTTGTGATGGGTAGTCAAGGTGGTCTGGCTGTCATTTGCGGCACGTGCTCAGTGATTGTGTATCACAATTTCCCACTTTTGTGATGGGGTGTAAAGGTTGTTTGGTTACCATGTTTTCCATTGATGGAGTGATTCATTGTACTTACAACTTGTCGTGTGAGTTGACATTCCAGGGCCGCTGTTATCACATTCCTATCCCTTAAATGATAATGTGTTTGATACCACGTTAGCAAATTCCTATGGGATTTCCCAAAAAAATGAATGACAAACTATTTAAGTCAACCACAATGTACTTGAAAGTTGACATATGAGAAATAGTGGAATGATTAATTTTTATAGTAGTTATGACCACCTGAATCTGTGACGTCAGTTACCAGAGCGAGAAAAGAGCATGTCCCCAGATTTGTCTGATGGATTTTGCTCATATACGGTCCCACAAACATTTTATAATATGAACTAATTAATTTCAAACACGTTATTACTAGCAATTGCACCTGTGGTGCAAAGGAACGCCGAAAGGAGACGAATGGTGTATTTTGGGTCCCACTGTCACACCCTTTTGACAAATGCACCCATGGTTTTGAAAACAAAAAACTGCTTACGGAAGTACTTATAGCAGTTTCTTGAGAGAAGATTAAGTGGTGCCGCAATGCATGAGAAGCGTAGATTTTGCAAATAATGGTTTAAACGAAACCATTTTGCGGGGGCACTATCACATGCACATGACAGTTTGAAACGTGAGCGTATAAGCAAGTAGAATACATTGATTGGAATTGTCAATAGTACTGAGCAAACACTAAATAGTAGATACTGAAGCCTGAAACAAAAAATTAAAATTGCATAAGATTAGTAAAGAGTGACTTGCTAGTGCATATTTGTAATATTCGAAGTTTTTTTTTTTTTTGAAATTATTGTTAATCATATTTGAAATGATATATGCACATCACAATTTGAAACGTGTGCGTATACAGAAAAAGAAAAACATTGATTGAATTTGTAAATAGTACTAAGTAAATACTAAATAGTAGAGAGAGTAAGATTGAAATGGCTAGTTTGACTCAAACAATTAGAAAGTAATTTATTTTATTTTAGAAAGAGTGAAGCAAATGTACTAAATGTCTTTGCGAAGATCACATTAGAATAGATTAGGTTGAAGCGTGTTTATTTATTTATTTATTAATCTTTATTTTATTTTATTCTTATTTTTGTAATTAAGAACTTTTTTTTTATCTATTTTATTTTTAATTTTAATTTTATCTTTATTTAATTTTATTTCTATTTATTTATTTATTATTATTATTATTATTATTAGTATTATTATTATTATTATTTTTTATCATAGCATGTAACTCTAAAAAATAAAATAAATATATAAATTGAAACTTTAAATATTATTTAATTACTTTTAACATTTAATTTATTTGATAATAATAAAAACAAATGAATATCCTTTGAATAATGCACCGAGGCTATCTCCCTCTTTTATAAAGCGCTCGAATATTAATAGATATGACAATAATTGCAAACCATCCATAGATATGACAATAATTCCAAATATTAAGAAAATGTTCACATCGTAACCATTAACTTCGTAACTAATTTATCCCTGTCCAAGAACAATGACCTATCATCATTGAGCACAATCGAAGGTACTGGAATATGCTATTTATATATACACATGCATAGTACTCTTGAAACCATCTAGCAATATGAAGGCAAGTCCAAAAATATTAGGAGAATGCCTCCCATAATAACCGTCCAAAATTTTGATTAACTTGCTTCGCTCCTCTCTAAAGCTGCAAAACAAAAAAGCAAAGCAAATATAAGACCATTGATGAATAAAATTTTAACAATTGATGGATACATTTAAGTGCAATTCCTGTTAAAAACCAAATTTACACAAATAATCGAACAACTGGATATGACAAAAACAACAGTACAAGTCCTGTGAATATTAAAAGCATAAGACTTACTGTTGAATGGATACCTCACTCCTAAATCCTTGTTGTTCTTGAAAACTCTGATAGGGACATCAGATATGTGCGTTGATATCTGTCCCCCTTTCCTCCACTGAAAACATTAGTTTGGAGAATGTAAGGCTGTCCAGACCTATTGCCCAAGAAGTCAAAGTCTATTTCATCAAGTTCAGAGTTCTGAGAGGACAACTGTTCCAACAAAGGCAATACACTATTTTTTTGATGCTGGCCTCTTTAGCCCCTATTTTCCCTCCTGGTAGCCTTGCAGGACAAGTGGTTTTTTTCGTCATTATTGGCTCTACTTTTTTTATCGACTTTCTTGTATGACACTATGCTTACTATGCTTGCAATTAGTTTTAATTTTTGGAGACATTCTGGGGGCATTGAAGCTTAACATGTACATGTAACGGTCTTTTAATTAATGAAAGATATGTTGTTTTCTTAGCTTGAAAAAAGTGCACACTTCAATTTGCATAAGCTAATTAACATTGTGCATTGGCTCATAGAAGCTCTGAAATATAAATGCATTTCATCTAGTTTAATTCAATGTTATTTATAAAACTTGAAATCGTACATTTGGGTCAACCTTAAACAACCATTCCGCAAGAATTAGATCAATTGATTATGTTGATTTCAAAACCCCATGAGACCCTGATGCACATAACTCAGTTGGATATGCGAAATTCACCTTTGTGGGGCGCATTGCAGAGTCCAAAGATGAGAGGCGCCGATCAAAGGAACCCAGAACGTTAAGCATGGCGTCTGTTACAGCCTGACTCTTCTACAAGCTTTCCCTCAATTTGTTAGCGCTCTCCATCTCAACCTGCATTGTGATCAGAGCACAACTGAATTATGCTTCTAGATGAATGGCTGAATGCTCGCCTTCCAAAGCTTTTCTGTATTCTGTCGTCCTGAAATATGGCGCGGTATGACGAGTTGGATATAGAAACTGCCTGAGGCTCGCCATCTTCTTGATAGCGGTCTTGATGTTATGGGCGATCAAAGTTGGAAAGATGCACGTATTGAAGGTGGAAAAGAGACAACGAGGTTGTTCTCGATGCATGGTGGTCTAGACATGTAGAGTAAAGCACAAGACATTGGGGTTTTGGAGACGATGCCATTGAAGTAGCCCTGGTTGCAGGGAAATTATCTCGAATAACCCTGTTTTTGCCGGACTTTCCAGCAGACAGACCGCTTCTCTGTCTTTCAGGCCTCCAATTTACTTCCATCTGACGAAAAAAAATTCGAAGATGACAAAATTGGCCTGCTTTTCTTCTCACAAGCAAAAGCATTCTCATTCAAAGCAGGCCTCTCAAAATATTTATGGTTGACCGTCTCGGTGCTGCAAGTGGGTACCTTATCAGCAGACTTCAGCCTTCGGGCCATAACCTGGTAGCTGGTAACCCCTTCCATTGCATTCAAACCAGTGACGTCAGATTCGCATTCGAATTCGAGTTCGAGTCCACAGACTGTATAAAAAATCCATTCTGCATCGAAGGCACAGCCCTGGCCACCACATCCTCTGGGTTACCTATAGAGGGGTGCCTACCTGGCAGAGGTCGAATGCAGCGCAAACATGGAACAAGGGAAACCGATTGAAGCCGGTCAGCATAGAATAACAGCGCTAGTTGTAGCTCGTATGTCAAAATAAGATGGTTTTCTTCATCCAATAGGGAAATGTAAGTAGAATGAACCGAGTCAGAAACCTTGATGTAAAAAACTTTGTTCCGCCAAAGCTCACTCCCAGACAACGTCGGAACAATGTCGATCACTTGCGGAAGAAAGAAAACTGTGTTCTCCAACGAATTTCACATCGGACAAGAATTCCAACTTTCCTGTTCCAGCGTGAGGTGGATGCGCATGAGTGTGGTGAATGCCACAACAACGCGAAGAGTGAGAGCGGGAAACTTTGTGAATGTCTTTTTGCCGCTGCCTCTGCCCGATTCCTCCACCCGTTATCTGCGGTTGAACCTGAACGCGTGGAATCTGAAGGAGAAAGGCAGAAGCATTTGAAGGAAATTTGTTTGCATCACAGGGAGAACGGCGCCACATCCTCATGGAAGACGGTGGAGAAATGGAGGACGTCACCGGCGGAAACTTCGTGAATGCAGTGAATTACCAACCCCAACCCGAGGGCAATGAATGAGAAAAATTTAGCTGAATGGGTGCCATTTTTCCAAGTTAAAACAACAGTTGTCGAGTTGGTAACACATTCTGCTTGTAACAAATGACAGGCATCACTTTCCTTTGCAAGAGACTTTATGATTATCTGTGGTCCTGGCTGCCTTTTCTGACTGTGTAAAGAAAATTGATAATTCAGGCACATGTTAAAGAAGATCATCTTGGTCATGACTGGTTCTTGTTTATATGGAATATTTCTGTATTTGGATTTCTCTTATACACAAGTCCACCAATTGAGTTTGCAAGTGGTCCATATTGGTTCATGGAGCCATTTCCATTGTAAGATTCATGAATTATGCATTTTATTTGAGGTGCACTTGTTAAATCCAGTGAGATATGCCTTGGATTTTGATCACACAATGCAAGGGAAAAGTAAACCAATTGATCAAAGTTTATAATTTGAATTTTAAATATGTATATTTATTTTAATAAAAATAGTAATTTTTAATTTAATATTATTAAGTTGTAATTTATGTAATTTGATTTTTATTTCATTTCATTTATTTATTTATTAATCTTTATTTTATTTTGTTTCTATTTATTTATTTATTTTATTCATATTTTTGTATTTAAGAATTTTTTTTTATCTATTTTATTTTTAATTTTAAGTTGATCTTTAATTTATTTTATTTCTATTTATTTATTCATATTCTATTTATTTATTTAATTATTATTATTATTATGTTTTGTTTTTTCACTTTTTTGTTTGTTTGTTTTGAAATCTTTTCTTATCATAGCATGTAATTATTAAAAATAAAATAAATATAGGCGTTCAAACTTTATATATTATTTGATTACTTTTAACATTTAATTTATTCGATAATAATATAAACAATTGAATATCCTTTGAATAATGCACCAAGGCTATCTCCCTCTTTTATAAAGCGCTCGAATATTAATAGAAATCCTCCCCTTGTAAACTGTAGTAAAAGGCAATATCCTCTCATTATATTTTGATGTTTGGACTTCTTAGACCATAGCCCCAAGCAATAACAAGTATACGCCCTACCGAAAGGCTCATGACGGACTTTAGTTTAAAAAGCATTGACCAAACCTTAGAGTTAAAACCCCAAGTCTTATCATGTCATTAGATCATTAATATGGGATCACTACATACCTTAATTTTAATACTACGGACATCAATCGACGATACCATAGATACTTTCAAATATTCATTGAAATGCCATTATGCATGAATGTATGCCATATATATATCTCGGACCTAACTATAACGCCAGTGGCAATATAACGTTCTTGTAAAAAAAAAAGCTATAATTTTTTTCCAAAACTTACTAATTAATTTGTGAACACAATGGTTCTAATATAAAATATTATTTGGGTAATATATTAATACTAATTTTTATTGTATAAATTTAATTTTATAAAAAATAAAAAAAATATTATTAAAATTATTTTTATACAAAAATAGGGGCCTAGCCAATCTTGAAATTCAACGATGATTGAAAGTCCATCAATCATCATAATTTACCAACTAACGAATGAGGTCAATTTCAAGCTAAGTCACAACAACTGCTAATCCAAGGGAGGAGCGTATTACGTGAAAAATATGGTGTACATAAACATCATGAGATTCGTGTACCTGCTTGATAAGAAGTAGCAAAGAAGGATTGTGAATCCCCGTGACAGAAGTAGCAAAGAAGGATTGTGAATCCCCTTGACTATCCAGGCGCTAACAAAAAATGCACAGGAATAAAATTCTTGCAGTTTTGAATGGTCGAGATGAGCGCTAATAGATCAAAGGCCCAGGTTGGTTTGCGCGGCCCCTTGCCAATTTAAATTTCAACAAAGGGAGAGGTCCACAATCCCGTCTCTACAACCACGTGGCAACGTTTGGTAAATTGCAGCACCCCCTCACTTAAAAACCATTTACAGCTATGAACCCCTCCCGCAATCCATTTGTGGTTTTTGTCCTCAACCACCATTCTTCTGACAATTTTGGAATTTGGACATGTGAACCAATCTTTTCTGTTTGCCACCAAACAAGACTAGTGAGGCCGAGACATCGGCGTCCATATATACTCATGCCCTGTTATTCTAATTCTAACAGTCATGACCTGATTTCAAATCTGGGCAGCGTAATCCTCCCATCAATCAATAAATCCACTTGCAAACAGGAAACACTGAAATAGCGATCTCCACGATCATCTTACGGAAAAACAATAGAAGGGCAAGAGGAAAGTTTAGTAGATACTAGATCTATTTGTCTTTTCCCTGTTTAGAAGTAGTCTCTAGAACTTAGTACTTTGTCTTAATGATGGCCTACTTTGTGGATAGTTAATGAGAGTTTAATATTGAATTTAGAACCTACTTTTGAAGTTTGAACTGTGGACTACATCTTACAACTCTTTCATATTGAATATGACACTATTTTATTTTGTGGTTGATATTGTGTTACAATTTGTTGATGACAAATGTTATATGTTGAAACTCAAAGGTTGATGTTGTGGTGATGATTGATTATTTCATGAAAATATTATGAAAATATTATAAGTTATGATTGCTAGATTATTATGTGGTTGATGCTTTAATGATCATCATTAATCCAGTAGTTAAATCTCTGTTTTCATGTTTTATGTAGCCAATTCTATATTCTGCATTTTTTTAATATATATGCATCAAATATATTAGAATATGTATTATATAAAAAACACTCCACTCCCAAAAGCTTTTTGAAAAATTTTCTCCTCACTCCCAACAACCTTTGTCTTGTATTATATGAAACCATTGTTTCCCAAGCAGAATGAGAAGTACATAGTTCGTATGGCCATACAAAAGTACTATCACAACCGAATATTATGTGTAAAGGACTAACATGAGAAACATGCATGGTACAAGATAAGCTTTGTTCTTCTTATCCTTTCAGGAGAATGAACAGAAATGCCAAGTAATCCTATTTAGGATGGAATAGTTTTACTTTTTCATTGTAGAGGATAAAAGGTTGTGATCAGAGGAGCAATAATTTGCAGACAACGACTCAGCCTTTTGCAACCTATTGTATCCAGTTTGACAATGTCATACAATGGTCTATTCCTGGCAAGAATACTCTAGATGGAAACAGATAAGAGCATCTATTTTGATTCTTGGTATAAAAGTTCAAATCCGGTTGTCAGAATAAAGTTATTCATCTAAAACAACTAGCTAAATATTCTGCCAGAAATCAGAAACAGAGCATAGATTCAAATCTGGTTGACAACTGTAGATTAAGGCATAGCTAAATATGATACAAATTCTTTTTTGGGGCATTGCAAGTTATTACCTGATTAAGAGTTCCTGTGTACAATGGAAAAACATCTATTTATTAGAAAAACACATTTGGTTATTAGGAGCTCCTAGTACCATGTACAGACAATGGAATTTTGTTGCGATGCTGATATAGGGTTGTGTTAGTACCAAACCTATCAATATTAAAGGGTAGAAGTTTTGGAGAGGGCATTAGTGCCTTACATGGAGAATTCCATCACGTGCCAATGTTCCTTCAAGGTCACCAATGATTCTGGCTAACCTTCTCTCCAAACTTCTTTGAATTTCCTTTAGATGACTTTTAATGGACTCAACAGACTGCATCATATTGAAGTTAGTAGTGAGAATGATCTCATTATCCATAGCACAAAACTTATGTGCAATGTCAGATTGTATCGACACTAATTTCTGTCCTGTTGCTGCCAGATAATGTTGAAGCTGGAAGGTTTCAATAAGGAACAATTCTTGCGCTGCAATTTGCTCCCTTGATCTACTACCAGTGTTTGTGTGCGCTGGATCCTTCTCATGCTGTCATGTCACATGACACCACAGTATCAGCAGAAGGTCCATCGAATATTTGCAATTAATTTTGTAACCATGAAATACAAAATTAAAGTTTTGTATGCAAACTAAAAACTTGAACACGAGCAGATTAGAATAAGATGAAAATGTATGCACCAGGTTTGGAAGTTTTCGCCATAAGTTCTGCTTAAACACAGGTATGCACTTCTACTACAAAGACTGTTACACCACTTATTATGTGCATTTTGTAAGTAAAGATAAGTGGCACAATGAATTTTAAGGATTTGTAGATGTGGTGAGGTACTTACTATTCTCATGCATAAGCCATCTATTTTTCCTATTAGAGCCTGGTATCTCTTAAATTGCTTCTTCAACAGCTGAATTGCAGAAAGAGATGCACTTTTTGATTTTACTTGATCGTAGTCGTTTTCATTTTCAGTAGTTAGGTCCATGATTGACGTTTCATCTTTTGAACAGATCCTCTTTGAAACCTCTGCTTTGCTCATTTTCTCCAGCTGTAGTAACTGTTGCTCAAGTTTTTTAACGTCAGAGGAGATTTCCAGAGCTTCAGCATCCTTCTTCGTGGAAAAATATCTTCTGAATAAATAAGATTGAACCAATATTAGCCAAAACAAAGTAACTTAAGTAAATAAAAGAGAACAAGCTGTAAAAAAATTTAAGGATTGATCCTCTTCAAAGAAGTGCACTAGTAGCATCATTTCCAATATGATAACATCCCCTGGCATCAGTCAAACTGTGGCAACATTCCAAGACTACATTACTTGGTTAGATTATGCTCACCCTTCTAAAATATGCTTCAGATAAGATGAAGCATCACAAGGGATGTCATCATTTTTCCTTGCAGGGAAGCTTTTTATTGGATTTTTTTGTACATGAGTTGTGCTTAGTTCAGTAGTCTGCAAATATAAAAAGAAAGAGATCGTAAAGCCAAGACTGATCACGGAAATCTCTAACTATGATGCAAACTCTTTTTCCTGCATAAAGAATATGTATTAGTCCACTCCAAGCGCACTCGGCTACGTTATCCCAGCTGCTTGATAATTGCGGCCCTAAAATCAAGCAACATGGTTCACAGGGGTATTAAAACTTGGACAGGCTTACTGAACCCAGGAACTTCCCTGGGGCAGTAAACTCTGTTATATCACTTAACTAAATGCCCATTTGATGATGGGTGACGATTCAATATCAAGATGTGGATTACTATCTCCAGCAAGTGGTAAAGCCAAATTTTTTAATCGGCTTGTTAAACCCAGGAACTGCCCCGGGCCGGTGGACTCTGCTACATCACTGAGCTACATGCCCAACTGACAATGGGAACGGTTCGCTTTAAAGGCCACTGATAATGGGTAATGATTTTGCTATCAAGATGTTAATTGCTGTCTCACTAAGCGTAAACTGAATATGGGTCGAAGAGACTTCAATATTCCAGAAGAAATGTGGAATCATCTGCTGAGCTTTTCAAAACATTTGGAAAGTTTTTATAACCTAGCAAAAGGGAAAACAGAATTTTATCATGAAGGCAGAAAACTTAATCTCACCTGGGCATAATAAGCTATTTCTTGGCTATGTCTGTATTGTCATAATCAATCTGGTGGATTTGACCCAGTTAAGTTCAAGAAGAAATGCCTATTAACTAAAATGGAGGAAACTTATAAACCACATGGAATACATCCATATATAACATCTTCAATTTGCCATAATCATGAGACAACTGTAAATTACTAATAATTTGAATAATTATTTAATTTTGTCAATGAGATTATCTGTTAGAAGGCACATGAGAAAGCATCATACCAATAGAACACACATATCTAATATTAAAGTCACATGAAACGCCTTTCGGCGTAATTAGGTTTTGAGTACTCCTTTATTTTCTTGAAATAAAAATAAAAATAAAAATTATTAAACTAATGTAATAAATAAGTACATTGATCACTAAATTTTATTGATTTTTTATTATTCTTAATTTAGTAATAAAATAAAAAAGTGATTGCTGATACATATGATATATTTGTTTGCGTCTTTTTATGGTTAATGGTAGGAGTGTTTATTACTAGCCTTTTGCAAATGAATATGCAAAAAAGAACGCCGAAGGTAAGCTTGTCACATTGATTGGTCAACAGATGATTGGACAGTTGCATGACACTGTTGAGATTTGTTGAGTTTTGTCGTTTTACGACAAATCTCTACAGTGTCATGAGCTAAAGTCTCACAATAGATAACGCCTTCGGCGTTAATTATTAGTTTTCTATAGTTAATGGTAATAATTTTTATTATTATTATTTTTTATTTTCAAATTTTACAAGGTGAAATCTATTTATGTAAGATTTAAACATATATATAATAATCATGATAAATTTTTATTATTAAATTAAAAAGTATTGTTATTTATAAAATATATGATATTTATTACTAATAGAGATTTATTTTAAATTAATTTTATTAATAATGAAGAAAATTGAATTTTTTAAGTTTTATTATTTAATTTTTGTTATATATTAATTTTTCATATTAAATTATTAAAAAATTACAGTATTAGAAATTTAATTCATTTCTATATTCCCACAATATGAATTAATTAACTATTTTAGATAAAGTATGTATTTTTTTAAATAAAGGAATATACATATTTATAGAAAATATTTTAATATTTTAAATATACAATTTTAAGAGAGATTATTTATTCTCAAAGATTATTAAAAGAATTACATAAAAAGTCATGTCATTTAGGATAATTAATCTTGAATGAAGATTACAATACTTCCTACCAAAAACAACAAATTCAATTAACATATCTTTATATTATTTATATATATGTATAATAAAAAAATAATGTTTAATGTTATATAATTATTAATTTTAAGTTATATATATATATATATATATATATATATATATATATATATATATATATATATATATATATATATAAACTTGGTGGTTAAAGTCTATTGCAGTGACGATACTGTAGGGGAAGCCCTATGGGAAATAGCTAGGTGCATAGGTGATAAAAAAATAAGTAATGTAAAGGAGTGGTCATAAACTGGAGAGCTTGACCTAATTCGTTGGAATAGAAAATAAAGATGGGTTCAAGTCAAATTCTAAGTATCTTATTTTTTTAGTATGAGAGTTTTTCGATAGCATTTGAATTATATATTATATGGTTTATGGATTCCATGATCACTACCTCTATGGACATAGTCTTATGAGAGTGTCGAGAAAATTGAACCGGTGACTTATAAAGAAGAAAGGTGATTTAATGATGACGACTTTAAGAATTGAGTTAATCCTTGGGGCTTTTCTTCTTTTGTGGTTCATGATCCACATAGATCATGACCCCTTTGTCCACAAAGTATTTGTGAAAATTCAGGGAACCCGAAGGTGATCACAGGATATTTGTACCATGGTGATCCAATCAAACATTTTAGAATTAATGCAAAAAGCTATAATTAGTTGTTTGTTGTGATAATGATAGGATCGAGGCTCTAAAATTAGGTCTGAGATCATACTATCTAGGGAGTGGTTCAAACCACCATGTTAGTGTGAAAGCCTATATGTACGAGGTTATTCTGAATGAATGTAGTGCATTGTGTGGAGTTCCTAGGCACTCTCCAGGTATCTCACCTGGAGAGCCACTTAATTAATAGAATGTCAGTTTTTATCATGGTATCAGAGCATAGGATCAGAGGCATGTGTGTTGTTTGTTAATTGAGGCCGAGCCCTTGAATATTGACTACGTGGCATGTTGGAGCGGCCTTGGTGCATATTCTGCGTGCATTTATGTTTGTTCCTCCGGTGATTGAATAGCCCATAGACAATGTCTGTGGTGACCATGAGGGAGGCATTGATCTTCATACTCCTTTCGCCCAAGAGTTGTGAGCGATTGCAGAGACAACATTTTGTGAGCATAGAGGTTTGTGGCGTTGATCAGATCATGGGAGGTTGAATCACAGTGCGTGTAGATTATGGAGAAAATTTCATGTTGTATTGAAGACACACACGACTTGATGTGACGACCTTGACAGCATGTGTTTATGTAATTTTTTAGTCTGGAAGAGGCCTAGGCTACAGAAGTTTGTGTGGTGACACTTCCTGTGATGTCATGCATGTCGTGTTGGAACATATTTGTGGCAGCCCTTAAGGACTATGACAAAACAAAATTTTATGAAGTTTTGTGTTGTTTTCCTTAGCAGAGGCACAAAAAACCATGGGGCAGAGATGATCTGAAAATGAAAGGATTTGTTTTGCAGTTCAAAGTATTCATTTCCATTAAATAGGTGTGCAAAGTGTTTAGATAGTCTTGCAAGTGAAACAAAGTGTTTTTGTTAATTGTTTATGAACTTTGGTGTGAGGGAGTGTTGTTTTAATTTACTTTTTAAAAAATTTAATCTGAATAACACAGCAGAATAACTTCACCATAAACACAAAGTAATATGATGAGGCATTTCACCCCTCCTGGGCTACATCTGTCGGGTCCAAGGCTCCCAATGGGCATGTCCTTGATATATTATGATGCTCAAATTGGTAATAAAGTGATTAAAAGGCCTAAATAGACCAAAATAGCTATGAAAATGGATTCAGAACAGAAAAAGAAGCTAACAATGACTCTGATTTCACCTAAAACAGTGAAGAGTAGTCCAATGCAACTCCATTTCCCTCAAGGCCCTGATGGCTTCCCAAGATTCTCTGAAGTGTAAATGGTTGAAGAACACCTCCAATGGCTATAAAACCTATTCCAATGGCTCCAAAATGCTAAGAATACTTGAAAAAAAAAAAAAATCGCTCCAAAAGGTTATGTCTAGTGAAAGTTATGTCCAGTTTGGCCTAAAAACCCTCCACCAAACTTGGGAGGATTGGAGTTAACTTCACTAAAATAGTAATTATCGCTGAATTTGGGGGCTCTGCTCCAGTTGTCCATGCAGTTAGGGTGGCATTAAGTGTCAAGGTGAAGTGGTCACATGGACCAATTCCATCGCCGGCGGAACCGTGGAGCCAACGGTTTTTAAACCGTGGCATTAAAATTAACGTAACCTCCACCACTATATATATGTGAACACACAGTTACCACGACTGTCAGAGTTTGTTAACCATCGATGAAATAGAGCCGTGGTTCCGTGCCTTTGGTTACATGAGTAGGGGGCTATCAACTGGGAGCTCAAACCTATTCTCTGCCCAACCTTTGCAATCGAGTTTTTGTGATCCCTGCTCATGCAGTGATGACCCACCACGTTCAGCGCCGAACCTTCATTCAGCTCTGACCATGCGTTCACACTGACCTGCGTGCACTGCTGACCCGTTGCGTGCACAGTTGACCCGAGACTTGTTCATGACCAACCTAAATTCACATTCTACCCAGGTTCATGGGTCGACACCACCCGCGGGTTACCCGTACCCAACCGGGTCGGGTCGTGTCGGCCCAAATGACCCAAAAACTTCAACATCAATTTTTTTTTAAACCAGATTGAACCATTAGGCCTGGGCCACATGGCAGCCTCTGGGCAGGCCATGTGGCACCCACTGATAGGCCATCCCAATTTTTATAAAATTATAAAATTTTCCATTTTCACAAAAATTCTGAAGATGCCAATTTTGCTTTCCAAAGTGTTGTTTTGAAGGTTACTAGGCAAAATTAAAACTTGAATATCTTCCACATCTGACATCAGATTTGAGTGTCGTTCACGGCGTTAGGATCGTAATGACGAACACTATCTGGTCAATAAATTTATTACCAGTTCTGAGCAGTTCCAAATTTAAGCATTTTTTTCACTTAGGACATGATCACCTAATCACACCTCCCCATTGGGAAGCTTTTGGACCCCAAAAGCCTTCAATTACTTGTTAAGAAGATGAGGGTACAGGTCCCTCACCTTTTCCACTTTGCCTTACTCGATTTTCTGCCTTTAAGATCAACCCGAATATAATCAACATTTCCCCTCCTTGAAGTGTGTGTCCTTCTATCAAGGATAGCATCCTCTTTCAATTCATCCAAAAATTCTACCGAGAAATCCTCTATGGATGGCAGCTGAATGTCACTTTCAATATCAACAATTAAAGGAGGTTCATACAAACGTAAATTTTCCACATTCACAATGGAATACATTTGCATGTATGAAGGAAAATCTAATTGAAAAGCATTATTTCCAACTTTCTTAAGGATCTTGAATGGAGCATATCGAATAGGCTTCAACTTTTTACCTTCTCCTTGCATTCTTTCCTTATTAATATGCAACCATACCTCATCCCCTTCTTGAAACTTATGATCAATTTTGTGCTTATCATGCCTCTCCTTGTACTTTCCTTGACTTTTTTCAAGCTATTCTTGAACTTGCTGATGTATGAGTTGAATTATTTCAATGAACATGCGAGCTTTGTCAATGTCACTATAACCATCAATGGCCACATCCTTCTCAAGAATTAAATCTAAAGGTGACTTAGGAAAATACCCAAACAAGCTTCAAAAGGTGAAGTATTTGTAGAAGAGTGCTTGGCCCGGTTGTAAGCATGTTGAATGTAATGTAAATGCTCATCCCAAAGCTTGGGATGCTTGCTGCAATAACCTCTCAAAAGATGCACAATGGTTCTGTTCACTACCTCTGTTTGGCCATCTATTTGCGGATGGAAAGCAGTACTCTTCTTCAACTTGGTGTCCATCATCTTCCATAAATTGGACCAAAAATTCCCCACAAATCTGGAATCCCTGTCACTAACAATAGAAGTAGGCAAGCCATAATGAACCCATACATGTTGAAAATATAAATCAGCAATTTGTTCAGCAGTTATAGATTTCTTACATGGCATAAGAATACACATCTTGCTGAAACGATTAACTACTACATAAAGATAATCATGCTGCTTTCTAGATAATGGTATCCCTCCAAAAAAATCCATAGAAACACTTTCCCATGGTCTAGAAGGTACCAGCAATGGCGTATATAAACCAAGCTTCCTATTGCTAGGCTTTCTTGTAGCACATAATGAACAACCTCTAATGAAACGTGAAACACTATCTACCATGTGAGGCCAATAAAAATACCTCTGTAAATGTGCCACTTTTTTTATTACCCTGAAATGTCCAGCTATGAGAGAAGAATGAGCCTCTCTCATCATGCTTAGTCTCTCCCCCTGTGGTATACATAAATTGCCCATATGAAATAGTAAATTATTATCCAAATGATAATCATTATCCTCAACATGATTCTTTTCACTCAAGTTAGCATACACATATTTAAAATCAACATCTGATGCATATTGTTCTATGTAGCCTTCATGCACAATATAATCTTTCTTAAGCAAAGTAATAGCACTAATAATAGGCCTTGAAAGCATATCAGCAACCTGGTTGTAAATACATTTCTTGTACCTTATTACGAAGTGAAATTTTTGTAGGAAGCCCATCCATCTGAAATGTCGTGACTGCTGCAATTTACTTTGCGATTGCAAGCATTATAAAGGCTGATGGTCGGTATGAACAATTGTTTATTTTCCCATCAAATAGTGTTTCCATTTTTTGACACTTTGTACCAACGCATAAAACTCTTTATCATATGTAGGATAATTCACAACAACACCATTAAATGTCTCAGAATGAAATGCAACAGGCTTACCATGCTGTAAGAGAACTGCACCCATGGCATAATAGCTTGCATCTGTATGAATCTCGAATGGCTGTCTCAAGTCCGGTAATGCAAGAACTGGAGCTGAAATTATATTCCCTTTCAAAGACTCAAAAACTTTATGTTGCTTGCCTCCACATTGGAAAGCACGCTTCACACTAGTCACTTCATGCATAGGAGCTTCTATAGCAAAGAAGTTAGAAATAAACTTCCTCCAATACTGAGTTGCACCCAAAAAACTTCTTACCTCTGTAATGGATTTGGGAGTAGGACAATTCACAATGGCTTATACTTTGGAAGGATCAATTCTCAAAGTGCCTCCTCCTACTATGTGTCCCAAATAAACCAAAAAATTCTTTCCAAATTCACACTTTGACAGTTTAAGAAATAACTGATTTTTCTTCAAAACATCAAGTACTTTCTTAACATGCATGACATGCTCTTCTCTAGTCTTGTTGAAAATTAAGATGTCATCTAAGTAGACAATAAAAAAATCATCAAGAAAAGGATGTAAGACATCATCCATTACCCGCATGAAAGTTGTAGGTGCATTACATAAACCAAACGGCATAAAAAGCCACTCAAAGAGTCCCTATTTGGTTTTAAATGTTGTCTTCCAAATGTCACTTTCTGCAATTCTAACTTGATGATAACCACTACATAAGTCTAACTTAGTGAAATATTTATCATCTTTCAGCTGATCCAACAAATCAACTATCCTTGGAAGTGGGTAACGATTCTTTACCGTTATTTTGTTCAATGCCCTGAAGTCCACACACATGTGCCAAGTTCCATCTTTCTTTGGAATCAACACTATCGGTGACCCACATGGCGAAGTGCTTGGTCTTATGAATCCTTTTTCCAACAAGTATTTAATTAGCCTCTTGATTTCAAAATTCTCGATGATAGACAAGTGGTACATGCTGATGTTAGGAAGAGGACAATCTTGATGTAAATGGATCTCATGCTGAATTTCCCTTTTAGGAGGTAAACTTGTCGGTTCCTGAAACATCTCATGTTGTGCATCAACTACATCATATAAATCTGATTTAAGCTTGGAATCACAATTTTCAAATGACTCATGATTCATATCAACCTTGGGCTTAACCATAAGAAGTACAAAACTCTTGTTAGAATCGACTAGCCTTTTTACCTGTCCCGCATTTACCATCGCTATATTTGTCTTCTTGCGATGTGCTCTGACAATTAACTCCTTTCCATATTTAAAGATATGATATTTGTTTTCATGGCGATGGAAGATCTCTTTCCTGTCAAATAAGTAAGGACTTCCCAAAACAATTCCTGATATATCAAGCGGCACCACATCAAGTTCAACTGTGTCAATAAAGTGTGCAGTTATTGTGAATCGCAATATGCACTTTCTTGAGACTTGTAAGTTTGCGTCCTTGCATATCCACCCAAGTGGATAAGGCTTTGGATGTGGAATGGTCTCAAGTTTTAGCTGTTTGACCAAGTCTTCTGATATGAGATTTGCTTGTGATCCACTGTCAAATGGTGTGTCAATTTTAGTATGTTTTGAGACTACCCTCACATGGAAAAATTCAATTCTTTCTTCCTCACTAGGAGCTTGTACATGACAGTTTGAAGTTCTAGTGCTTGCTTTAGTTTCAGTTTCTTTTCCCTTCATACTTTTCAAACCCATGGCTACAATTTTGGTTTCATCCCCTGAATCATCACCTAAATCTTGAGGTGTAGTTGTAGTAGCTGCAGTTTTCTTCTTTCCTTTGCTTTTGTTAAACTGGTTTCTTTTTTTAGGATGCAATTTCCAATAGTTTTTCTCTTCATGGCCCTCTCTTGAAAAATGTTTAAAAATGACCTTTTCACCCTCTTGTTTGATAGATGCATTATTTTTTCCTTTTCCCTTAAAGGTTTTATCTTTGTTCTTCCCTTTGAAAGGCTTGTTTCTACCCTCATCAAAAGTGTTTTTCCCTATAGCCTCTAAATGCGTAGCTTGTACACAAACTTCGTCTAGACTAGTAGGATTAAAAATAAGGATAGTGTGTTTAAGGTAACTGTGCAATCCTCCTATATACTTCAGCAAAGTATCTTGACTTTGTAAGTCTACCCCTAATAAGAGTGCTCTTCTCCTAAATTCCTGGGTATAGTCTTGCACATTCTGTCCCTTAAGCTATCTAAAGTTTTGCCAGTTCATTATAGCCTTTTGAAGATGAGCAAGAGGATAAAATTGCTTCTTGATGGCAGTAATAAATTCAGTCCATGATAGAGTAATATTACCATGTTTCTTGATTTCCTCCTTGGTCTTGGCTTCCCACCATACCAAAGCTTCTCCATCCATCCTTAGCGAGGCTAGTTGTATTTTGGTGTCGTCATCATGAAGATTTTGAATCTTTAAATAGACTTCCAATTGTCTGATCCAATTATCTAATTTCTCTACATTAACTTCACCATTAAACATTGGCAATTCAAATTTGAAATCAAGCTTTAGAAAATGATTTTTACCAGTGGTTTTCAACTTATGTGACTGATTTATCGAAGTCGAGGAAGATGATGACGAGGAAGAGGATGACGATGGAGATGGTGGATCACCATTTCCTCCATTCCCTTTCTTTGATTGATCATTACCCTTCTTTCCTCCTAATGAATCCTCTCCTTCTTTTTGGGTTTTAGACCCTTCTCCAGCAATCCTATCATTTCTTTCTTGATAGAGGATCCTTACCATTTCAGTCATATCCAAGAAAGCTTTCTAAAATACCCTTTCTTCTTCCTTGGGATCCACCTCTTCAGGAGCTTCTCCTTCTCTTGAAGACATGCTTGTAGCTACTTCTAGGGCTCTTGGAGGTGGTTCTTTGACCCTTCTTGGTTGTGGATTATTTTTTGCACTAACCAAGTTTCCTTCACCTCTCTTGAGTTTTAACCTAGTCAGAATCAAAACTTGCAAAAAAATGACTTAATCTTTGCACAAAACAAATGCTGAGTAAAAAATCTAGCTCTAAACCATAGATTTGATACCAACTGATCTGAAAAGGAAAGTATTTGTTTTGATGTTCAAAGTATTTTTTTCCATTAAATAGGTGTGAAAAGTATTTAGATAGTCTTGCAAGTGAAACAAAGTGTTTTTTTTTAATTGTTTATGAAATTTGGTGTGAGGGAGTGTTGTTTTAATTTAATTTTTAACAAATTTAATCTGAATAACACAGCAGAATAACTTCACAATAAACACACAACAATATGATGAGGCAGTTCACCCCTCCTAGGCTACATCTGCCAGGTCCAAGGCTCCCAATGGGCATGTCCTTGATATATTATGATGCTCAAATTGGTAATACAGTGAGTAAAAGGCCTAAACAGACCAAACGAATTGTGAAAATGGATTCATAATAGAAAAAGAAGCTAAGAATGACTCTGATTTCACCTAAAATAGTGAAGTGTAGTCCAATGCAACTCCATTTCCCTCAAGGCCCTGATGGCTTCCCAAGCTTATTTGAAGTGTAAATGGCTGCAGAACACCTCAAATAGCTCTGAAACCCGTTCCAATGGCTCTAGAATGCTAAGAATACTCGAAATAAATTTTTTTTTTGCTCCAAAAGGTTCTGTCTAGTGAAAGTTATGTCCAAAAGAAGTTATGTCCAATTTGGCCTAAAAACCCTCCACCAAACTTGGGAGGATTGGAGTTAACTTCACTAAAATAGTAATTACCGCCAAATTTGGGGGCTCTGCTCTAGTTGTCTGCGTGGTTAGGGAGGCATTAAGTGTCAAGGTGAAGTGGTCACATGGACCAACTCCATCGCTGGCAGAACCGTGTATCCAACGGTTTTTAAACCGTGGCATTAAAATTAATGTAACCTCTGCCTCTATATATATGTGAACACATAGTTACCATGACTATTAGAGTTTGTTAACCACTGGTGAAATAGTGCTGTGGTTCCATGCCTTTGGTTACATGAGTAGGGGGCTATCAACTCGGAGCTCAAACCTGTTCTTCGCCCAACCTTTGCAACCGAGCTTTTGTGACCCTTGCTCGTGTAATGATGACCCGCCACGTTCAGCTCCAACCCTTCGTTCAGCTCTGACCATGCGTTCACACTGACCCGCGTTCACAACCAACCATGTGCACTGCTGACTCGTCGTGTGCACAGATGACCTAGGTCTCATTCACGACTAATCGACGTTCACATTCTGCCTAGGTTCACGGGTTGACACCACCCACGGGTGACTCGTGCCTAACCAGGTCCGGTCGGGTCGGCTGAAATGACCCAAAAACTTCAACATCAATTTTTTTAAAATCAGATTAAACCATTAGACCTGGGGCCACGTGGCACCCACTGATAGGCCATCCCAATTTTTATAAAATAACAAAATTTTCCATTTTCACAAAAATTCTGAAGATACCAATTTTGCTTTCCAAAGTGTTGTTTTGAAGGTTGCTGAGCAAAATTAAAACTTGAAAATATTCCACATCCGACATCGGATTTGAGTACCGTTCACGACGTTAGGATCGTAATGACGAACACTATTCGGTCTATCAATTTGTTACAAGTTCTGAGAAGTTCCAAATTTGAGCATTTTTTTCACTTAGGACATGATCACTTGATCAAGAGAGTAGCTCGAAGTGTCGCATGAGACCATGAGCTATGGGTCGTTTCTAGTTCGAGGTATTCAAATTTGGAGATGCATAAGCATGGAGGCAGGGGTCGTTGAAAGTCCAGTGGACGTGCAGGAGAAGAGCCCGGGTGAGATATGCCTGCTAAAGAATTGATCGATTCCATCTGGCAAGTGTTGAACTACATTGGAAGATCTAGGTGACGCTTGGATCAGAGAGAAGGAGCACCGAAATTTCATGAATTCACAACATAACAATTAAAATTTGTTTTGAAAATTAAATTCTTGCATTCTTTCTGTCAGCTTTATCTTTTTTTTTTCGAACACACAATCTTTGAGGCTTGGATCAAAGGAGGTGAGCACCGCAGATCCATTAATATCACAGTGTCTGGAGAGCATGCAGATCAAGAGGTTATCTACATCGAGAGGTGATTTGAAACCTCGATCTTGAAGCTTGGTGCGAGTGCTTCAAGTTTGGGTTGCATTGGTGATTTGCTTCATATTTGATTGTGTGGCATAGAAGCCAAAGTCTAAACCAAAAGGTTCTACGGTTGAAGAGATGCCAAAGGGAGAATTTTCTCACCTTCATGGTAATGGGGTTGTTGGAGCTCTTGGGAGAATGGAGTGGAGTCAAAAAGAAATCTGGAAGCAAGATAAGCTGGATTAATTTTCCATTATGGCTCCACTTTTAGACATATTTGACCCTGATGATATTTTTTTCATGCGGCTTGGTGGTTTTATTAATGACCACAATTGTCAAGAGATACTATTTGTTTTGTAACAACGTGAGATTGAAGGCTCACTAGTTGTTCTTCAAGAAGGATGTAAAGAGGAACATATTGTTAAAGATCAAGAAGATCCACTAGTCGTTCTTCAGGAAGGATGTAAAGAGGAACATGTTGTTGAAGATAAATTGGACGAGTGACATGAAGCTGATTGCAAAGAATTAGCACAAGAAGACAAAGCTGGAAAGAATTCAAATTATGATGATCTCAGTAATGTTTCTTAGTGTGCATATATTAACAACAAAAACAAGGTAGAAGCAACAAAATTTGAATAGGAATTAAATTTTCTTGAAGCATGCTTGAAACACCATGTCTTTATGAAGTCAACACAGAAGTTGCATCAACGAATGTTGAAGACAACATGACTGACATTCAGATGTTTGACAACAGAAGTAGTGAGAGGGAAAAATCTCCTACCAAGTTTGCATCCTCTAAAGTGTTATCAATTACGAGCAATCAATATATAAAGAATGACAGCCTATAATCAAGATCAAGAAGTATAAGAGTTCAAGCACTCCATCTATGGGGAAGAAAACGTGAAAAGGAGGAGAAGATCTATCACTACCTCATGTAAAGAAAATTAAAGGTGAAGCCTTGCCTAGGAATGAACAACCATGGAATCTCAAGAAATAAGGCTAAAATGAAAACTTTGTTACCAAGTTTTTTATGTATTATTGTAAGCCTTGTTGAGACTAGACCAACACACATATGCTATTCTTTCTATACCCTTTCTCCATAAGGGGGAGTGTTAGAATTAATGGAGAAAGCTAGAATTAGTTGTTTGTTGTGATAAGGATAGGATTGAGACTCTAAGATTAGGTATGAGATCCTACTATCTAGGGAGTGGTTCAAACTGCCCTGTTAGTGTGCAAGCTTATATGTACGAGGTTTTTTAGAATGAATGTAGTGCATTGTGTGGAGTTCTTGGGCACTCTCCAAGTATCTCACATGGAGAGCCACTTAATTAATATAATATCAGTTTTTATCATGGTATCAGAGCATAGGATCAGAGGCATTTGTGGTGTTTTTTAATTGAGGCCGAGCCCTTGAAGATTGAATGTGTGGCGTGTTGGAGCGGTCTAGGTGCATATTCTAAATACGTTTATGTTTGTGCCTCCGGTGATTGAATAGCCCATAGACAACGTCGGTGGTGGTCATGAGGAAGACAATGATATTCATATTCCTTTCTCCCAAGATTTGTGAGCGATTGGAGAGACAACATTTTGTGAGCATAGAGGTTTGTGGCGTTGATCAGATCGTGGGAGTTTGAATTGCAGTGCGTCTGGATTGTGGAGCGACTTTCATGCTGTATTGAAGACACAGTCGACTGGATGTGACGACCTTGACAACTTGTGTTTATGTAAATTTTCTTTCTGGAAGAGGCCTAGGCTACCGAATTTTATGTGGTGACACTGCCTGTGATGTAGTGCATGTTGTGTTGGAGCATATATTTGGCAGCCTGCGAGGACTATGACAAACCAACAATGTATGCAATTTTGTGTCATTTTCCTTAGCACAGGTACAACATAATCGTCGGACAGAGGAGATCTCAGAGTGCTACATGACACTGTGAGTTGTGGGTCGTTGCTAGTTCGAGGTGCTAGAATGTTGCATTCGGATTTGGAAATGCGTAAGCGTGGATGCATGGGTCATTGAAGGTCTAGTGGACACGGAGGAGAAGAGCCTAGGTGAGATCTGTGTGCTAAAGAATTGATCGATTTCATCTAGAAAGTGCTCAACTGCGTTGGAAGAGTTTCATGATGCTTGGATCAAAGAGCAGGAGCATCGAAAATCCATGAATTCACAACACATCAATTAAAATTTGGTTTGAAAATTAAATTCTCGCACTTTTTCTTTCAGTTTTTTCATTTTTTTCAAACACACAATCTTTAAGGTTTGGATCGAAGGAGGTGAGCACCGCAGATTCATTGATGTCACAGTGTTTGGAGAGAGTGTGGATCAAGAGGCAATGTGCATCGATAGGCGATTTGAAACCTCGATCCTGAAGCTTGGCGGGAGTGCTTCAAGTTCAGGTTGACTTGGTGATTTTCTTCAGATTTGATTGTGTGGCATATAAGCCAAAGTCTGCAACACAAGGTTCTACGGTTGAGGAGCTACCAAAGGGATAAGTTTCCCACCTGCGTGGTAACGGGGTTGTTGGATATCTTGAGAGGACCGAGTGGAGTCAAAAAGAAATCTTGAAGCAAGATAAGTTGGATTATTTTTTAATATGGCTGTACTTTTAGACATGTTTGAACCTAATGATATTTTTTTCATGTGGCTTGGTGGTTTTATTAATGACCATGATTATCAAGATATACTATATGCTCTACAACAACGTGATATTGATGACATACTAGTTGTTCTTTAGGAAGGATGTAAATAAGAACATAGTGTTGAAGATCAAGAAGACCCACTAGTCGTTCTTCAGGAAGGATGTAAAGAGGAACATATTTTTGAAGATCAATTGAACAAGACACATGAAGCTGATTGCAAAGACTTGGCAGAAGAAGACAAATCTAGAAATAATTCAATTTATGATGATCTCATGAATTTTTCTCAGTCAGCATATGTTAGCAACAAGAACAAGGTAGAAGCAACAAAATTTGAAGAGGAATTAAAGTTTCTTGAAGCATGGCTTGAAACACCATGTCTTTATGAAGTCAAAATAGAAGTTGCATCAATGAATGTTGAAGAAAACATGGCTGGCATTCAGATTTTTGACACCGGAAGTTTTGAGAGGAAAAATTATCCTACCAAGATTAAATCCTCTAAATTTTTATAAATGACCATAAATCAAGATATAAAGAAAGAAAACCTACAATCAAGATCGAGAAGGATAAGTGTTCAAGTGTTCCATCTTTGGGGAAGAAAACGTAAAAAGGAGGAGAAGATCTATCACTACTTCATGGCAAGAAAAGTAAAGATGAAGCCTCGCCTAGGAATGAAGAAGCATGGACTCGAGAATAAAGACTAAAATGAAAACTCTATTACCAAGTTTTTTATGTACTGTTGTAAGCCTATTTGAGACTAGACCAGCAAGCATATGCTATTCTTTCAGTGCCCTTTCTCCATTAAGGGGGAGTGTTATAATTAATGGAGAAAGCTAGACTTAGTTGTTTGTTGTGTTAAGGATAGGATTGAGGCTCTAAGATTAGGTCTCAGATCCTACTATCTAGAGAGTGGTTCAAACCACCCTATTAGTGTGCAAGACTATATGTACAAAGTTATCTGAATGAATGTAATGGATTGTGTGGAGTGCTTGGGCACTCTTCACATATTTTTTTTTCTAAGTAAGAGCAAGATCTATTAATAAAACATATGTTACATGGAGGCTCTGGCCTCTGCAGTTCTGGCCTGTGTCAGTGGCATTTTGTCATCAAAACAGCAAGAAAGGAGCTGCCCAGATGGGGAAACCAACCCAGAAGGAGTTTGAAGCACTGCCTCAAGTGAGGAAACCAACGTCATACAGACTTGAGTAATTGTACTAAACATAGTAGTAAGCAGATGACAAAACTAAGAAACTATTATCGTTAATTTAAAAAGACCTGAAATTCTAAGTGTCATGAGGTGCTGGATGAGGTTCTTTGACAATAAGACATCTGTATTCATCATATTCAGCATGTGGGGAGCCTGGTGCAACCTGTTGAGGCGCCGCGACATTGTCACATGTACCCCCGTCCTGCTTGCACTGCTCCTTGTAATAGCTCGAGCTGCTACCGTTGTTCGAGCAAGGATTGTACCCGGCCGGATCCTGATGTGTCTTGACCGTTTCAGTGGGGCCGAGGTCACTGTGAGGGTGCAAAGGTTGGATGGGATGATTGGGGCAGGGGCCATCGCTGGTTACCTCGCGAAAGGAGACCAAGATGGTGGCAACGACGAGAGGGCGGTCGGAGGAACATTGAAATTGAAATTGGGCTATGGTGGGGTCTGTGAAGAGGCAGAGGGGATCAGGCGAGGCGGAGGGTGCATCGAAGGCTCAGAGGCGGGGGGCCGAACAAAGGAGCCGAAAAAACAACCATGAACACTGCAAGTGTCGGGATATCTGCCCCAAGAGTGCTCGAGGGAGGAGGACGAGGAGTTGGACAAGGAGGAGGGAAGCAGACGAGAGGCGCGACCCCTTCTGCTGCCATGCTGGAATCGCATGGGATGCCTTAGTCGGGGCATGTTGGCACAGTAGGGGTGGAAGACGCGCTGAGCAGAGGAAGAAACAGGGTTGGCGGGAGGCAACTGAGATGCAGAGGCAGAATTGAGGCCAAAGGAAGCCGAGAAGCGCAATTGGAAAAGGAGACTATGAGAGTAGTGGTGGCCTGGAAGAAATTCGATACAACCTCTGAGACTGTAACGCTGACGAGTCGTCGTGCGAGAGCTTGGCTCTGAAACCTCAGGGGAGCAGCAGCTTCGCAAGGGGGAAGACTGGAGCGGCATAGAATCAACATACGAGATAGGGAGCTTCGCAGAGGGATGAAAGGCATAGCCAGAGGGCTGAGAGGTAGAGCCAAGTGCTGAAGAGTATAACCTGACGAGCGAACAAGGAGCTACATTTTCATGCGAAGGAGGCAGCCTCGACAAATGCAGCAGAGTAAATGTCGCTTGGCGTGGCGGCCAAGTTTCATAAATGTTGGTGAATGCCGATGGTGAGACTTGTGGGTGGCCATGTGGCCTTGCCACGCGCCGTCCCAGAGGCCTCTCTCTGTATAGTCTCTCTTAAACACCCGCATCCGGGGTAGTCACTCTTCACGTATTTTACCTGGAGAGCCACTTAATTAATAAAATATTATTTTTTATTAAAAAAGATTACTTATTGTCTATTAATCAATCATAAAACTTGACCCTTATAATGTCTAGAAAATTGAACGACTCAATAACAAAAGTATTTAACTTAACAAAATACATAATGAAACCTAAGACCCAAAATTCCATTGGAAATCATGAGAAAAGTAATATCCTTAAAATTTTCAAATGAAAAATCATAGAAGAATAGATATGATGCATATAATATTGAGTTACAATGTTAAATACAAATAAAGAATATGATGCATAATATTAACCACAACTTTAGAATATGGGAAATTTAATATTTAATTAGTTTTAAATATAAATTTATTAGATAAATTAAATAAATATTTAATAATAATATAAAAATAAGATTAATATTTTATATTTCATATTAATTATAAATTTTAAAATAGGTTAAATTTGATAATAAAGAAATGATTATTTTTAAATGTAAATTTATTAAATAAAATAAATAAATATTTAATAATAATATGAAAATTTTAATTTTTTAAGTGATTTAAATAATCAACTTAATTTAATATTATTTTATTTAATTCAACTATTATCTAAAAGGGAATAATATAAATAATTATTTTAATTTTTAATTGATAATTAATTATTATAAATTTTAGTGTTTTGAAAATTTAAATTTATATTAAATGAAAATCATATTCAATTAATTAATTTTTAATTAAAAGATTCAAATAAATTATTTTTTAATAATTTAAATTAAAACTAAAATTTCCATAATTAATAATATATAATCATTTTTAAATTTTAAATTTTAATTTTCATCTTACTATATAATCATATAGGTATAGTCTAATTTATAGATGAATTAAATTTTTTCAAGAAATCGACAAAACAATTTCAAGAAAAAATGTAAATTTTTGTCATTTAAAATGCAGGTTTGAATGCATAAATTGATTCAGAGTCATGAAAAACTTTTAGAAGACTTTAATTATACAAATTAAACAACATAAACTCAAACTTTTAAAAATCTCCATTAAGCTTTGGTTAAAATTAACTAGAATTTTGTTTTCATTTTCCTATTTACATAATTGAAATATACACATATTATAACTAGCTTGTTAATAGCATTTATGAAATAGATGTATTTGATATAATAATAGCCGCTCAAATAATTTATTATGAAATATATATATTTGTTAATAACATTTATGAAATAAATGTATTTGATATAATAATAGCCGCTCAAATAGTTTATTATGAAATATATATATTTGGTATAGTGATAACAATTCATCTTATCAAAATTACCTTTCTCTAAAAATTATAATTTCAATTGAAGAAATCATATTTATATAAATTATTATTAAATAAAATTATATAAAGTTTTAATTATTGTGAAATAATGCTTTTGCCTTAGCCATATATATATATATATTATTATTAAATAAAATTATATAAATTTTTATTTATTGTAAAATAATGTTTTTACTTGACCCATTAAATACAAGTGTGAACAATCATAAGGTGATAGCGAGCATCAATGGCCAATTGAGAAAAGTGACAATAGCAATCTTAAATTTCGTTCATAAACCAGGACGTTGCCGGTGCGTGGATCGTTCAGGCCTCCCAGCGGGACATGGAAATCGTGAACAGAGCACTCGAAAGAGAAGGAAAGATGTTTGCATTCATTCATTTTATGTGTCTCCTCATGTAGTGTACATGGTGAACTATTTTTATTAGACTTCAATACTTTATCGTATAAACCATTAAAAGGTGTCTCACTCGGCTGTCTGCTACAATTTTAAAAGCATTTTTTAGCACAGCTGTACCAAACAGTTTGTAAAAGTGATGATATTTTTATAGATTATTTTATTCATTGTGCTCATAGCTATATAATATTTTAACTTTAGTTATTTTTTTTTCAAGGAAAAACAAATTTTTATTAGATAAAAATATGTTAGATAGTCATGCATATAATATATGTGTCAAAATAATTCAGAAATACATAGCGCATGTCCGTAGGCATTACAATTTAGGGAAAAATCATAGTTGAAGAACATATCAATATGTCAAAAACTCTCGCTAATAAAGTAGTATAAACAAATTAATGCCACTCAAGCCCACCAACCAAACATGGATCAACACAAGTCAATTTGTCAAAAACAAAAGGGATCAAAAATCCCCAAGAGGGTAAGAACCCACAACATAGTACCACCAGACCACCCTAGTACCCATCATGCCTAGAAGCTGGCTAGCAAAGAAACATGCCCAGACACAGGGCTGCAAAGAAACCCATCATGCCTAAAAACAGGGCTGCAAAGAAACATGGGCAGAAAACCCCAAAAAGAAAAACAGAAGCAGGGGAGAGACCAGATAAACCCCAGTAGTGAGCAGCCACCATCACAAGCGAGGAGAAACCCCTATGGAGAGAGATGCCCACCAGAGAAGAGGAGTCCAAAACAACACCTCCTCAGTGAAATTCCATAGCTGCGGCGACCCACCCACTTTCTCATATAAGATGGCCATTTTTTGTTGCGCCTTCGAGCACCTCGTCGTCCACCGCAATAAACCTTGCAAAATAGCATGTCCCCGCCACGATCATAACTGCCACTAACCATGCTACATCGAAAAAAACCTCCCTGAGATTTTATTCTGAAATCCGCCCCTTGAGTTCTTAAACCCAGGAACCCACAAGTCCCCCCACACTAATATAAAACCTTCGTAGAAAAAAATGCTACAGGGGAGGCGAGCAGGAAGAGAGCATTAGGGAGGCACGAATAGAGGAAGGAAAGAGGCATGTATAGAGGAACGAAAGCCGACGGGGAAGAGCAGCGGACTATGAGCCCCTCTGGTCAGCTCATGCCCCACGCAGAAGACAGGCTTCAAGGTAACGGCTGCGGGAGAACAAGCGATGGAGGGAGAGCTTTGAGTAGACAGTGAGGGTAAGGGAGGCGAGCCCCTCTGGTCAGTTCATGCCCCACGCAGAAGATATGCTTCAAGGTAGCGGTCGTTGGAGAACAAGCGATGGAGGGAGAGCTGTGAGGAGACAATGAGGGTAAGGGAGGCACAGATTGAGGACAGAGGAACGACGAGTAGGAGCTGTAGGCTTCAAATCTCACTCGAAAAATTCATAGAAAATAGGCTATAGGGACCATCGACGGGAGGAAAACCTAGTTCATTCTCCATATGCAAGCACCAAATCTCAAACCTAGAACCCTCACAGTATACAGGTGACAGGGGAGCAGTCGCTCAAAACCCTAGTCCAGGGGAGCAACCATAGTTTCCCATCCCTTACACCACTAGTCATTACCCTTCATCTTTCCATATTGTGTGCTCTGCTATGTTTCTTTTAAATTTTAGTTACTTTGTTAAAAGAAAAGAATATAAAAAGTAAGAGATTTTAGTAGTTTAATTTTAATTGTGGATTTTTGTATTAGTAAATTATTCTCCCTAATATTTATTTACTTTAGTTTTTTTAGTTTGGTTGTCAAAATAAAATATACTATGTAATTAAAAATTATACATATATCTTGAACCAATACTTTATTCTTAATTTATCTAGATCATTTTTTTTATCCCCAAAGAATCTCTACCTTCTCTAAATAATTTTTCTTATACACATCTCATTCTGATATTAAAATATTTCATTAAAATGATCTCAATCACCCTGCAATATTTACCACTTGATCCCGGATGACCTCCTCTCCCTCCTCCAAGGTCCAAAATCTCTGAAGCAATTGATATATCCTTTCTGTGGCCCTATTTTGATTGCTCTGCTCAACACCTTGGTTGTGGAGGGGGACTGATCCTTTTCCTTATAGAACAACATTTCTTCAAAGTAAATATTGGATTGAGGAGTGGTACTACAATTATGCTAAACTATCTTGTCTTAGATCTCTCCTATAGTTTGACCTCACAAAATACTGCAATAGAATGCAGATCTTTGGAGACTCAAAGATCATCATTTATTGGTTCAATCAACTTCTTGCTTGTCATGTTCACACACTATAGAATATTTTGGAAGAGGTATATCAACTCAAAGCTCATTTTGACTATATCTATTTTCATCATATATATAGGGATATGAATCAAATTTACGATTCACTTTCTAAGGAGGAAGTGCACCTATTAAAGCACCAATGGGAGATACAGTAACAAAATGATCATCAATATTATCATCTCTTCCACCGACCATATGAATATATACCAGAACAAAGGGAGGGCGCACTCTAATTGCTAATGATACACAACACTTTTTGGGTATCATATGATATAATTGTTTTTTTTTTTTTAAATATTTTTATTAATCTACAACACTTTTATCTACATGCATACACAACTCTAGTACATTTTTGGAATTTTTCTTGATATCTATTTTTAAATGTGGCTTTATGTTGACATATCTGAGTATGCTCAACAACATATACATCATGTAATTTTCATATTTATCAATAAAAATTATGATTTTTCATGTAGAAAAAAATATTTTCAACACAAGATTTTTTTTTTAAATATTAAATAATAATAAAAAAACAAAATACCATGTTTTTATAAATATCTTTCCAATTTTTCTATTTATTGTAAGTAAAAAAATATTATTTTACTATCAATTTCAATTATATAACAAATAACCACTCCAAATACCCTTTATTATTGTCCTTGGCATTTCATAAAATCTATTCATAAAACTCAATCATGTTATTTATTTCCTCCGTTCACACTTCCTTAATTTGAAATCGAGAAATTAAAAAAATAAATTAAAAGAGATTGTGAAACATATATATTATATAAATTGTTAAATATTTTTGGGAAGAAATATATTATCCCTAAAACATATAAACTATTTTGTATATACAAATTGTTTGGTCTTTCTAAAATAATGGAAATTTAGGGACCATGAGAAATCGTTTACATGCACAATAGCCGTGGTCTATACTCTTTATAATGAAAGATATCGGCACCATAAAGGTTTTTTTGCAGAAGCATTTGTTAATAATAAATACAAGTGTGTCACAATGTTTGCCACTTCCATATACATGTTATTAGTAATATTTTAATTCTAAATAATCCATATTTCTGTATTGTGAATAATATTATCATGGCTACTAATTAATTGATTAAAGGTTGTTCTCTCAAAATGAACTCTCTGCACTAAGTTAATCTCTTGCAAAATGAAAGCTCTCCGCACAACCATGTGTTAATTATAAGTATAAGTGTGTGCCAATGTTTCACACCTCCATATGTATTCTCTCTTTACACAATTATTTCTCATAATTATTATTACATATTATTGGTAATATTTCAATACTAATTAATACATATCTTTGTATTTTGAGTACGGTTAGTGAGCTCAGTAAAGATTGTGCAAAGCGTAGAAAAAAACTCTGCATAATGAAAGCTCTCCGCACAATAAAATATCTCCTCCCAAAACTCTCCACATAATGAAATCTCTCCGCAAAAATGTCGGTAAACACCTCTGAGAGGCTAAGTATGGAAGTGGAGGAAATAATGTTTTTTTCGCATTCCTGTAGAATCAATTTCTTCTGCGTTAAATACTTTGCTAATTAATTGATTAAAGGTTGTTCTATTATAACGAAAGTTCTTTGCACAAAGTTCCCTCTACAGTGAAAGGTTTTAACACAAAGCACTCCACACAAACATTCGTTAAATGGATAATATATTGAGCAAAATTTTTTATTTGCAGTGATACATGTGTGTCGCGATTTTCCACACTTTTGTATGCATTTTCCCTATAGAAAGTTCTTCTGCATTATTATTATTATATATTAGTGGTAATATTTTAATTTTAAATATTGTTAATTAATTTACTAAATATTATGCAGAGCGCGAAGAAAATTCTGCAGAATGAAAAGTCTCCTCACAATGAAATATATCTAAAATTAAAACACCATTCACCAAGAGAATTGTGTTCCATTAAGATGTCTCTATTTTAATTACATGCAGTGCTAAATGGCAGTGAAATTTTTCATTGTGCAAAGTATGAAAGAAGAATAAAAAAAATTATTTTAGAAAACGTAAACTGAAAGAGACATGCCTTAATCAATTTTTATATTGAGAAACTTTGTATATGTGTAACAGGAAAATGTGAAGTATAACTAAATTATAAATTAAAGTTATAAATTTCCTCTGCACCTCAATTCTCCCGCACATATCTCGTCCTTCACACATCCGACATTCCATATAGCTAAATCTATAGAAGTTTTCAATGGAAAATAACTTAAAATTAATTTCATCATTGCGAAATAAAGTTCCCTTTGCATCACCGTTCTCCGACACATTCCCCATCCTCTGCATAGTAAAAACCCCACACAAGGAAAGCTCTACATAAGAGAACATAATAATACTAATTCAAAAGTTGTTCACATTTAAATTAATTATGTCGACAGTATACATTTCCTTTCCTCTCTAGTTCTCTTAAACATACCCCATTCTCCACACATCCTTCAAATAGTGAATCTTTCATTGTGCGGAGTGTCTGTTATCACCTCTCATTTTCTTGATTGTTTGGTATCTATGGATCAAGTCGTTAATAATGGAAAAAAAAGAGGCTTAAAATAAAGGAAACTTAGATTGATGGTATATATATATATATATATATATTGTAGGAGTGAATTTGCAAGCATAGATAAGTGATTATAGCAATAATTTTCCATGTTTATCAGTACGTCTATCACTCCTTGAAGTTTATGGAGCATGATTATGGAATGCAGAGTGGAAACTCAACATTTATTTAGTTAAAATGATGGGTGATATGGAATTTGTCATCGATTTGGTATCAAATAACGCTGAGATGATTTTATCTAAATAATGGGTTCATTTCGAGCTTTAAAATCTGAAAATGGAAATATTGGAGTTGAAGTTTGAGAAGTTGCAATTGGAAAATGAAATGTTGAGTTTTAGTGTGGATAATTTGTCTTAAGCAGAGGATGTCAATGATGAGGAGGACGATAATGAATCGTATTATGATATCATGGTCCCGCATGGGATTTTTGTGTAGCACGAGGAGAGTAGTTTTGACTCCGTCATTGACCAGGACTCCCCTCCTTCTCAGTTTGAGGTATAAGATAATAAAGCCTAGGTCACTTATGTTATGGAGAATATGTAGTAATTTAGACAACTATCAATGTTTTTTTTGTTATTTTATTTAAATATATTTTGTTTTTAGGTTTGTTTTGGCTATTGTATGGAGGAAATTAGTTTAGAAAGCTATATGTACTCTATTTGTGAATTTTGTCAATCCTTATTGGATTTTTTTTTACAATAGAAGAAATTTTGGTTGATGATGTACAAGATTGCGACATTTCACCTTAGTTCAGCCTCAAATTCAAAAATAACAAAATTAAGTTTCATATGTGACATTATCTAGATCTCCCTATTTAATTTGTTGGTTATACCCTATGTTAAATAAGCAGTTGTTGCTTTGATTTTGGTGTAACACCTTATTTTTCTAATCTTTTGGCAAACCAATAAATATTTCCCTAATTTGAATTTTTTTTTGTAACTTAATTTGTAGATTTGTTTATTCCCCTTTCCATTTAAAGCAAACATTTATCCAAAAAATACAATATATGTAATGATTATTACCTTTTAGAGAATCGATCGGTATTATAAAATACTCTTTTCACCATTTATTCAACAAATGCATACACAAACATTATTCCACAACCATTTTATATTATGGATGAGTAATGTGGGGTGTGGAAAGAAATATGTGTGGTATAATATTTTTTCATTTATTTTTATACCTTCATATATGTTATCCGTCCGGACATACAAACAATCAAAATTTTACTTACAAATAACTTGATCCACTCATTTTTCACAATATTATATAAAAAAAAATTGTATAGTATTTTTCAAAAAATAATAACTTGTAGAGTATTATAGAGAAAATATTGGCGAACCAAACACTTGTTGTATTTCCAAATGTGAACATAAAAGTGACAAGCATAAATCAGTTTAGAAGATTGCAGTATTGTATAGCTTTTGTATCTCTACACTACTGCTATCGTTCAAGTACAACTTAGCATATAAAATTTTATGTAAGAAAAGAGAAGCTTAGATAATACTCCAAGCTCTTAAACACTTCAAATAATGTTTCTCCCCTCAATATACTAGCTATTTAAAATATCTGCAGTCTCGTTTCCCTGGAAATCACCACCTACTTCTATTTTGCGTATGAAACATTGTAAAAAGATAAAATTACCATCCATACCTTTCATCTTCCTATTGTCCACCCTCTAATTAATAGAGAAAATGCAAGTCCTATCAACATTGAATTCACTGACGCCCTTTTATCCATCATTGACACTTGAAATTGCTATTAATAAAAATGGGACCCAAATGTCGTTGCCAAGAAGCACTTGTTCTCTCCACATGTTACCTCCAAACATCATCCATTGTGTACAAAAATATTTCAAGCTTTCATTGTATGCATTTATGCATCCCTAAAAATCTATTAATAATAAAACTAATATCAAAACACATTACAATTAAAAGACCCCTATGTACTTCCCTCATTCCGCATAGATTCTACACATGCATTTGTTCTCCACATAAAATCCACACATGCACAACCATATCCATACTACTTCCACAATAAATAAAGCCCTCAGTCATTGACATTCAAAATTCGAAAAGAGATTTGTTTATTTATTATCTTAGTAAACTTTATAGAAAAATTTCGCATAAAATTCACACACAGGCAACAACCTCGAAACAACTTCGTCTACAAAACTACTTTTGTACTCAATAATGCCCTTAATTGATATTCAAAACTCCATGCACGATACCTCCGAACATGGAAAATTTTAAGAAATCCCCTCGATTATATGTATAATAAATGGGAGAATCCCGATGATGCATAGGAAAAATGGAAGGCAATTTTATCAATAATATAATATGCATATATAAGATTTTTGACGAATCTATCACCAGATTATATTATCTTGTAAAATCATGCCAAATTTTTCACTGAATTATAAAATATTTTAATATCGTTGTGAATCTTTCATTGAATAATAAAGATTTTGTAAATGTATAACAAAGTTCATAATGAGTATTAATTGTGACGACTTCAAGCCTTGTTAAGCAGTCCATCAAGAACCAAAATAAGTATATTCTTTATATGAAATATATATTTATCATGGAAATTCAATTAGGTTTAGCGCAACTGGTAAGAAGAAATCCTACATGTGAAAATGTGTTGAACTCATAATGAGTACTTCTTGTAATGGCTATGACCCTTGTTGGTTGAGAAATCCCTTGAGGACTGAAATATATATATTCCTCATATGTAATATAAAGATATTTCTCATGTATTAAAAAAAGGGAGGATATGAAATCAATGATATAATTACAAATCCATGTGATTGTGTAGCTGGCATTAACTAGTCACAATGGTTGAGAGGTTATTCATGTAATTTAGTTAGGATGTATCAATTCATTTATTGTTTTAATTGTTATATTATAATTATTGTGTGTTTATTACAACTTGGTACCAACACACATAATTGTAGTAAGGAAATGTGTGGTCTAGCACCAAGTTAGAGTGTTTTTCATGGCAATGACCTAGGCTCAAATCTTCCTAGGTAGGCTCTAGTAAAAATAAATACAACAATGAAAAATGTAATTACCTAAATGGTCTAAATACTAAAACCACCTAATTAAGAAAATAATTTTTTTTCATAGATAGGAATGTGATTCAAAAATAAAAATGTGTTTCATTAATAGAAAGTTAGATGAGGGAGAAAAGTCAACAAACAAAGAAGCTCCACATTTGAATAAATGATGTAGGAAATAATAAATGAAAGGCCAACAATTGTCATGGATGTAGGCAAGAATAAATGAAATGTCAGCTACCATAAGAAGAATTTTAACAATTGTGTCATCAAATTGCTCCACTACCAAATTCCACAAACGTGTACCATTTTTATTTTGGATTTCATTACATCCATCTATTTGACATTTTTTCTCCACCTCATGAGAATTTAAACCTTTCTCTTAGCTCACATCATACTCTTTTAAGCATTGTTCAAAATATTTAGACCAAGCAGGGAATAGTGTTTCCGCTATAATTTGATATGCCATCTTATGTATTGGATGTGGTGTGTGTTTCTGACTCATTTAAAGGCATGGGTTGGTCCTGGACACCTCACCAACCTCCAGTTCATGTGTATTTATAGGATATTTGGGGGTATAAATACATGCATAATTATTCTCATATTTGTGATTACTTTTTTGCACCTTTGTGTGAGTTGATCTTTTACAAACCATGCCTAACACTGTCTCAAGAATTTATAGAAGTGTTGAAAAAAATTGTAGACTAATATATAGATGAATGGTATATTTATATTAGGATATATAGGGTTATGAAAACTCCCTTCACATTTCCATCTTATGTTACCAATAGGTTGCTCATTCGGGATATTTGTTGTTAAACAGCTCTACATGATTTCAACACTTATCTCTCGAAGCATAAGAATTTATGTCCTCCATATCCAAAGGCCCATTTTAAAAACTTGTTCGTGCTCCACAAGCATTTACAATTTCTTGAAGAAATAAAAATAAGTTTTCATAGACCTTTAATAGTAATTATCTAGGCCATGTGAGACCAAAAGAGACCTGTAAATAACCTTAGATTATGGAATCCCAAATATACAGCTACATTAACTATTCATTAGTACATATGGTCAAATTTTCCGACATGTTAGTTTTGACAGTTTTGACGTATTGTCGAAAAGTTCCCAATTTTTTCTCAATTTTTTTAATCCCGCCAAAAATCCTCACTCTTGTGAAACTACCCAAAAAGCATCGGAATAACAACACTACCCAAAAAGTGTCAGAATGAGAGACTACCCAAAAAGCGTCGAAATAGCGATATCATAGGAATAGCGACACTACCCATGCGACACTACCGAAAAAGTGTTAGAATAACGACACTACATAAGGAAATGTGTTCAGGCGGGTCAGGTCGGGTCTGGTCAAGTCGTGCCATGTGAGGTCACCCAAGGAAATGTGTTCGAGCGGGTCGAGTCAGGTCGTGTCGTGTGAGGGTGCCCAAGGAAACACGTTCAGTCAGGTCAGATTAGGTTGGGTCGTGTCATGTGAGGACGCCTAAGAAAACCTATTCGAGCAGGTCAGGTCGGGTCGAGTCGTGTGAGGGTACCGAAGGAAACATGTTGATGCGGGTCGGGTTGGGTCGTGTGAGGGCACCTAAGGAAATGCATCTAGGCGGGTCAGGTCGGGTCGTGTCATGTGAGGGCACCCAAGGAAACACGTTTGGGCAGGTCAGGGCTGGTTGGGTCAGGTGGTGTGAGCATGCCTAGGGAAACAGGTTTGGGTAGGTCAAGTTGGGTCAATTCGTGTGAGGGCAACCAGGGAAACACATTCTGGTGGGTCAGATTGCATCGGGTCGAGTAGTGTGAGGGTGGCCATATGAAAAATGCTAATTTTTGACTGCTCGTGTTCCTTGTGCACGTTTGTGTGATCCGTTTTCCATTTTCTACCTCGTGGCACCCTCACATGACATGAGTGGGTTAGGTCATGTCATGTGAGGGTGCCACAGAAAACACGTTCGGTTCAAATTATGTGAGGGAGGTTGTATGAAAAATTCTAAGTTGTGACCGCACATGTGCCTTATGCACGTTCGTGCGACTCGTTTTCCATTCGTGCCCTCGTGCCTTCGACGTTCGAGTGGGTTGGGTTGGGTCGGACTGTGTGATGGCGCCCAAGGAAACACGTTCGAATCAGGTTAGGTCGTGTCATGCCGTACTATGAGGGCGCCTAAGGAAATGTGTTCAGGCAAGTTGGGTCAAGCCAGGTCGTGTGAGGGTGCCCAAGGAACACATCCAAGTCAGTTCATGTCGAGTTTTGTGAGGGCCCCCAAGGAAACTCGTTCGGGCAGGTTGGGTCAGGTGGGGTCGGGTCACGCTCTGTGACTCCGCCCAAGAAAACACGTTCAGGCAGGTCAGGTCAGGTTGTGTCGTGTGAGGGCACCTAAGGAAATGTGTTCGAGTGGGTTGGGTCGGGTTAGGTCATGTCATGTGAGGACCCATAGGAAAACGCATTCGGGTGGGTTTGGTTGGGTTGGGTCGTGTGAGGGTGCCCAAGGTAACGCATTCGTGCGGGTCGGGTCGTGTACGGGAACCTAAGGAAATGTGTTTGGACGGGTCATGTCGGGTCGTGCTGTGTGAGGGTACCCAAGGAAATGCGTTCAGTGGGTCAAGACGGGTTGGGTTGGGTCAGGTGAGGGTGGCTGTATAAAAAATGCTAAGTTGTGACCACCCGTGTTCCTTGTGCATGTTTGTGCAATATTTTTTCCGTTTTCTCCCTCGTGACTTCGTTCGGGTGGGTCGGGTAGTGTCGTGTGAGGTCGCCACAGGAAACACATTCGAGTCGAATTGTGTGAGGGAGGTTGTATAAAAAATGCTAAGTTGTGACAACTCATGTTTCTTGTGCATGTTCGTACAACTCATTTTCCATTTTCTCCCTCGTGCCTTCAACGTTCGGGCGGGTTGGGTCGGGTCGTGGGATGGCACCATAGGAAATGCATTCGGGTCGGGTTGTGTCGTGTGAGGGTGCCTAAGAAAATGCGTTTAGGCGGGTCAAGTCGGGTCGGGTTGTGTGAATGCGCCCAAGGAACGCGTCTGGGTCGGATCATGTGAGGGTGCCCAAGGAAACGTGTTCGTGCGGGTTGGGTCAGGTCTAGTCGGGTCGTGCCATGTGAGGCCGCCAAAACGTGTTCGGGTGGGTCGGGGCGAGTAGTGTCCTGTGAGCGCACCCAAGGAAATGTGTTCGGGAGGGTTGGGTTAGGTCAGGTCATGTCGTATCCAAGGGTCTTCTTTGCTTGGAGTTATCCTTAGTTGCTCCATAGGATCTGCATTGGGTCATCATCCTTTCTTGATGGAGATCTTGATGCCCTGAGCTATTTTTCTCTTTTTGGAGTTGGCTCTAGTACAAGCTTGTGGGTTAGCCAATGGTGAATTTATAGTACATTGTGTGTGATTTCAAATTTATCAAGCATGCATAGGCTTGTAAAATTGAGGTATGGTCGACATTTTGTCTGGTGGAAAAAATTAGATCTTGGTTGGATTTTTCTTGATTACAAACAATGGTAAACAACTTGCATCAATGTTGCATTCCTTTATGAAACAACCAACATCAATGCCTTCCAAAAAAAACTCAAAACAAAAGAAAACAAGTCTCCATTCTTATCAAGTCATGTTGGGGAACTAGGCAGCTGAATATAATCTATAAAAGAAAACACCTCCAACATTTTAGAATGAAGTATGAACAAAATGAACCATTACTTAGACTGCATTGTAAGCCAAGAAACCAAATTTAGCAATGCAAGGATCTACAATCCCAGTTTTGTGTAGTCTGTTCCATCTAACATTATAAGGATACTGGCCATTTTCAAATGGAGTATGTTGACATAAATTGAATATTCCATGATGTGAGTTCATCATATGGAAATTTAGTACAACAAAAATGGGAATATGACAGACTTAATGTCGAATCTATAATGACATATTTAATTTCTTTCTTGATCTATCGATGGCAAGTTTTTGTGGTGCATCAATCATTTTTTTCTTCTTTTAAATAAATTTTTTCTAATTGGTATCTTGAGGACTCTTCTAGAGCTACTCTATGAAGTTGGTGGGTAGGAGGCTCTAAGACTATTATTATATCTTCTTTGTAAATGATAAGCACTCTTTTGTGGGCTAGCTTCTTATGGGCACCTCATAGCCCTCTCACTTTTTAGGAACTAGAATTTTCATGGGTGAACTATATTCGAGCCTCCCTATTGTTCTAAGGCTCCATTTCATAGTCATATTTTTTTTTCCCTCTATCCCCAAATATTCTTTTTGAGAATTTTCCACAATTAGTCTTAATTTTTAATCAATAGATTTTTGCCTTCCACTTTGTGTTCAGTTCCCTCCACCTTTCAAGATGAACTACTTGCTACGAATAAAACTTTGGAATCCTGTATCCAATAGGGTTTGTTTATTAGGAAAGGTATTTTCAAAAATTCTTCCAAACCATTAAGGTTTTTGATGACTTCATATTTTTCCATGGAGCTTGAATTCTTAACCAGAATTCCCAACCCCTAACCCATTTAACTCATAAAACCTAAACCTCTAAACCCTTAAACTATAACCCCTAAACCCTTACCCCTAACCCATTTAACCCTCTAATCCCCTAAACCCCTAACCCATTTAACCCCCTAAACCCTAAACCTATAAACCCTTAAACCCTAATTCCCGACCCCTAACCCATTTAACTCCTTAAACCCTAACCCCATTAATGATCCAGATTGATGCAAGAACGCAACAGAATACACATATAAACATAAACACAGAGATGTAGTGGAAATAATGCTTCCTTTTATTAAAATCAATTTACTGAAATATGCTTACAGACAGAGCATTGGTAGCTTATCTCTAAGAAGAGATGTAGCAGCTACAGGCCTCTGAACTGTATTACAATACAACCATAATAGAAATAAACAGCTAGGGTGTTGGTATGCTTATCTATGAGAAGAGATGTGGTGGCTACAGGCCTCTAAACTGTGTTACAATGAGACGTAATGGAAATGAGCGAGCGAGGGCACTGGTAGTGTATCTTTGAGAAGAGATGTGACGACAACAAGCCCCTCCACTGTGTTACAATGAGACATAATGACATAATGTAAATAAACGAGAGAGGGCACTAGTAGCCTATCTCTGAGAAGAGATGTGACGGCTACAAGCCCCTCCACTGTGTTACAATACAGACATAATGGTAATAAACGAGCTAGGACACTGGTAGCGTATCTCTGAGAAGAGACGTGACAACTACAATCCCCTGAACTGTGTTACAATGAGACATAATGGAAAAGAGTGGTGAGGTCACTCATCGCGTATCTATGAGAAGAGAACTGAAGGCTACAGGCCCCTCGACTGTGTTACAATTAGGCTTGAAGGCCTATTTATTGTTTAGAAACAATGTAAAACCCAAAATGTCCAAAAACCTAACCTGTAGATGAAGCGCCAAAATTGTGGGTCCTGTTTGGGTAAATTGGTGTTTCAACTTCCTGGGGAGGTAACTTTGGCATCCGATCTCTGTTTGACGTGCTCAATAGATCGTTAGAATGATCTATCTGATGAATACAACTTTTGAGTGAGCAACATCGGTCAATAGACCCATGTTGCTCTCGGTTTTCCCAAAAAATGTCGTTTAGGGCCTCAGAATGGCTCCAGAAGTTTAGGACCCGAAAAAATGCTAAAAATAGTAAGTTGTGTTGCAACTTAAAAACATAAAGAACTGATGGCGGGGGTTCAAATGGAATAGGTGGGTGGCCACCAATATCCACCTCAATTATTAGGGCCCCAAAACGGCTTCGGGAATGTGGGACCCGAAGACCTGCTAAAAATAGTAAGATGTGTTGAAAGTGAAAAGATGCAAGAATTGATGGTGCAGGTCCAAATGGAATAGGTGGGTGGCCACCGATATCCACTTGGATCATTCCTCCCTCCTTAGGAAGCAATGGTCCCCATTGCGTTAAGTTCCTCCATGAGGGGCAAATTTTGCTGAACTTGGCATTGGATATGTCGAGGATATCACGAACCTATTGGCGGATGTGCTCGATGTAGATCTGCTGTGAGTGGGCAGTGTTAAAGGATCTGGGAAAAGTTATCCATCATCGCGTTCCTCTATTTCTCGAGGGCCTCCTCGATCAAGGTTTTGATAGGATCTCCTCCTCCCTCGTCTTTCTTTCCTTCTACCATGGGGGGTCGTCGGGATTTGCGAGGTTGATCTTGCAAGGGTTCAACCAGATCGAGCCTGAACTCCTTATACCCTGACCACGTTGGGGACATGCAAAGAAAAACATAGAAAGAGCAGACCCGCTCTAATGCCACTGATCCAGATTTATGCCGGAATGCAACAGAATACACATATAACCATAAACACAGAGATGTAGCTGAAATAATTCTTCCTTTTATTAAAATAAATTTATTGAAATATGCTTACAAACAGGGCACTGGTAGCTTACCTCTGAGAAGAGATGTGGTGGCTGCAGGGCTCTGAACTGTGTCACAATACAACCATAATAGAAATAAACAGCTAGGGCTCTGGTGGGCTTATCTCTGAGAAGAGATGTGGCGGCTATAGGCCTATGAACTGTGTTACAATGAGACATAATGGAAATGAGCGAGCGAGGGCACTGGCAGCATATCTCTGAGAAGAGATGTGACGGCTACAGCCCCCTCCGCTATGTTACAATGAAATAGAATTACATAATGTAAATAAACGAGCTAGGGAAATGGTAGCATATATTTGAGAAGATATGTGACGACTACAGGCCCCTCCAATCTGTTATAATATAAACATATTGGAAATAAATGAGCTAGGGCAATGGTAGCGTATCTCTGAGAAGATATGTGATGGCTACAAGCCCCTAAACTGTGTTACAATGAGACATAATGGAAAAGAGCGGCGAGGGCACTGGTATCGTATCTCTAAGAAGAGATATGACAGCTAAAATTCCCTACACTATGTTACAATGAGGCTCGAAAGCCTATTTATTGTTGAGAAACAATGTAAAACCCGAAACGTCCAAAAACCTAACCCTAGGAGATGAAGCGCCAAAACTGTGTTTCCCGTTTGGGTAAATTGGTGTTTTAACTTCCTAGGGACATAACTTTGGCATCCGATATCTGTTTGACATGCTCAATAGCTCGTTAGAAGCATCTATACAAGGGCTATAATGTTTTCCCATTTTCCCCATAAAACGTAGTTTAAGGCCTCAAAATGGCTCCAAAAGTTCAGGACCTAAAAAACTGCTAAAAATAGTAAGTTGTGCTGCAACTTAAAAACAGAAAGAACTCATGGTGGGCATTCAAATGGAATAGGTGGGTGGCCACCAATATCCACTTGGATCATTAGGGCCCCAAAACAGCTCCAGGAGTGCAGAACCCGAAAACATGCTAAAAATAGTAAGATGTGCTGAAAGTGAAAAGCTGCAAGAATTGATGGCATGGGTCCAAATGGAATAGGTGGGTGGCCACCGATATCCACTTGGATCAATTAACCCCTAACCCTTAACCCCTATAAGTTTCCTCCATCATCGATGTCTGCAAAGTGCATGATTCCAGTCCAACGTGTTTATCAAGTTATTCCTCTACCATTGACACATCTGCAACATCCTCTTCTTCACATGTCTCTGCTTCTTCTTCTTCATCGCAATCTGTAGCTCCATCCTTCTCCATTTCCCAACCAAGTCGAAGAATCTCTACTTCAACATTCTCCTTCAAGTCTTCAAGTTCAACATAAATCTGTCGGTGCTCTTCTTTTATACGCCTCAAATTGTACAAGGTTTGAAAAATCCTCCCTTGACATTCTTCCCAACTTGCCATGTCTTTTTATGCAAATTCGACCCTGACTAATGTCTTGCCCCTGCCAATGTTTCACTAAGACAAACCAATAGAACGTCCAAGCTTCGATACAAATTGTAGCCTTGTCATTGTATTTTGGCTTCAATCTTCAATCCTCAACAAATCTCAACTTGCCCTGAATTGAACTCTAATAATGACTGTCACAAAGCGGTAGTGGTCCCAGTGCTTCACCCGTGTGACAAAACCTAAGGAAATGCGCTCGGGTGGGTCGGGTCGAGTTGTGTCGTGTGAGGGAGGCCATGTATAAAATGCTAATTGGTGACTGCTTGTGTGCCTTGTGCACATTCGTGTGGCCCATTTGTCGTTTTCTCCCATGAGGCTTCGTTCGGGTCATGTGTTCGGGCAAGTCGAGTCGTGCGGTTTGGGCGGGTCGGGTCGTGCCATTAGGGCGGGTCATGTGTTCGGGCGGGTGGGGTCGTGCCATTTGGGTTGTGTGTTCGGGTGGGTCGGGCCATGAAATCAGGCGAGTCGGTTTGGGTCATTTCATGTCAGGGGACTGTGTTAAAAATGCTAAGTTGTGACTGCTCGTGTGTCTTGTGCATGTTCGTGTGGCCCATTTTCCAATTTCTCCCTCGTGTCTTCGTTCGGGTCGTGCGTTCGAATGGGTTGGGTTAGGTCATGTGAGGGAGTCTGTGTTAAAAATGTTAAGTTCTAACCTCCCGTGTGCCCTATGCACGTTCGTGTGACCCATTTTATGTTTCCTCCCTCGTGCCTTCATTTGGGCGAGTTGGGTCATGCCGTGTGAGGGCGCCCAAGGAATTAACACGTTCATGTTGAGTCCTATGAGGGCGACTGTATCAAAAATGGTAATTTGTGACCAATCGTGTGCCTTGTGCACGTTTGTATGACCCATTTACCGTTTTCTCCTTTGTACCTTCGTTCAGGCGGGTGGGGTCGTGCCGTGTGAGGGCACCCAAGGAAACATGTTCAGGTCAGGTCGGGTCGTATTTGGGCGGTCATAACAAAAATTCTAACTTGTGACTATCCATGTGCCTTGTGCACATTCGTGCGACCTGTTTCCATATTGCTCATGCCATTGTTCGGGCGGGTCGGGTCGTGCCGTGTGAGGGCACCTAAGGAAACACGTTCGGGTCAGGTCAGGTCAAGTAGTATGAGGGAAACAGTATAAAAAATTCTAAGTTGTGACCACCTGTGTGCCTTGTGCACGTTCGTGCGACCCGTTTGCGATTTTCTCTCTTGTGCCTTCTTTCGGGCGGGTCAGATTGTGCTGTGTCAGAGCGCCCAAGGAAACACATTTGGGTCGGGTCGGGTCGAGTCATGTGAGGGAGGGTGTATAAAAAATTCTAAGGTGTATGGGTGCCTTTTGCACGTTCATGTGCCCTATTTTTCATTTTCTCCCTTGTGCCTTCGTTCAGGCGGGTCGGGTCGGGTCAGGTTGGGTCATGTGAGGGTGCCCAAGGAAACGCGTTCGGGTTAGGTCAAGTCGGGTTGGGTCGTGTGAGGATGTCCAAGGAAACGTGTTCAGGCGAGTCGGGTCGGGTCATGTGAGGGTGCAATTTGCATTGGGTAAATTATTATCTTTTATATTATCAGATTTTTTGTTGTTGTTTTATTTTCTAAATAAAATATAATATATAATTTTAAGTCATATATATAACTAATCATTTTTTCTTAATATATCTACATCAATTTTTTCCTCCACAAAAAACATCTACCTTCTATAAATGTGTTTCCTTGTATATATCTCATCCTAACATTAAAATATTTCACTAAAATTATCTCATATAATAATCCCTATCCAATATTTTTCATAAAATATTCTTTATATTGAATAATGAAGAGGAACAAAATACTATGTAGATATAAATACCTTTCCTCTTTTTCTATTAATTTCAAGTCAGGAAAATTATTTATTACTATTGATTTAAATAATAATCACTTTCCCCTAAAATTTATATATAACAAATAAACCTTTAAAATGCTTTTCCTTTCATAGTGGCTGTGAATTTTGCAAAAGCATGGGCTATTTCATATATTTGTGGAGATTGCTAGCTCCTATCAAAATATTAGTTGAAAAACTGCAAGCATGTTATGTATTTTCTAGTTTATATATTATATAAACTATTAGATATTTTTTGGGGGAAAAAAAAAATGGTTGATTTTCCTTATACAAATTGTGATGGTCTCTTTAAAATAATGAGAAGCATTATTTTAATAAAAAATAACAATCCTCCTCCCCTATGGGCGTGTTAGACAATGAGAACCATGCGTCACACAATGAATGACACTTGGCATAAGTTTTAAGTGGAGGAGGGTAGGCATACATCCTCTTCATCATGCTGCAATTAATTTCTATGTGTTCGAATGTGTGAAACATCATCCTTCATCTGTGTGCAATGGATTTGTATTGTCTCGAGGACTAATGGCGCCAGTGCTAAACTTGTTAAGTAGTTTGGTGCACGAAGCGATCTAGTTGTTTTTTGGCTCATCGAAGGATAAAAATTTACCTGTTCTTTCATTTTTAAGGGTTTCTTGGGTATGGTGGGTGTTTTCCATTTATCGCTTCTCCTGTGGGCCCAATAAGGTAAATTATCTTTCCCTTTTGATCTCGGTGAAACTTTCCCTCTCATTCCTTAGCCAAAGGGTGTGTTGCTTGAGGATCTGGTTAGTTCTGGGCATTGATGTATTGGCCCCGTGTGGTTTCTTTCCTTGGAATCCTTGGTGGTGGTTCTTTATTTTTCTGTGTAAGGAATATTTTTCGTTTATAAGTGGTGACGGGACTTTTGGTGGTGGCGGTTCTGTTAGAGTGGTGGTTTTGATGTTGGTGTTGTGTTGGTTTTGTGAAGTAGGAAATTCCTAACTTTTCCTACCTGAGGCTGTTGATAAAAGAATTCCCTTTGGCGAAGCACAATGGCTCTACATTGATTGAGCTTCTAGAAGCCTGAATTTCTAGTCATTCTTGTGCGCAACTGGGTGGTCTCCTTATGGCCTTTCCAAGTGTGGGATTAACTGCATGACATAGTTTGGATTGGTGTTTGTTTAGCGACGATTTTAGGTCATGGTTACCTTCGACATTCGATTTGGTTTCCATCTCCATCTGTTTTATGTCATGCTAGGTTTATAGTGGAGCGTGGCCAATTGGTAGTGTGTGTCGTCTCTGGGCGTTCGATGCTAGGTTTGTTTTGGTGGTCCTTGTTGTGGTTTGGGGACAACCTCGTGGGTCTAGGCTTCACCTCGACCATCAACATGAAACCAATTCCATGTTCCTGGCATGGCCCTATTCAGGCAAAGGCGCAGGGGCCCCGCCTCAGGGGAGGGTCAATTCCATAGGTTGGCATCTGGGGTGGAAATATGAATGTAGGTGGTATTAGAAGTAGGAAGGGTGTTGGAATTGTGCGCAGTGTTGGGCGTAGGGGTCGTGGAGCACGTGGTGGGCGAAGGTCTTCAGTCGGTTCTATGGTTGGCAGCGGTAACAGGGTTTTGGTGCAGAGCGGTTGTGGAGCAAGAAGCCAGTGTAGGGGAATGAGACGTGGTCGAGTCTTGAGCTCATGGGGGTGGAGCAAAAATCTAGATGGTGCATGGTGAGTTATATGCGCATCTTCTAGTCATGTTGGGAGTTCCACGGTGCTTCAGGCGATGGTTCGATCTGTCATAGACTTGTTGGGATCTTATGATAGGGTCCAGAGGGAGGTGCATGAGGTATTCATGGCCAATTTGGATAAAATCCATTATTTTCAATGCCATGTCCATGAAAGAGTTTTCATAGTTTGGTATGGGAAAAACATGTTGACTAAGAAAGTCAAAAAGCTGGAAGCTTAGCTTGCTCACTTTGAGCAACATATCAACTACCTGTACTGTCCTTCTCCTCCTCGAGGAAGGAGGCCAAATAATACTACTTCAATCACTTCTTATGACTGATTATTGTAACTTGTATCATTCTAGTTCTTTTTGTTTTATGGTGTGTAAGGCCTATAAGGTTGTGAATCTCTCCATTGGGCATTTTCATTTTTGTATGTAGGATGGTAATAAAATTGGTCAACAAACTTGGTCGGGGTTACAACACATGCATTTTGACATATTTCTATATGTTTTTTGAGTAATGTAAAATATTCTTACCAAAAAAAAAAAAACAATCCTCCTATACACTTACAGTAATTATATAATTAAAAAAATGTCAATTAAGAAAATGATTTTATTTATTACATGTGTGTATCAATAGATATATATTCATATTTCCAAAATCCATATATTTAAAGAGATTATATTTTACGTTATAATAATAATTGGATTTTTAAATTCAAACTAGCCGTTATCCTAATGGTTAGTTTAACCTTTTCTGCATCTATTTAAAGTCAACGTCCAGATCTGATCTCTCACCTAGTCCTGATGATGAACAACACTGGTTGGTTCAAAACGTGTCGACAAAGTTCATTTGAATGTGATTATTACCGAAAAAATTCTATACAATTTTACGATGGATCACAGAAGCCAAAAGTCAAAAAATAGAGATTATATTTCTTAATTTTTACCAGTTATATTTATATTTATATTATCATATTTGTAAAATTTTTTATTTAAACGTTTTTAAATTAATTATATTTTGATAAGAATATCATATATATGAGATAAACAAAATTTAATTTTAACAAATAAAATTTAAAATTTAAATAAATTTAAAATATGTTGCATAAATATATAATAATACTTTTTATTTTTAAATTCCTCGTTGGGGTGAGGAACAATGAGGATGGCGTTCTTAAGGGAACACGTGGATGCATATGTTAAGCACATGGCCATAGTTAGGAAGGTTGGGCCTCCCCGCCCTTACATAAAGTGTGACTTCATGTTACATTGGGTCTCGAGGGTGGTGGCGATTGAGTGAATTTTATGGAGGGTGGTGAGGGTTGTTGTTGGTCATTGTGCATGTGTGCGAACTATGACATCTGTGGTGAGGGATTCGTGAGGAGAGGTGGTCATTTTAGAGGTTTCACTGTCTAGGAGCTGGGGCGAACTCGACACCGATGCTCCCCCCTGTTTTCGAGTGAGCATAATTATCAATTTCTGGATTGGTCTTCGACTTAGTGGGTTTGTAAAAGAGATAAGGTATGGTCGCCTATTTTGGGTGGTGTTTTGTTGTTTTTGTGTACTTCTCCGCGGTTTCAATCAGAGACGGGTGGTCTTAACTCTCCTCTAGAGCGAGAGTGTAATTGCGGACTTCCCTGGCTCGTTCACGGGCTTCTGTGATGTTGTGGCTCGTGAAATACTGTCTCAGGAAATGGGAAGTGGTTTGGAAAGCAGGAAGTGTTGGCTTTGTGTTTTTCGTGGTCACTATGCACTGGTGGGTGGTAGGTGGTGTTTAAGTCGATGTGTGTGGTGCTTGTTTCCGTGTGGGAAACTAGGGAGGTTTCAGACTCAGGGTCCTCTACTCATTCCAGTGGTGTTTTGTTCCTCGTTTGGGGTGCTCTTATGCTCAGGAAAAGCATAATTCAAAAAACACTAGGGTGGCATGCCCTTATCTTAGTTAGTGCTCACGCCTGGAAGTGATGGCTCGAAACATGGTGGTCGGTGCGGTGGTCGTTCGAGTCATGCGACAACGGGTGGCAGAGGCGGTGGCAGGTTCAGACGTTTATTGTGCACAAGTTCTGCAACTCTGCATGGTCAACATGGGGGTTCAACGATGGGTCATGGAAGCCACACCCCTCTAGGTCAGCATGGGGGTTCGGTCCGTCATGTTGCTTCAGGACATCGGTGCGTCATGGTGATCATGGACAACGACAAAAATGTTGCGTTGAGATATGTCATGATTTGATCAATTAGTTCTTGAATTCCTGGAGACCTCAAAGTGGGTTAGGCAAGACGAGCATGTTGAATTGATTTCCACTTTGAAAAAAATACATTACTTCCATTGCCATGTCCGGGATTATGTTGTGGTGCTCTGATGACACCAAAAACTACTATGTGAGAAATTTGAGAAGCTGAAGGCTTGTATGGCCCATTTTGAGGAGCATGTCCAATACTACTTCCTTCCTCTTCCGCCTCTTGGAACAACTCCGGACAACCCAACCTCCATCACTTCTGACAATTAACATGGATACAAGTGTTCTGTTTATTTTATCATTTCACTTGTGCCTATGGCCTCTAAAGTTATAGATTATGTCTCTTGATATTTTTTATTTCAGTGTCATACACTAATAGCAATAGTAAACAAACCTCATCAAAGTAAGACTACCTGCATTTTTCTACTTATACCTCTTTTTGACAACATAAATAAAATTTTGATTTAAAAAAAAAATATTTTTATTTTTTAATTAATAATAAAATTATATTCTTTTATCAAACTACCATCATTTAAACACAACTACGTTTGGAAAAAATGAACATACACAAATTTACACGATATAGATATGTGATATTGGGAGGACGGAAATTATTCTGGTTGGCCAAATCATAATGAACATGCTATTAGAATTGAAATTGTAAACTTATTTATGTACATTAAAAAATAATAATAAAATAAACATGTAATGATATAGTTTTTATTTAAATATTAACAATTATAAAGAATAAATATTATTATACATATTTAATAAAAAGAATAAATATTATTATAATTATAAAATACACATTTGGTATAATTAAAAATAAAAATTATACATTTATCATAAATATATTATCAATCTTAATAAAATTATAATTATAATAATTTATTTTTCAGATATATATACAATACGTGTATAATATTATTGTTTTTTTTCAAAATGAAATAAAATTTATATAATTTAGGTTAAACTGTGATAAGACAGACTAATATTATTGTTTTTTTTCAAAATGAAATAAAATTTATATAATCTATAGAATTTTGATTAAACTGTGATAAGACAGACTGTTATAGTTTAAATTCCGAATAATTTTTTAGACAGACTGTTATAGTTTAAATTCCGAATAATTTTTTAGACATGGTATTAAAAAAAAAAAAAAAAAATCCATATAACTATCTCACAGATAAACTGTATGCTCTCTACAGTCTCAGTCATATTTATAGCTGCCTCGCGAATAACTTGTAGGTTGTTGGCATCATTTGATTTTATTTTTCCTCAGATCCTGCATTGAGTCTTTCATCTATTTCTTTTCGGTCAGATCTGCTAATTAACATGCGAAGGATCGTTAGGAAAATGTTCTTAGTACCTATACATAAGATACCAGATTTCTTTAAAGCTTAGGTTTTAAACTTTAACGATTGTTTGAAAAATACTATCACAGAAATATGCACAGGTTTTGTCGGTATTTTCAAAAATGCCTAATAGTGGTTTATGAGGCTTGATTTTATTTCAGGAACCACTGTTAGGCTTGATTTTATTTCAGGAATGGCAACAGTAGAAGGAGAGATGGATGTGGCTTCAGGAGTGGGAGGCGGCTTTGAGAAAGGTCAGATGCTGACAACCGCCGAAGAGTAAGTTTTTCGATCCTGCATTCCGCGCTCTCTCTTTATCTTTCCCCTGTGAATGTGTTTGTGGGGTTCAGGGTTTTGTTATCTCAAAAACCATTCTGAAAATGAGTATGAAGCTTTTTCAATGCACTGAATAGGGTGCATTGTATGTGAATATAAGTAGTCATTTTTCTAGGTAACACCAACAAAAACAACTAACCATTCTGGAATCTCACTAGCTATTTACAATGATTTTTTGAACTTTATTGTTTCTTCTTAAGGTTGCTTTGATGCAGAAAGGCCTACAGAATCTTCGGAATCCATTGATATTTTTGTAATATTTTTACATGATTTTCGCTATCTATTGATTTTTTGTGATAACCAATGAATGAATAGCGATGGTATTTTAGGAGGCACAGTGTATAATTTGTTTGGTTTTTTTTTGCAGTAGCTGAAATCTACGTTTGATTTGTTTTAAAAGCTGTAGGAGCGTCTGCTCTTAGGTTGCCCGAGTTTTGATGAGGCCATCACCCTGGAGCGGAGACTGATATTTTTGAAACTTTCTCCAAGAATATATTGATGTTTGTGTAAGCTAGGTTATGAAGAGTAATGAAAGTATGGAAAATTGTAAAGATGGAAAGGTATTTTGACGGTTAAAATCATTTGTGAATGTCATTACGTCTCATATCTAAATCACAAATTGTTTATTAATATATTTGTAAAATTATTTAAATTAGTTTTTGATATTTAAATTTCAAAATGTTTATCGATATATTTGTAAAATTATTCAAATTTATAATGATTGTATATTAGTCTCTAAAATTATCTTGAAGTTTAAAAACATTTGCCAATGTGATCTCTAATATCTAATTATAAAATATTATTGATGTATTTGTAAAATTATTGAAACTTATGATGATTTTATATTAGTCTCTATATATTGTTGGCTATTTTTAAGATAAAATATTTTTATATTGTAAAATTTGGACTAATCATTTTTGAAAAAAATGGAAATTGACTAATCTTTTTTGGAAAAATCATGGAAAATTAGCCCCTAAAATTTTTCATGAATAAAAAAATAGATATAAAGATTAAAATTTAGCGACCATCATGTATAAGCCACTATGTTCTAGCAAAAATCATGAAAAATTAGGCCCCCTGCTAATATTAGCCCCTAAAAGTTATAAAGATTGAAGTTTAGCCGCCACAATGTAGAAAGGCAACCTAGAGTACTCAGTTGTAAGGGAAATATGAGTATTTTATGGTAGATGAAGTTTAGAAATATGAGCATTTTCTAGTAGATGAAGTTTATCAGGATGAAGATGATTACATATAGTAATAGTAGCATATTGTTATGTTGGGGTGACCATGTTATTAGGTGGCTTGATATACTGCTATTTTTCTTGTACATTTTGAGTGAGCTTAATGGTTAAGAGTATGTGATTTTTGTTAATAGATTAAAATTTTAAATCCAATGAAGTATATTGTATGTACACTTCTATAGGTTTTACTAGTCAAATTCTTAAGCTTAGATTCAAATCCAAAGAGAGTTCCTTATCTCATAAATTAGAGTCTTAGACTTCAATTTAGTATCCGATCTAATGTAACATTAAAAATATATTATTATTACTATCTAAAAAGAGTTGATGATCATAGTCATGTGGAAAGGGTAAAGTTGTAATGCTACTTTTATTAGCCTTTTTCAACCAAAATGACGTTAGAGTGTCACAATGGAAGCTACACATTAACCAAAACCAATATCATATATAGTTGGGACCTTTTAACCTTTTTGTTGGGTCCACCAATTACATTACATTCTTATTTATACTTAGAAGGAGATATTTAAAATCATGAAAAGATAATTTCTCTATTATATTTTTAGAATTATTTTTTTCCTCAATAGAATGTTTTCTTTCTTTTTATTTATTTTTTAAATATTGTCTCTAGACTTTTTACACAGTCTAGTACTTTCTAAAAGTCTAAAAAAAATCTAAATTTTTTACATAATCTATAAATTTTGGAAATTTTTTACACTTAAACAATTACATTTACATTTTGATGACATCTGTGAAATGCTTTTTTATCATATTAAAAGATGGAGAATGGCTCTATTAGCTTATTAGTCCATAGGGATTATTGTAATCGGTACGCCGATGTTAACATTAGTCTATTTCTCAATAAATAAGTTAAGAAAAGTTTTTATTTTTCCCATCACATATAAAACAAAAAATAAATTTCAGCATAATTAGAAAACAAAGTTAAGCAAAGTTTTAAAGACGCAAAAAGTTTTACCATCTTATTGGCCTCTTCCCGAGGCTGACCATATATTATGTTGTTTTTAGTCGTTTGTTTTGTTTTTGTTGTTTATGTTCAACATGCAGATTAATGCCAACATTAATCTATAGTATTAAATTCCATGTTATAATTCCCAAATGCTATAATGCTCTCCTAAAGTAACGGGTGCATGTTATTTTGGTGCCCCCTGGTACATGTTATTGCGGTACCATGTGGTGTCAAGTGCTGCGGTGTCTACAATGGCAGTGGTGGCCTCTACAATGGCGGTGGTGGCCTCTATAGTGGAACAGAAGTCTTCTCAGGTCCTTGCAGTGTTGGGCATTACAATTTTGGGCCTTCTGACCTTAAAATTTGGCATTCTTTGATTGAGCCACCCTACGAACCGAGCCATGCAAATCCTTGGGCAGTGTTGGGATTACAGTTTTTGGCCTTCTAACCTTAAAATTTGGCATTCCCTGAATGAGCCACCCTACGAACAGAGCCATGCAAATCGTTGCAGTCAAAGACATGCATAAAGAAAAGCTTAAAATTAGCGGTTGAGTGACTTGCCTGCATGATAGAGAGCGAGCCACCCTACAAACAGAGTCATGAAAATCGTTACAGTCAAAGACAAGCTTAAAATTAGCGATTGAGCGACTTGCCTGCAGGATAGAGAGCTTGTCTATGTTTCAATTACAGGACCAAACAACCCGTGTGATGTTGTGATGGAGGAAGAAAAGCTTGTGCATGAGGAAGAAAATCTTGGGACTAGAAATTGATCTGTTTCAGGAATACAATTATGGTGCGAGATTAATCTCGTAGACAAAAAACTATGCTTTCAGCAATACAATTATGGTGCAAAAATCTATGCATAAAATTCAGTATTTCTCTCTTCTCGTTTATAATTTCTCAGTTCTATGATTTATAAATTTCTTTATCTCTTTATCTAACTGGAAATAGTTACTAACCTGTGGTTTCCTTTTTCAGCTCTTTCCCCTCATAGTGAACCCATGCACACCTCTACTCTTACAGATTTCCAATCCCCACTGTCAATCCCACTCTGGGTAATGGTTTTAGGAGTCGTTGTCTGTTTTTTTTTTTTTTCATTTTATCCTTCATCTCTCTTATATAATCAAGGGTTTCCTTTTCTATGATGACTGTTATGCTTAAAATAAGACTTTTTTATGATGATGATTATGGTTAAAAAAATAATGGTTAAAAAAAAACTGAGAAGAGCAGCCATGGACGCTAATATATATATATATATATATATATATATATATATATATATTATCAACAACCAAGAAGCATGAAGAAGTACCTGCTAGCGATTCCGCTTTCTTCTTCTCTCATGTCTTCTAACACATACTACATATATAACCCTACTAGATGCTGCGACCCCCCCAGTTGATTATGTTTATGCAACAGTAGTGGTAAGCATTGTTTCTATCGATGAAGCAGTTGAAATCAGAAGCAATTCTTCTCTTTATTCTGTGTACCCGACTTGTTCTTCTCTTTATTATTTGGACTCTCTGGCTTCTATTTATAGGTGAAAAAGGCAAAGGGAAAAAGGGCAGTTGTGGAGAGTTTTCTAAATCGGGTTCTCTATTGCCATACCACTCATTCATTGTGATATTGTTCATATTAAGGTTTGTAATTGTATAAACTATGTAATAATAAGCTCTTTAAGCGTAAGCAAGGGGCAAGTTGTGGAGCCATTAATTTAAAATTCTCTTCCTTCCCGAGAAAGTAGTAGATCTATCATTTTACCTTGTAATACTATAGTCTCATGAAGAGAATTATTAATTAGTCATTAAAGAAAAGAATGTCGGCCCTCCTGACAAGAAAGCACATCCATTGCTAAAAATAAGGAAAATAAAAGAAGAAACACAAGATTACAAACCCCAATTGGTCAATGCCAATAACCCTCTTAAGATCTAGATTCTAGCCATGAGAGGCACACAGGGCATTATATAAGTGAAAAGAAAATAACAGTAAAATAATGTGCCAACTTATCTATCTATTTCTGACACACTTGGATGATTTTGGTTTCTACATGTATAACCTACTAAGTTTTTTTGTGTTCTAGATACACGTTTCGAAGGTGCCCACTAACTCTCCATCGACTAACTATGCAGGAATAATCGCAGGGAGGGGAACTTGTTTCTTGTTCCTTGCAGACGGTTGGGTGGTTGCCACTAAAGGCCCATCTTTCCTACTTACGTGGCGATGTGGTACAGTTATATTGGAAATTATTCCCAACCACCACCTTGAATAAACTGGTAGCACCCATACAATAGTTAAATTTTTTTGTAGAGAAGGACAAAACCCATGTCCGCAGCTAGTTACTTCACGCAATTTTTTCCGTAATGTTCAGAAAAAAGTACCAGACCATCAATTTGCATTTAAATCTCCTTCCCCTCGTATGCCTACCTCTTGCCCACACTCCACACTTCGAAAACCCTTAACCTTTCCGCTTAACACAATTGTCAAATTATACAAACATTATGATGCGATCTGGTGGGACCCATCCAACCTTAATGCATTTCCAAACCTGCAAAAAAACCATTGTTTTCTGCTTTATTCCTTACCTTTTTCCTTTTCGCACTTCCCACAGTTTAGTGTGTCGCACTTTGCGCTTCGTAGGATTTAAGTCCTCACCTTTTTGCTCTATTTCCAGACCTTGCGATGGTAATATACGATATCGCTATCACACATTGAAATCACAAATGTTTATGTTTTCCATTAAATATTGCCACAGTTAAATGTTGCATCGTGCGAAAAGTTAAATGCCACGACGTGCACACATCGCAATCGCAAGCTCAGGAGGATAGCGCCCAAGTAAGTTTTGACAATGCCGAAATACGATTTGCGATGTGGGCATGGATGTGATGAGGTTTCAAAGCTGAAACCTAAAAAATTTCAAGTCTGGGCGTAGATGGTTGAACGTTGTTTTATGAACAAACAATCCTTTTACGGCAGAAGGAAATTTTAGTGGTTACCCATCCACTCGGGCATTGAATTAACATTAAACCTTCAAGCTTCGCCATTTTTGTATTAAGCAAGATGTTTTTCATATGTTTTAAAATATGTAGAAAAACCTGCTGAACATAAAAACACAATAGAAATTTTCTCCGGTTTTTTCTGTTTGTGCCTCTATAAATCATTTCAGTGTTTCCAAATAACTGTGTAAACTGTGTGTGTTTTTGAGGAAAATCATTTCCCCTGTCATTCCAAATTTTAGCACGTAGCGATGTGGTATGGTTCATGGCGTATACTTCCACCCAGTGTGTTGTCTTACCTCATACCTTGGTTATTTCACCCTGACTATAAGGGGCAGGCCAGTAGACCTTGATCAACTTTATATCAGCTTTCCGATGACTGTAGACGTATACCATAATAGCTTTCCGAGGACTGTAGACATATACCATAAACGTTGGGATGACAGTTCCTTATTCAAAACCTTATCGCAGGTAGGTAAGGTTGCGGAAAAACTCTGAAGCGACTGGAGAGTGCATCGAAGTTTCGGAAGAGGAAGCCATGGGAAGCCCCTAGCCATGAACCATCACCAAGGTCGGTACATCTACTAAAGGCCATAACACAATAAAACTATATTCTTCAACTGTTAAAGAGAAATTGACAGAGCATCGGGTTATCTCTAGAAACTAACAAAGTGGTAAGAGATAACTGACGCAGGGAAATAATTCGCGGGTTATCACGCCATGGACTATCTCTCACGCAAATTCAAATACATACATGGGGATATCTGGACCGAAATACAAAGTTCAAGGTTTGTTGGCTCAAACACATGCATTGCATGCATCCAAACGCGTAATAGTATATAGTTTTCTCTTGTTTGTTAAATTTACATATGACATGCCTGTAGTTTTTTTTATGGTTGTCTATATCTTAAATGAATTTCAAAGTTTTGGCAAGTTTATGAGTTGGAATACTTGGAACAGTTGAAATTTGGAATTAATAAAATTTTTTTAGGACTTTGCCACAGCTTGTGGTAACTGACGTTCGCTATTCTCCATGAGATATTAACAATATCTTGCAGAAACATGAGGGTTACAGTCTAGGGATCCACGAGATCCAACTACATTGGCTACTATGATCTGATATTTTGTTTTTTAATCGAAATTTTACCACTACTAGAAGTTTTACTACTCTCGAAAATTTTACTACTTCTCTCGGCAGGGACTTGCTGCCTCTGCAGCTCTCCTTGTTTCAACTATATTAATATACCTATGTTTATATTATAATTTTTAAACTTCCACACTTTTTATTTATACTCATAACCATCATTAAAAACGGAAAAACAAGTGGGTACGGGGACTTGTTACATGATTTCTCTGTCATCTATCTACAAGAAGAAATTTATTATATACGAGATCGTAAAGCCGAACAAGCCATGTAATGCCTTCCAAATAGATTCAATTTTGAGTTTCTGGTTTGACATTACCTCTCCACTAATGATGGTGGATTTAAATACCCATCTCTAACTATTGCATAAGGTGAGTGTACAGGTTTTCGAAGTAAACTAAAGCATGTGAGTGTTACTAAATATTCAAATGGATAATATTATTTTGAATTGGAGGTTTATTCTATGTTTCCATGTTCAAGGTGGCTATTATCCAGAGTTGTTGCTGTTAATCCAACACTCCGTTCTGGCGTCACCATTTCTCAAGGATAGGGAGTAATGTTCATGAGAACAAAGACGACTAAGCCGAAAGATTTACGTTGCTTGAACATTTTTATGTTAACCTTGGAATACCCCTTCTGACCAACAAATTATGAGGGTCGGACGTAAAGTTCATCTGAACAAAAATGAAGAAGCCAAATGATTTAGGATTCCACAACAATTTTATGTTAACCATTGCTAGGCTGCACAATTTTTGCAGGTTAGGGTGTAAAGTTTATTTGACCAAAAATGAAAAAGCCAAGAGATTGACAAACTAGGGTTTCTGGGGTTTGGTTTATGTATACGTATTCCTATGTACGAAGGAGAAGCCAAAACCTTTTGTGACGGTAATTCACTCAAGAAGTGTAATTGCAATAGCTTACTCAACCTCAAGGAAATCAGGGACTAGATTTGTGTTGTGCTAGATGAACTTATTGAAATAGTGAAAGCCCCACTGATTGCGGGTATAAATATCAATCTGAATCTAGTCAAGAGACGAGACTACTGTTGTTTCCACCCGTACAATGAGCGAAACTCCATTTGAGTGCCATATGACTCCATTTAAGCACCATCAGACACAATTTTAATAGGAGGGCGGCGATAATAACTTAAAACGCAGGAGATGTCAACTGAACTAAAATTCTCTGTGGTGGGCTGCTGCAATCTTATATTGTTTGAACAAGTCAATGAAACATGAAGAGAGTTTTTGTCCAACCAGTTGTTTTCCGATTCCTTTCCATCAATACTATCCACGAGGTCTTTTAATTTCATTTAAATAAATATTAATCTTAATGTAGAATTAGTGAATTTCCGACTTCCACTTTTGTGATGGGTAGTCAATGCGACCTTGCTGTCATTTACGGTGTGTGCTCAGTGAATGTATATCATGATTTCCCTCTTTTGTGATGGGGAGTAAAGGTTGTTCGGGTGTCATGAGCGGCCCAATGTTTTCCATTGATGGAATGATTCATTGTACTTACATCTCTTCATGTGAGTTGACATTCCAGGGCACCTGTTATCACATTCGTATCCGTTAGATGATAATGTGTTTGATAGCACGTTTGTAAATTCCTCTGGCTTGCCCCAAAAAATGAATAACAAACTATTTAGGTCATCCACAATATACTTAAAGTTGAGATTATGAGAATATCTGAAATAATTAATTCTTCCAAAGTTAGACCACTTGAATTTGTGAAGTCAGTTACAGAGCCAGAAAAGAGCATGTAAGCTGACTTGTCTCATTTCTTTTGCTCATATATGGTTATATAAACATGTTATTATATGAAATAACTAGCAATTGCACCATATGTTTGTTGAAATGTTAATTTCGACTGCTGCAGCACAAGGACGGGCAACATTTTTTTTTGAGGTTGATTGCATGCAACTGAAAATTAAAATCTGCATTTAATTAAACCTGCAAGTTTTTTTTGTAAAAGGCTATGCAACAGTTGTTTCGCATTGAAGAGATTGCGGTTCCAAACCAAGCAACCAGAAACTCAAATGCTGTCCTTGCCGCCTCTTAATTCCTGCAACTACCACATTCAAAGCTCAGAAATTTACCTGCCAGTTTTGTAAATTCAAAAGGAAGACACGTGGAGTAAATATATTGGATCACATTATTTTTGAGCCGGTTCACAAAGCTTAGATCCGGATCTGATAAGCTCATAAAACAAAATGCATAAACATTTCGCATCACAAATTCACCCTATGTCAGCATCAAGTTTTGTGATGCGATTTCGCATTGCATTTTGGTTCAATCGATTTTGAAGTTCGACACAAAGGTTATAGACTTTGGTTAAATATCTTTTATAGGGAGGATGTATTAAAGTTTTTTTTTAACCTTAGTTAAAAGTCACTTTGAATTTATACATATTATGTTTTAAAACTCACGACAAATGTTTTTTAAGGTTTTGAATATGCATACGAGTTGTAATATATATTATAAACATTTATAATGTTTATAATATATTTAACTTTAAGATTATTTTTTTAATATTTCTTTGGTTATGAAAAAAAGGAAAAAACCCCGAAAGTAAAAAGTAAGTGCTGTTTATTTTTTAATATACAGTGAGTGTTAAAAACAGAGTGTAGTGAGACTGTGGATTGTTGGAAAAAAGGCCAGCAGAGGCAGAAGTGTAGAGCATAGTGTGATTTTTTTTAGAAAGACAGAGAAGAGTGATTTGGACACTGCATGTGAAGCAGTTCCATATCTTGTAATCTCCCAGCAGTGGAAAGTTATCATACTGTAACAAATTTTTATTTTTAACGAAATAGAAGAATTTTGTGCAACCTCTGTCTACCAGCAAGAAAATTTTGTTTGTATTTCTCTATGTTAAAAAGAGGGGAATTTCTATTCTCATCTATGTTTGGAATATTCAGAAATTCGAACATGGTATCGGAGCTAGTCTAGGCTCTTTGAAGGTGTCAAAGAAGCTGAAGGAAGGATTTTTTTTGCAGCAGTTTTTCCCAGCAGTGTGAAGGCTGAGCTAAAATCCAAGGTATTTCTCAAAACAAAATTTGTGTTACTGTTTGAAGACATTCAGTTTATTTTAAAAAAAATCACAGTCAAGATTTAAAGCATAGTTCAGAGTGCTAGGCATGGCAGGAGCCCGCACAAGCATGAGTATTGGTAATGCTCAGCTCCCACAGTTCAATGGGAAGAACTATGATTATTGGGCAATCACTATGAGAGCCCTGTTTTCCTCTCAAGATTTATGGGAACTTGTTGAGGATGGTTTTGAAGAACCAGTAGATGAAAATGAGTTTAATGCCTTAACACAGGTAGAGAAGGACTTGTTGAAGAGCAATAAGAAGAAAGACACTAAAGCCCTCTTCTATCTCTATCAAGCAGTACATGAGAGTGTGTTTTCAAGGATAGCAGCAGCTAAGAAATCCAAATAAGCATGGGAAAATCTCAAGACAACCTATCAAGGCATGGAGAAAGTGAAGACAACAAAACTACAATTGTTGAGGAGAGATTTTGAGACTCTTTGCATGAAGGAGTCTGATAACATAGACTTATTCTTCACACATGTGATTGGTATGGTCACAAAGATAAGGTCTCATGGAGAGACACTTGAAGAAAGAAGGATTGTGGAGAAATTTTTGAGGAGCTTACCCTCAAGGTTTGATTTTATAGTCACCACCATATAAGAGACAAAGGATCTCTCAAAATTTTCAGTTGATGAGCTTCATGCATCACTGATGACACATGAACAGAGATTGGGTAGAAATGAAAACTCATCTTTGGAGCATGCCTTCAAGACCCAATTTTCCTTTGGAAGAGGAAGAGGTCAAGGTAGAGGAAACAAGAGAGGAAGAGGCATAAGCCAAAATAGAGGAGGAAGAAATAGCCCAACAAATGCTCAAGGAAGGGGAAACAATCAAAATCAGAACCAAGGCCAAAGGAGCAACCAGCAAAGTGGACAACAACATGCTCATGGACAAAGGTATGCCAAATCCAATGTCCAGTGTCATTATTGTAAAAAATATGGGCATTATGCAAATAAATGTAGGAAGAAGCAGAATGATATGGGTAATAGACCTAGTGCAAATTTCACTAGAGAAAATATCAGCCAAGATAAATTGTTTTTAGCATGTAATATGGCTGAGGAAAAGAGTGAAGATTTATGGTTTCTAGATTCAGGATGTAGCAACCATATGATAGGAAACATTGCTATGTTTTCTATGTTAGATGAAAATGTGAAGTCTCAATTCACATTGGGAACAGATAGTAAGATTTCTGTCACAGGAAAAGGCATAGTAAATGTCTTGACAAAGAAGGGAGAAAAGAAGAGCATATCTGATGTATATTATGTACCAGGTATGAAATGTAATTTGTTAAGCGTTGGGGAGCTCATTCAAAAGGGCTATAATGTTTTCTTTGAAGATGATTCATGCACCATCATGGAAAAACCTCCAAGAAAACAATGTATCGTTGAAATAAGGATGACAAGGAATAGAATGTTCCCTCTCAAGATGAGGGAAGATTTGAAGAATGGAGAAGAAATGGCAGCAGTGACACAAGAGGTTTTCCAAAGAGAAACAAAAGATGAGAATTGGTTATGGCACTTGAGATTTGGACATCTCAACTTTGGAGGTCTTAATTTGTTACATAGGAAAGGAATGGTAAGAGGATTTCCATTGATTGAGAAACCGAATAGCCTATGTAAAGGTTGTATCTTGGGTAAACAACACAGAGAAATTTTTCCATCAAGGAAAAGCATAAGGGCAAAGACACCCTTAGAAATTGTCCACTGAGATTTATGTGGACCAATGCAAACACCATCACTTACAAGCAGCCACTATATGTTAACTTTTATTGATGATTTTACAAGAAAAACTTGGGTTTATTTTTTGAAAAATGTAAGTGAAGTGTTTGAAAAATTCTAAAATTTTAAAGCACTTGTGGAGAACCAAAGTGGGCAGCATATCAAGATCTTAAGGACTGATAGAGGAGGTGAGTACATCTGTAAATAATTTCTGCGTTTTTGCAGAGAAAATGGCATACACAAGCAATTTACAGCAAGGTACACTCCGCAGCAAAATCGAGTTGCCGAAAGGAAAAATAGGACAATCATGGATATGGTAAGGAGTATGCTAAAGGAAAAAAAATTTCCAAATGATTATTGGGATGAAGCTGTACATTGTGCAACATATGTACTAAATAGATGCCCAACAAAAGCAGTGATGAATAAAGTTCCGGAAGAAGCATGGAGTGGGATAAAACAAGGAGTCCCCCACATGAAAGTTTTTGGTTGTGTGGCTTATGCACACATTCTAGATCAGCTAAGGAAGAAGTTGGATAGCAAGGGGGAGAAATGTATTTTTATTGGATACAGTGAGGAATCCAAATCTTATAGGTTGTATAACCCATCCACCAAGAAATTTATTGTGAGCAGAGATGTTCAGTTCATTGAAGAAGAAGCTTGGGATGGAAGCATTGAGAAAACAATCAATGTAAAGAATTGTTTGTCTCATGATGAAAATGAGGATGATATGGCTGAAATACATCCATCATTAACACCACCACCTCCACCAACACAAGGGCAGCAAGGAACACTACAAGCTGGAGTAAGAACACCCTTGAGAAGTAATGAGAGTGCTTCTCCAAGCACACCACAAGGAGCTGATTTCAGTGCTACTTCAAGCACATGTACACCAAATGAAAGAGGAACAAGATTAAGAAATTTAAATGACATTTATGAGCAAGAGGCAGCAAATGAAGGTATGAACTCTTTATTTGCTTTATATTTTCATGTTGATGATCCTATTCATTTTGAGGATGTTATAAAAGATAGAAAATGGATAGAAGCTATGGATGAAGAAATTAATGCCATAGAAAGAAATAAAACATGGGATTTGGTTGAACTCCCAAAAGGTAAGGAAGTCATTGGAGTGAAATGGGTCTACAAGACCAAGAGTAATGCTGAAGGTAAGATTGAGAGACACAAGGCCAGACTTGTTGTCAAAGGGTATAAGCAGCAACATGGAAGAGACTATGAGGAAACATTTGCACCGGTTGCAAGAATGGAAACCGTGAGAGCAGTGCTCTTCATAACAACACAAAACAAATGGAAGGTTCATCAAATGGACGTAAAATCAACGTTTCTAAATGGAGTTTTAATGGAAGAGGTATATATTGAACAACCTCTAGGCTATGAGAAAAAGGGCCAAGAGCACAAAGTTTGTAGATTGAAGAAATCTCTTTATGGGCTGAAACAAGCACCAAGAGCATGGTACAGTAGGATAGATTCCTATCTACTGGAAAATGGTTTTGAAAATGTGAGGGAGAACCCACCTTATACATCAAGGAGAAAGATGGTAAGACGCTGATTGTTGTCTTATATGTTGACGATGTGATATTCACAGGTAATGATGATTGCCTTGTTGAAAATTTTAAAAAGGTCATGAAAGATGAATTTGAAATGACTGAAATGGGATTTTTGAAATACTTGTTAGGAATAGAAGTAGAGAAAAATGAAAATAATATTTTTATTTCTCAAGCTAAGTATGTTAATGAAGTTTTGGAGAGATTTAACATGCAGGATTGCAAGGCAGAAATCACTCCCACAGTGATGGGATTGAAACTCAACAAAGAGGACAACAGTAAGGATTTTGATCCTAGTTTGTACAAGAGCATAGTTGGCAGCCTCATGTATTTGACTGCAGCTAGGCCTGATATTATGCATGCTGTTAGTTTAATTTCCAGATTTATGGAGAGGCCAAAAGAAGCACATTGGAAAGCAACAAAAATAATTCTGAGGTATGTTAAAGGAACTAAAAGGTATGGAATTTTATATACTACTTCAGAAAATTCAGAATTAATTGGATACACTGACAGTGATTGGGATGGAAGTGTAGATGACTGGAAAAGTAATTCTGGTTATGTTTTTCACATGGGTTTAGGAGCCATTTCACGGGCTTCTAAGAAACAGCCTATTATAGCATTATCTACGGCAGAGGCAGAGTATGTGGCAGCTACAGCAGCAGCATGTCAAGCAGTGTGGATGAGAAGGATGTTGAGGAGTTTATGTCAAAAACAGGTAAAAGGAACAGTGATTTATTGTGACAATAGCTCAGCCATTGCATTGTCAAAAAATTATGTGTTTCACAAAAGAACAAAGCACATAGATGCTAAGTTTCATTACATCAGGGAGTTAGTGAACAACAGAGAAATAATTTTGAAACATTGCAGAACTCAGGAGCAGTTTGCTAATATTTTAACCAAGCCATTGGGGCAGAAAATTTTTGAATATTTGAGAAAGGGCATGGGTATGATAGATAACCCAACAGTTGAATTTAAGGGGGAGTGTTGAAATGTTAATTTAAACTGCGCAGCAGAAGGACGAATGCGGCAACAACATTTTTTTTTGGAGGTTGATTGCACGCAAATGAAAATTAAAATATGCATTTAATTAAACCTGCAAGTTTTTTTCGTTAAAGGCTCTGCAACAACCGTTTCGCATTGAAGAGATTGTGGTTCCAAACCATGCAACCAGAAACTCAAATGCTGTCCTTGTCGCCTCTTAATTCCTGTAACCACCACATTCAAAGCTCAGAAATTTACCCGTCAGTTTTGTAAATTCAAAAGGAATACATGTGGAGTAAATATATTGCATCGCATTATTTTTTAGCGGGTTCACAAAGCTCAGATCCGGACCTGATAAGCTCATAAAACGAAATTCATAAACATTTCGCATCACAAATTCACCCTATGTCAGCAACAAGTGTTGTGATGCGGTTTCGCATTGCATTTTGGTTCAATCGATTTTGAAGTCTGACACGAAGGTTATAGACTTCAGTTAAATATATTTTATAAGGAAGATGTATTAAATTTTTTTCTTAACCTCAGTTAAAAGTCACTTTGACTTTATACATTTTATGTTTTAAAACTCACGACAAAGGTTTTTTAAGTTTTTGAATATGCATACGGGTTGTAATATATATTATAAACATTTATAATGTTTATAATATATTTAACTTTAAGATTTTTTATATATATTTATTTGGTTATGAAAAAAAGGAAAAAGGCCCGAAAGTAAAAAGAAAGTGTTGTGTATTTTTTAATATACAGTGAGTGTTAAAAACAGAGTGTAGTGAGACTGTGCATTGTTGAAAAAAAGGCGAGCAGAGGTAGAAGTGCAGAGCATAGTGTGATTTTGTTTGAGAAAGACAAAGAAGAGTGATTTGGACACTGCGTGTGAAGCAGTTCCATCTTTTGTAATCTCCCAGCAGTGGAAATTTGTCAGACTGTAACATATTTTTATTTTTAATGAAATAGAAGAATTTTGTGCAACCTCTATCTACCAACAAGTAAATTTTGTTTATATTTCTCTGTGTTAAAAGGAGGGGAATTTCCATTTTCCTGTGTGTTTGGAATATTCAGAAATTCCAACAATGTTGCAAAGGAAACGTTGTAAAGAAGTAACATAAGAGAGAATAATATAGAGGAAATGCTCTCACATGAATCATGCATGATAGTTGTTTTCAAAAAAAGACATTTTACGATGTAAAAATAATTTTTTTTTTTTTTCTATATTAAAAGAAATATGAGTGATGGATTTTGGATTCCAGTACTTTGCACACGGCAGCCACACATATATGGCCATTACATCTGAAACTATTTATGTTACTTTAGCCCAACAACATAAACACATGTATATGTATGAATAATTATAATTAATAATGAAGATGAGGTGGTTGGTCGTTATTTTGTTAATTTCGTTATTAAGGAGATTTCATTATTGAAGAGATTAAGAAGGGATGACATATGCGTAGATTGTCTCATCTCTAGCCACCTCGATAGGAAATTATGCCCATGGGTTGAAGCAATAGAATTCAAGGGTCCTATAATATTCAAATTATAAAAGAGGCATATATTGATTTCAGAGGTATATATCACAATGAGGCCGTTGTTTTTCTCTCTGCAACCTCAGTGAACGATATCAGTAAGTTAATAAGGATAACGACTACGTCTCCCAATTTAATAGTGATTACGTCTCCATACATGGATGCAATGGTGGGGGAGTTTTGGTTTTATGTGCTAAGGGCTACATTGGGTTCAGGGCTTGCCCATAGATTTCAAATAATTTTTTATAGAATGAAAATTTCCTTTCTCTCGTATTCCATAAAATAACTTTATATAATTCAAATAATTTTGGTCAAAATGACCATATTTGATTTGTCACTTTGATACATTCAAAGTTGTATTGGCTTAATTTCATAACATTGTCAACGATAGAATATTTTGACATGGCGAAGGCTATATAATTTATTTCATCTCCTTAATTTCACCTAAAACTTCAACCGTATTGACGATGTGTGACGTGACAAGTAAAGGGGAAATCATAATGTGCAGTGAATAAAACTGGCCTGATCTCTATTTTGGTGCACTTGGAGGTTTGGGAAAATTCAGAGTCAATACGAAAGAAAGGGAAATTCTTCAACATGCTCCTCAAAGAGTAAGAAATCACCTTCTTTTTCTATGTTGGTAATCTTCAGATTGTTCTCCGTGATCGTTTTTTTTGTTATTTTTTTTCCAAACTTGCATTTTCTAAATCAAACCTTTTATTTTTCTTTGAAGAAAAAATTTCATAACTTGAAGAATATATACAGGTAAGAATCTTTCCTATGCTAATTTAAAGTGATATAATATGATTTTTTGAGGCAATATGGATAAGATTGGTTTACTCGAAGCTCCAAGACTTCATGCATGACGAGGAGCTCCTGATTTCTCTATCACCTGGCCAACCATTATATTACATCAAAGGCCTTGTTGTGGTTAAAGTGAATGATTCAATCAATGTTTGGCTACCATAACTCTTTTGCCCAATCAATCCTTCGATTCCTCTATTATTCCATCCACAGCCGACCCGTTGTTGTACGCCATTGAGGTTGCCCACTACTATGACCCAGGATGGACATTGATAACATCTTTGGAAAATATTTAATTTCACGTATTCCCTGATCCTCTAAGTTCACGACTTCTATAAAATACTTTTATTCAAGGCATACATTTATTTCTTATCAATATTTCCCGACGAAGTGTAGATAAACGAAAAAGCGAAGCCCTATGTAGATTTCCGACGAGAAATGAATGAATAACAAATGAAAGCTAAGATAATAGTTTTAATATAGACTTATGCTACTGACTTTGTCCTTTAAATACAATGTGACAAGCCTAGATTCAAAATTATGAGCATACATTGAGACACAAAAAGTAGTATATAATGAAGATGAGGTGGATGGGAAGTTGTGTCGATCTAGTCTCGACCCATTGAATTGCAGCCTCACAATCTACAGTTTGCCCCCTCGTATCCTGAAAATTTTTATGTGTTTCCTTTATTTTGACTGATTTATTTGGTACTTATCTGCCCAAGCTTTCCTTTTTTTGGAAGATGTGATCTAGGAAGCTGTCTGAATAAGAAAACTACACATGGGAAATTTTTGGGGCATGTCTTTGATATCTGAAAATCATGACCACACTGCTACATCGAGGTCTGGTAAGTTGTGGTTTCTCCATGGCATTCAGGCTCTCATTTTTCAATAATGAAATGTTGGCCTTTTTTAAGCGAATCCAAGATTTTGCGATTGCAGGGGAATAAAAACCCAGTAGCAGAGATACCATATTCTCCTCGCCTTCACCTTCCACACAAAACATTTTCATCTCTTAGCAGTACGATGATTAGCGAAAGCTACCCATCGACTCCAAGACCCAAAGGTCGAATCTTGCCATTGGCGAATTTCAAGACTTTTAACTTCAATGACCTCAAGAATGCAACTAGGAACTTTTGACCAGATAGCATCCTCGGCCAAGGGGGATTTCGGTCTATGTTTAAAGGATGGATTGATGAGCATGCATTCATGGTAGCAAAGCCAGGCACTAGTATGGTTATTGTTGTCAAGAAAATGAACTAAGAGAGCCTGCACTGGTATGGTTAAGCGAACTATTTGGGGCAACATTAGCAATATCAGCATTATGATTTATAAGGAGTTTTTTCAAAATTAACAAGGAATCAATAACAAGTGAGGAGGACTGGGGGACAACAAAAAACCTCCGGACAATGAGTGAATCTCGAAGCGACCTGGTAGAGACACGACTGTGCCTAGCACCGCAGGTTGGCAGAGGGTAACATTGCTCATGATTCCGAACACAAATTCCCTGTTTCCTTTTGCGGGGAAGGTGGCCAAGCTTCCTGGTGAAGGCGCTATGTACGAAGCATTTCGAGCACACAAGTAGTTCGCGGATTCTCGCTATGATCAGAATGATCAAATCTATTATTTCTAAAACTTCTAAAACCATTTTTCTCTGTAACTGATTAATAATAACAATATTTAATCCTAAGGTTGACACTATTTGAATCATCTAACATCAAGTTCAATGGTGCACAATAGTACACCTGTCACTTTAGGAAAGTTGTTTTCAAATAAGAACGCTTTACAATGAAATTAGTTTCTAACCCATTATTTTTAGGTTTTCAGTACTACTTTATTTTCTTGTCTTTTCGAAAAAAATTGAAATTAATGAAAATGGTTTTAATTTAAAAATAAAAAATATATCTATTTTTCACTAATATTTATGCCGTAAGGCATCATGATTTGAAAACAAATTTTCTATGTGCATTGTGTCATAACCTGAAACCATTAGATTATATGTTAGATGATTAAAACATATTCAACGGTTGGATGAAAAGGCAAAGGTAGCTGGAAATATTTAGTTTACAATGCAGTTATGATAGCTCATTAGTTACTGGAGGGTTTCTATGGCTTCTTCTTGTCCATTTAGAGTCGCTCAGCCATTCAGAATTTCTTGTTTTGTGATCCGCTTGCAAAATGGATCACAACAACTACTTCTGCAGTGGTTCCTGAATGTGGGTTGGTTTCAAAGAAATTGGGTGTAGAATATTATGCTAAGAAGATTGGTCACTTGGATTCATTATGACTCTCCGAGAACCTACATATGCAGATGCCTGGAGATTGAGTTAACCCCGGAAACAAAGTTCATAGATACAGAAATAGAAGCTTGATGGAGATCCAGAAGATGATGATGAAGGAACTTCCCAGCTTCATCAAAGTATTTATCGATGGCTCTGTCTCACGTTACGATCGCCTAATGACACCCCCATCAAAATAAGTGCCATTTCAGGGCTCCACATCGAAATACATTTTCATTGATGTCACCAAGGGTGTCTGGGTTCGCCTCTTCCTACTGGATGTCGTGCCCCATGGCTAGAAACTACCTCTTATTTTCTACTTCTACGGGGGTGAGTTCTGCTTCGGTTTCACTGCTTGGGAAAACTATTACTAATTCATGAGAAGCCTCGCCAGTAGGGCCTGGGTGCTGTTAATATCTGTAGAATACCATTTGGCGCCTGACCATCACCTACCCGCTGCCTACGACGACTGCTGCCATGTGGGTGAATGGGTTGCCCTCGGCGGTGGTAAGGTGGAGACCTCTCAAGAAATTTGAGATTTTAGCTTTCAATGGGAGAAGATATAGAAAACCACCACTCTGTCCATGCTCAGAAGTTCCAGATATTATCAAGCTACATTCAATTTCTATTATATGGATTGTTTGAGGGTTTAGTCAGTTTCTTACTATTATATTTTTTCTTATAAGGTTTGTAAAATGATTTTATCTTATCAGATAAATTCTGATCTACTCTAATTTGTATTTTCTTTTTGTTTTTTTTTTAATTGTGTATTCCGATGGACCTTGTTAGGCATGGGGTTGACTCTTCTGATAGAAAAAAGGATAAAAATTTGGATCATAGGGTAATGCCTTTGCCATCTCATCTCTTGTACTTATTTTTTAGGTCTATCAGAGAAACTGAGATTTGGAAATTAACTATTTATTTTTATTTTGTTTATTTCTTTTCTAGATGCAGACACTTCAAAGGCTTGCTCAAAATAGTGAGGCTGCAAGAAAAAGTTGACTGGGAAAAAAGGTGAATATCTACTGTATTTAATCTTCAGAGTATCTTATTTCAACATTAAAATGTTTCTTAGGGCATATTTGCAACATTAACAAACTTGTTGCATATATTAGTATGAATAGGAGCTAATCAAAGTTAAAAAAACACTTGTCTTATCTTGTGTCGAAATTATTTTGATTAATTCATTATCTCATTAGAACTGTAGGTTTTATATTTGAGCATAAACCCCCTTTTCCTTTGGAAATGTGGACACGATGCTAGATATTTGGTGGAAGAGAACAGAGTCCTATCTAACTCTCTACTTGCTTAACAACATTAGAAATCTTTGTTCACTAGTACAAAATAGCTAATTAGTTACTAAAAAAATGACTAAAATTTGCATATAAACAACCATTTTTTAGTCGGTGACCAATAGTAGCTAATTTACATTACCTTATAACGCGAACAACTTTTAGTCATATTTATCTTAGTCATTAATTGGTTGTCTCAATTTTACGGTCTAATAGTATATTCAGTCATAAATTTGGTCATTAATTCAGTCATTGATTTAGTCATTAATTGTCACAATTTTTGACCAAATACACAAAAAAATAAACTACTACATGATCACCCGAGAAAACCAATTAATGACCAAAGAAATATGACCAAAATGTTGGTCGCGTTATAAGATACTGTAAATTAGCTACTAATAGTCATATATATGCAAATTTTAGTCATTGTTTGAAATCAATTAACGACCAAAGAAATATGACTAAATTTTGGTCGTGTTATAAGATACTATAAATTAACTGCTAATAGTAGTATATATGAAAAATTTAGTCATCATTTTGAATCACAAATTTATTATTACAACAGTCATTTATATTTTTTGGTAGTTTCATATTCATTATATAAACGACTGATTTAGTCATTTATATTCATTTCATTTACTTTCATTAATAATCATTAATAATTACTAATTTAGTCGTTTTCTATTCATGTTATTTGTGTTCATCATTAATCCATATAAAATACTAATTTAGTAATTTTAGATTGAATTTATGTGTTCATTATTAATCAACATAAATTAATTAGTATGATTTTGCGACTAAATTAAAAAAAATGTCATATAATGTGCATGTTCATCTAATATGAAAACAAAAAATTACATTTTTTAATTACAATACTAAATAATATCAAGTACAACTATAGATAATTTCAACCACATATTATATTATATGAAAAATTAAGTATTACAATATGAGTTTCTAACTTAATATTAGTTGGACTACAATTTACACATGAAATATTGTTTCATCACTTCAAAACATTATCATTGTGTTTCCAACGCATCACAAGTGAATTCACCAACTCTAATGACATGACCATCAATCTGTATGTGTGTGTCTTATGCGAGATATTGGATTTAAGGGCATCACTGCACTGGTTCTTCCTCCATTTCTGCATTTGTCTCTCTAGTGTTTTTGTTCTCCTCTTTCTTCAATTCTTGCTTCTTACCATCAATAATGAATTCCTCTTCTGAAAATGAAAGAAGATACAATGCAAAGTATAAAACAACAACGATGATAACAACTAGAATATAAACTAAAGTAGATTATAAAATATTTATACGAAATATACCTAAACATCAACAATGACAATGCCATTTCTCCCCAGAAAAGCAAGAAACTCGAACAAGTTTTCTTTAGTTGGGAAATAGTGGCCATATGACCTACATAAAAAAAGCAAATAAAACGTCATCATAGAAAAGAAAACCTTCGGAACTTAGCATTCAATGTTCAGGAAAAGATTAGGAAGACTCATGTCAACTAAGTTACATCCTAAAAAACCCAACTCGTCGATAATTTGTGAAAATAAATGGAAGTAAAAGGACAACATATAATCAATAAGAGGCACATGGTGGCAATGTCGCAGATTTTGTTTTTTTGCACATTGCCATCACCTAGCTCTTGTAATAATAAGTTTAATAAAAAAATAAAAACAATTCATGTAATATTTTACAAGAATAAAATACAAAGTAAGAAATTCAATTGATTAAGTAAAAATATAACTTGAAATGCAATTAGTTCTACAGAGAGAATTTTAATATAAAAATATAAAAATAAAAAAAATAAAAAAAATTGTATAACAATTTCTTATTATTAATATCTTGACTAGATATATAAATACAAATAGAGTTTAAAGTGGAATTAGTTAAAATGATCAAAGTGTCGTATTTAAAGGTTATCTGTTTTGGTGGGAATTTGAGCTTTCACCACCTCAATGCTAAAAATAAACTTTATACTTATAATATCAAAATTCATATGAAAACTATGTAGTCAATATTATATTCATCATACCAACTACAATGATGACTTAAAATTTATAAAGACATTAAACTCATTTGAAAATAACATTGATTAGAGGAGGACCCTAAAATACTATAAACTTAAAACATACAATCATTTCCATTTCCACAAAGTAAGTGTATCCTCGAAACTGATATGGCACAAAATTAATAGAAAAGGATTGAGATGCACACCTTTCTCATAATACCACTTTGGGTGTTGCCTCTCTCCACTCCCAATGTAAACATGAAAGCTTGGTAGTCGTGCATCTCCTGAAAGCAACAAATACAAATGTTCACATCTCTCTCTCTCTCTCTCTCGTATGCAAGCAAGAATAAATAAGCATGCATGAATGCATCATACATCCTATAATAACACTATCATGGAGAAGAAAGTTTATGATCACATGGGATCAATGCTTGTTTACATTAAATGTGAAAATAGGAAAAATCAATATAGGATTAGAGAATGGAGAATGCCTTGTATATTTGACATCTACAAGATACACACATACTGATAAGATGCACAACAAATGAGTCCATAAAAAAAAAAACATAATTTATATAGAGGAAGGTAATGGAGATATGATATAGTAGACTCTTAAAAAAAGGCATGTTAGGATCACTGCCAATCATAGGCACTAGATTCCAAGTAAAATTCAACAATAATTGTAACCCTTGAGACATCAAAGTCTTCTTGTGACCTTGCATGGAAGTGACAAACTAAATAGATATCCTTACTATAGCAAACCATTGTCACAATGAGATAAGAACACAATCCAGATATTAACATATTTATACTAGTTTTAATCTTTTGTATAGTTAATTTACATCCATTGACCTCATGAACGTGGGTGACTCTCTATCTCTCCATTTTATGGATAGAAAGGAATGGCCTTGTCCAACGAATAAGACAGGAATTGAAAACATAAAGTGTAGTATTGAAAAAGAAATAATAATAATAATAATAAAAACATGTATAAATGCCTAGAATTGCATATATATAGTGATCATCATGCAAAAGAGTAATTTCAAAAATAACAGTGCAAGTTGAGAAATCTTGTTGGGGAGAAATATTAGCTGTTGTTTTTGGGATCAATTATATATCCTTTAATTTCACTGAAGGATCCAAATCATTGAGACCATAACATGAAATTTAAAATATATGAGTAGAACTCTCCTTTATTATTATGGTCAAAGAAAAATCTTAAGCTACTTCAAATACAACATAACTTAATTACTACTAGCTCCCATGCATATATGCAACCAAAATGAATTTCATCTAGCTCATGTGAATTCAAACAAAATATCATACCTTTCAGAAAGAGATAAGTCTTCCTAATTGCATATCTTTCATCTAGAACTACTTGTAAAAGCAACATAGTTTTTCATCGTAAATCTAATCCATCATGCACAGAAAATAAGATAAATAGTTTTCTCTTCACTAGTACAAAATGGCTAATTAGTTACTAAAAAAATGACTAAAATTTGCATATAAACGACTATTTTTCGGTCGATGACCAATAGTAGCTAATTTACAGTATCTTATAATGCGACCAACTTTTGGTCGTTTTTAGCTTAGTCATTAATTGGTTATCTCAATTTTGTTGTCTAGTTGTATATTTGGTCATTAATTTAATCACTGATTTAGTAGTTGATTTGATCATTAATTTAGTCATTGATTTGGTCATTAATTTGGTAACTGATTTGGTCATTAATTTAGTAATTGATTTGGTCATTGATTTAACCTTTGATTTGGTCATTAATTGTCGCAAATAATGACCAAATATACAACAAAATATATTACTATATGATCACCTGAGAAAACCAATTAATGACCAAAGAAATATGACCAAAATGTTGGTCGTGTTATAAGATACTGTAAATTAGCTACTAATAGTCATACATATGGAAATTTTAGTCATCGTTTGAAACCAATTAATGACCGAAGAAATATGACTAAATTTTAGTCGTGTTATAAAACACTGTAAATTAGCTACTAATAGTCGTATATATGCAAAATTTAGTCATCATTTGTAGTCACAAATTTATCATTTGCAGTAGTCATTTATTCATTATATAAACGACTAATTTAGTATTTTATATTCATTTCATTTACTTTCATTAATAATCATTATAAATGACTAATTTAATCGTATATTCATTTTATTTATGTTCATCATTAATCAATATAAACCATTAATTTAGTAGTTTTAAATTCATTTTGTGTTCATTATTAATCACAACATAAATTAATTTGTATGATTTTAAAAATGTCATATAATGTGCATATTCATCTAATATGAAAACACAAAATCACATATTTTAATTACAATACGAAACAATATCAAGTGCAACTATAAATAATTTCAACCACATAAATTATATTATATGAAATGTTAAAGTATTACAATATGATTTTCCAACTTAATATTGGATGGACTACAATTTACACATGAAATGGTGTTCCATCACTTCAAAACATTATCGTTGTGTTTTCAAGGCATTGCAGGTGAATTCACCAACTCTGAAGACTTGACCATCGGCCTTTATATGTGTCTTATGTGAGATATTGGCTCTAACAGTATCACTACACCAGTTCTCCTCTCTCTCTCTTTTTGCATTTGTCGCTCCAATGTTATTGCTCCCCTCTATTTCCAATTCATGCTTCTTACCATCAATACTGAGTTCATTTTCTGAAAGAAAAAGAAGATAAAATGCAGAGTGTAAAACATGAAAGACAATGAACACTAGAATATAAACTAAATTGGACTATAAATAGTTTATACAACATATACCTCAACATCAGCAATGTCAAAGCCATTTTTCCCCATACAAGTGAGAAACTCGAACAAATTTTCTTCATTGGGGTGATAATTGTCACTATAATGTGGCCAGATAACCTGTATAAACAAAGCAAATAAAATATCACTATATATAGAAAAGAACACCTTAGTGAATTAGTATTCAACTTTCAAGGAAAGCTTAGGAACAATCATGTCAACTAAGTTATATGCTAAAAATCTCAAGCTATAGATAACTTGTGAAAACAAATAATCTTAGGCGTGATGTTTAATCCTTGTCATTTTATTCACAACAACATTTCATTTTCTAACGCATTAACTTAGTCAAGTATATAAACAACATGTACTCGAATAACAACATGAAAGTAACTTTTTCTGATAGTCATGAAAATATTTTAACACAAAATAGCTATAAGGATTCCAATCATAGTGTAATACTAATTTCATCTTCAAGCTTTGGTTGTTGTTTAAATGAACATGGTACTAAGTATTTTCAATTTCATAGATAAAAGACAAAACAAAATCAAAAGAAACGTCCAAAATACAATCAAACAATAAAGAGAGGATATCATGGAATGGGAATTGCAATTATAAAAAAATTGTTTACCTATTCACTGATGTCATGTCTGGCATTCCTAAAACATTTTCTTGCCCAAAATAACCATGAGGTGAAATAATCACAACATTAAAAACCATAGGAATTCTTACTAGAAACATTTCCAAAGTCAATGGCTTGGGTGTTTAAGCGATCTCTAAGCGAATGAACCATATCCAAGACGTGATATGCATAGTCTCCCCATCCTTTTTCCAATCACATTTCTTGTAACCTGCCCATAGCAGAGTCAAGTGACAATCAAACAAAGACATTGACATTTGTTTTTATTTTTATATCTATAAAATTTGAATCTGATTTGTTTCATGAACATATTAATTCACATTTAAAGCCTTCCTGACATATGGGAAAGTATCAATCAAATAGGACATCAGAAAAATCGACCTCAATGAGGCCCTCAAACAATTTCTACAATATCAATATTTTTCTTGTTGTGATATATTGGGTAGAAAAAATAACATATCTACAAAAGAAAAATGCATATATTACTTATGGTCAAACTTTGTATATGGTGTGTTCTTAAGCAGTTTTTTAAGATGTTCCTCCGCCTTTACCAAAGTGAATTGTAGCTTGGTTAAAACGTGTATCCTTTCATTCAACATCAATTTCTGCAAGCTAAATGTCACACATTATTCTTTCCCATTTCTCAACATGCTACATATGATAAATTGAAAGTCGCATAAAACCAAGAGCAAACCCTTTTCTAACCAAAACAAACAAACAAACAATGTCTCTAATAAAACTTCATTATAATATTAGAAAATGAAAAGAAAGTGGACCATTTTTGTTGTTTGACTTTGCCTATTTTTTTTATGAAAGTGCTCGAGCTTCAAGAACCAACAAATGTGAGGGAGGTTGTAAATGTGTAAAAAATTATGTTGACCTAATTTGTAGACTTCTTCAAAATGATGTGAATGATGTCATTTTCAGATGTGGTAAATCTCATAATAAGAAATGGCATGTATTATAATAAATTACATTGCAATGACTACCATGGGCCTCCACGGGTTATAGGTCCTTAGTATGTTAATCTTGATGATGAAAGAGAGATGGCAACGATAAGTATGGGTGGTCCTAGTTTTTATTGTGGATATCTTCAAACCAAGGTCGTCATCTCAATGAACCTAGGTTCTGACATGATAAACCTAGATCTGGTCTTCACCCAATTTCATTCCATCATACTTTGTCAAGACTCAAGAGGACATAATGTTCCTTCATCTTATAATAGGGTTGCTTTTGAGGTTATAAATAAAGCTTATCCAAATCAAATGGATTTGAGATATGGATAATTTAAATTATAACAATTATATGTTTTTTTCCCAAGATTCAAATGTAAGGATACATTTTGTGGATTTTATTAATAAATATAATGAGAGAAATAATCCATGAGGAGAATCTATTGGTCATTGTGATTAGGGAAATACTCGAAGATAATAAGACTATTTAGGTTCAAATCAAAGATGGTGTTGATTCTTGTAGCTCCTCAGTTGTTGGTATTTTTTAAGGGAGGAATTTCAGTACTTCAAGGGTGGGGTCCTTCAACATAATTGCATCTACCTTGGTCATATCACCCAAAAGAAAAACATAATCAACAAAGAGTAAATATGCCAAGTTTAAGGAAAATCCTATTTATATAGTTGTCAAGCTTATAGTTCTTTTTTACTCTGTTATAACTCTGTTGAGACCACCTACTCTACAATGAAAAATGGCAAAGGAGACATTAGTTATACCTACCCATGGTCTCTTGTAGGCATGATAGAAGAATAGGCTAAGCCATTAATTAGAATTGCACATATATTGAGGAAAGACAATTCATTATCTAGTTACCTAATTGCACATTGAACCTTATATGGATGAGTAGCCCTAAATAAATCCAATTTTCTCTATCATATACCTTGGAAAGACAAACTAACATTGCTTGTAATTTTTTGGTTTCAAGTTATAAATTCCTTCTTGGGCAACTCCTATTCTGTAATGGATTTGTTTCCCAGGAAGGATGCAAAAATGTTCTAATGACATGGAATCAACTTAGTGGATTTTGACCCTACATAACCAAGGAACTCAAGTGCCTTGGGCACATCAACAATAGCATCCTCCAATGAAAATATTACAGTCTCCAACCTAGAAATATCAAAATTATATATAGTTATAATTCATAATCGCAAATGACCATAGACTGTAGCAGTCCTTAAATAAATTCAAACTTGAATAAGAACAAACACAAAATTTCACATTACCCTTCAATAAGTTGTCCTTGATTTAGCAAGAAAGGCTCAGACTTGCATAAATGTGTAAGTAGATTCCCAAAAATATCAATTTCAACATCTTTCCTGAAAAAATAATCTAATATCCAAAGTGAAACCATAGTTGAATGGAACAATGGTGCTTTAATGCCATCTACACAAAAAGTTATCTGCTTCAAATCTCTCACACTGGATGGTATGTCATGCAAAATTAAGAAAAAGTCAGGGAAACTTGTCGACTTCTCTAAAAGACATAATGAAAATGCATGGAATCTTTGTAAAGGAATGCACCTGTAATATTTTTTGATTGCCATTTCAACCTTTTTCCTAAGTTGAACCTCAATGAGCTGTGAAATCAAAGTTCTTTGAGAAGAATGTTCTTACAGTTAAAATTCAACCTTTGCAGTCTTCCCACCTCTGTCACCTGATGAGTATGAATTCTTAAGCTCTCTTATGTCATTATCCAAAACATTTCATTCCTGGACACATGATTTTGCAAATAAAGGCTTTTCTGCAGCATAAGTCCTTGTCAAAATTTCATCCCTCATACCAACTGGCATCCAGTCAGAACTGCAACCTAAGATCGAACCTGCACCTATTCGTCTATTACTCAGGATGTGAATGGTGGAATATCTGATAGAGCACTCTTAGCATATGGCAGAGGTTGAGCCATCCCTCTTATTCCTTTGCCAAGACCTCCCTTAGGACCAAAAGTCAAGTGGCCATCATCAGAAGCTCTATGTGTTGAAGGGCTTGGCATAGACTGATTTTCAAATTGAGCCCTATCCACAATCTGAGCATCTTGATTGGTGAATCCACGGTCACGTGGTCCCATATGGGGTTGTGGCCCTTTAATCCCACCCATATGTGGAAGTGAACCCATCTATGCACCTGCCATGTAAGGTGGCATCGCAAGTCCTCTTACACCATGATCAAGTGGTGTCACAAGTCTCAGACCTGAATGTCCCATATTGGTACCTCAAGATTGACCTCCCTGTCCGTGTAGTTCTTGCACAACACCCCGATGCACTTCCTCTATTACCTTGGGGCCCTCAACTTTCTTCCTTTGTTGCCATCCATTCCTCCTCGAATCAATCAAACCCTTCAACATGAACCTCAGCCTAGAGGGAAGACCTTGGTTATTGGACATTTTTGTCATCCTATCAAAGTAAGCATCGATATGTTTCTTGGCCTTTGACTGGTCAATCATATGACCAATAGTGCTCATTAGTTTGCACAAAGCTTCAACATTTTCCTCCTCTGGATGCTAAAATTCACCAATTAATTTCTTGATGCATGCATGCATAATTCTTTCGGTCAATATACTTTCTTTATAAATCTCACCAATAAACCTTATATTTCCTAGCATTCGTCGTCATGTTGCAACCTTCTTCTCTCGTCTTTCTTCTGCTAAAAGGTTTTTTCACCATGCTCTTTTGCTTTCTTAGCCTTTGGCTCTTCTCTTTCATATTTTTCAATTCTTCCTGACATTTGTTCAAAATAACTCGCTTGAAAACAACCTTCTCGTTATCTTCATAAAATTTTGGTATTCCTGCCACAAACTGAAAACTGAATTTTGCATACATTTCAGAAAAATCCAGCTCCGTCAAGGCTTTGTCAAATATTTGAGATATTACACCATGAACACATGATGCCAAGTCAATGTTCACTTCTTTTACTTGTTCAAAAAGTTTCTCAAAGTTTTGGGGCATTAATTTATTAAGGATGGATTTAATTTGTATTTGTTTCAACTAATCCTCATCAGAAACCTTGCCCACTTCAAATCGGTTCTATGATATATGAATTGTGGGCAGAGAAGGTTGTGGAGGAGGAATCAAACCCTTCTGTGAACCAGAAGCACGCTGCCACCTATCAGCATCAGAATTATTTCTCACTAGTCCAACTTGTGGAAGTGGTGCTTGCACCAAAGGCCCTCTAAGAAGGATGACATTCATACTCATTTGTGTTGCACAGGTATTTCTTGCAAAGAAAGTATTATAGCCTTGGCCAGGTTGAAACACAACATAAGAACCACCAAGATCTGCATCCATCCGCATATCACAGCCATCAGCAAAAGCATCCACTGGCTTGGCCCATCTATCATCATCCAAACTGGCCATATTGCTCCCACGACGTTCAAGTAGATAATTTCCCACTTAGCTACCTGTCAAGTCCTCTTGTAGTGCTTTCTAATGCATCAGCCTCTCCTACATGACTTGTAAGTGCTTGGGAATTTCCAAGTAATTCAATAATATATGGATAATTTTCAAAATGATTTGGTAGATCTTTGCACTAGTCCTTGATTGTCAACAAAAAATCTTTGAAGTACTTTCTTTCTCCTGAACATTTAGTAACTAAAATAGCTACTTAATTCATAGGAGTTGAAAGCTCGACTGCATCTTCCCAATCATCCACTTCTTTCAAGACTTGCTTCTCAAGCTCTTTTGAAGAATTCTTAATCTTGACAACATCGGTTACTATCTTGGATGGTTCTGGAAGGTTCAAATTTTTTTCCTCCTCTCGAACCTTATAAGCATTATATAAATCCCAAGCTACAACATTTGCCTTACTGGAAAAATCCTTCTTTTTCTTCTTCTTGTTGACAACTACTACCTTGGCAGCATCACCAATATTTGCAACACTATTTTTCGCAAAAACATTGGAAGAAATTTTATTCTCCTTTTCTATCAATTTAGCTCCTAAATCCTGCTTGCCTTCACTTTCAACAGGAAAAGATGACACCTAAATTTTAGGAGACATTTCACAAATATGACTACTAGTGGTGGATACTTGACCCTTATCTTGTGTGTCAATTGCCTTCACATTGGCAATTGAACCTTCCCCAAGTACTTTAGCACTATCATGGTTAACCCTACCTTTGTTTCTATATCCAGACGATTGTTTGTAGTCAACAACTTTGCTACAAGACAAAAAACATGGTTTTTCCTCCAAAATAGCCATATTAGCATTAGGAAGGATTGTTGTAGCTTCTGATTGTAATTCCCATTCAAACACCTTGCTTGTATTTGTTGTTGACTACTCAAATACAACTAACACTCAATGTTACACGGGGACTCGCCCCCTCGCGCTCCGGGGTCTTGGGGACTTCTAGGGGAAGTTTCCCGATGCCCCCAAAAATCAGAAAATTAAGGGGGACATGAAAGGGGATGTTTCCTCATATTGAGGAGTTGAGGGTGCTTTAGGGAGCGTGAGGGGGCGTGAAGAGGGCGAGAGGGGACGAGAGGGGCGTGAAGGAGGCAGGAGGGGCCGTGAGGGAACGGGAGGGGGCGTGTGGGGCCCACAATTAAAAAATAATAATTTTAAATGAAAAAAAAAAATTTTAAATGAAAAAATAAATAAATAAATAAATAAAAACATTTTAATAATCAGTTGTTTAATTAAATTAATTTTTAGGTTTCATTTGTTTTCATTGTATCATTGTATCATCCGCACTTAGCACTTGTCGCCCATAGCACTTGTCATAGCCGCTGGAAGAAGCCCGCAGCAGCCTGCAGTCGGAAGAAGTTATGTTTCATGTTTTATGTTTCATTGTTTCAAACATAACGTTAAACTTATTTGCTTTTAAGTTTTAATATTTATGTTTCAGACTTGAGTTGTAAACTTCAATTTAAAGTTTATCTTGAATATTGATATAATATCATATATGTCATGCCTCATATGATATCTTAAACTTTATTTTCATTGTACATTGTTAGTAGTTACAATAATGATTATACTGTTACAAAGTTACATATGAATCTATGATGTATGTTTTAAGTTTTAAGTTTTAAATTTGTTTCAGTTAGATGATTCATCATTCATCGATTTATAATTTTTATATTTTATCATTTATGATTTATCTTTCATGATGTAAGTATATGATGAGTGTATATACATTCCTTGCAAAAATAAAATATATAGTTGCATTATAAATATTCATTATTAAATTTTAAATGATATATCATATATAATATTATAATATTATATATATTTTTATATTTTATAATTTTTATGACCTTTTATAATTGGTAGGGAGCATAGGCTACTCCCTCGCCCCCTTGCTCCCACCTCCAGGGCACTTGGTGGAACATTGCTATTTAGAGTGTCGTTCAACACAATATAAGTTTACGTTTTTTATATAAAAATGATCTATGCCTTGTAACATGTTTGTGGATATTCTTATCTAATAGAAATGATTATTTATTATAGATTCTCATTTAGCTGCTACTTGTTAGCTAGTGTATTTTTTCAATTTCCACTGCAATTATTTTTGTTTCTTGAACTTTTGCTTACAAGCTTCTACTCGTTGTCCTTTGTTTAATATTTATTTGAAATTAGGAGAATATTAAAGTGGATGAATATATTTATACTGGAAATTGGTTTCATGCAACTATGCATTTGCGGATAGCAGCCAGAGATGGTTGTCTTCACTGTTAGTTTGAAAACTGAGTTATGATAGGTTTTCCCGATGTTTTAAAGAACTATGCATAAGAACATTCTCTTTTCAAAATTTGAATTAAATATTATATAGGATTTAGAACATATGAAGGCAAGAAAAGTTCTAATTTTTTGAACAGCTTGGTTTTCCTTCAACTCCAAAGATGGTGTGAATGTAGTAGATGGAGACTCCTTCACAGAATGTGCTGCCTTAGCTGATTCATGTCCAAACGTGGTTGCCGTTGGCATTAATTGTACCCCACCTCGTTTTATTCATGGATTGATCCTTTCCATTTAGAAGTAGCATTTTTTCCCTCTGATTGACTAAACTAGGTCCCTTCATTTTCTTTGTTTCTTAGAATGATGATATCAATGTTTAACATCAAATCCAAAATTTGTCAAGGAAACAATTTTTAGATGAAATTAGTTGTCATTTGTAAGCTGTACATTTTTTCATGTTCTCCCAAGGATCTTGCAACTATGATTCCATATTTAAATACACAGCAAAAAACAGAAAACTGATGAATCATGTCTTAGATTTCCTACAAACCTAGCACCCGACACTTAAATTCCTAGCAGAAAATTGATCTATTGATTTAAATGCACTGCTAGGATCCTAACACAATAAAATTTAGCGGAAAAAAATATACCGACAAATATACCAATCTCAATCACAGGGACACAACAGATTTCTTCCCAATCACAGTTCTTCATTAAAATATCTCAGAACTTACTTGGGCTCCCATCCTAGGAAAATTGCCCAACTCAGAAAATACAAAAATACAAATGCCTTGGATCTGATCCAGCAGATCTGCCCTAGATCAGTGCTCGATCTCATTGGCAGATCTGGTTCTCTAGGCTCCCTCCTATGCTTCTTCGAACCCAACAATATGGATTATCACACTCCTCTAGAGGCTAATGCCGTTGAAGGGTGTGTCTTTTCCCTCTCTTCATCATTGCTTTTGTAACTTTACATTGAGCTAAATCCCTAATCATAACCCTAGTCTCAGAGTGATTAACGACCGAGATTATATCTGGCCTCACTTGAAATCAATGACTAAGATTAAAAAAAATCACTAAAATACTAAATTACTTTCATTTTCCAAAGTTTTGTGGGCGACTTCTGCATGCTTGGACACAAGGCCTATGTAGAATTACCTGCCTGATCTACAGAAGTCAACATCATGAAATACAAAACATGTATAAAGAGGACATTCTCTACTTATGATCCTGAATTGGTTTTGCTTCTAAAGAACCTAAAGAAGTTTCATAAATCTATTAAGGATATATTATTGTTCTATTGAATTCATGTTCTCGGCCTTGTGACAAAGCATTTTATCTTTCCTTTTTAGGTTCTATAGTGTAAGTTGTAACTGTAGGCTGATTATATTTTGATTGATGTTTCATTTTCTGAGTTCTCAAAGTTGGACATTTATTGTTAATGACCGAGAGCTTGAAAAATGGCCTAGTGTTGGTGGCCAAAAGGTCACTTGTCTTGAATACGTAAATGGAACAGATGTTCTTTTTCTTAGCCACTTTGGGGGACTGTTGAGGAATGAGAAAATTTACATCATTTATGCATGAAAAAGGAACTTTTAAAAGTAGAATATAGGGTAAAGGCCAAATACCGTACATCTTGCAGAGAGCATATCCCCCTTATTGGCCTTACTTTACCTTGTCTCCAAAGTTGATTCTGCTTCAGCATTGAGTGCTTCAGCGGATCCGTAGAGTCATGATAGTGGAAGAGGTACATAAGTGATGAGAGTGTTGTGGCACAACATGATAAGAAGATTCTGTAGCAGTAGTATCTATGTTCCTGTGCGCAGTAGGGAGGCACATTCGTTGAGGGTGCTCTAGTATCGAGGATCTACAGCATATGAGTATGTAGATAGTGATAGTGGGTGCATTCATGCCTACAACATGCATGTACCAGCCTTGGGCAGTTTCTAGAATTAGAAAATAGCTTTTCCAGATTTAGCTAAAATGCAGGAATTAGAAGCCTTTCCAGATTTAGAACAACACATGGGTTAGGGAATATTTCCAGAATTAGATAGGTCACTATTTCCAAGAATAGAAGAAGAAGCTTACATACTTGCATCTACTCTTCTCCAGTAGGCATACTAATCTATGCAAGTTTCCCATGCAAGCTAGGTGCACTTTTCTAGGGAGGGTTTGGGTTTGATACAATCAAACTAGGTGTCTTACTTGGGCACTCTACATGCATGTAAACCCTATACTCTCTTATTCTAGAAAGGAGAGATAGGGGAAGACTATATATACATATATAGGCTTAGTCTAATTTATAGATGAAATGACTCTTTTCACGCATGTTTCTGGTTAATTTTAATCAAAATCCGGTCAAGATTTTTGAAAAATTGAGTTTAAGTTGTTTAATTTGCAGATTTGGAGTGCCCCAAGGGATTTATCAGGGTACTGAATCCATTTATGCATAAAAAAATGCATTTTAAACTATAAAAAATCGCATTCTTTCTTGAAATTGTTTTACCCGATTCTGGTGAAAAAGTCTATTTCGTTTATGTTTTGTAGATAATAGACAATGTGATTCATTGATGGATTCTTAGCTTGGTGTTCAATGTTCTGAGTTATCCATGTGTTTGTAGATTTAGCATTCTTACATGCAGTTTTGATAAGTAAAACAATTTTAAGGGATTGTAGGAGTGAAAATCTGGTTAGCATGAATTGAAAAACGGATATAACAACCATATCCCATCAAATTGAATCTCTCAAAGACAATCCAACTTTACAGAAGAGATCTTGGATAAAATATTATAATTTTGCAAATAAATTGATCTTAATTGTAGACAATCTAACAAAACAATATTATGTAACCCATGGGAGTAGCTAAAAGCTAATGGGGACCGACCATTTCTGCTAATGAAAATGTAATAAAGGAGGGAGTGCTCTGCAGCGTGCTTCTTGGCTGGTCGATTTGTCACTCTATATGAATGCAGAATGAGAGTGACAATGAATATATTACAAAGATTGGCAAAATCTGAAAGCAAATGTGGGTACACTATTTCGCCAGAAATTTCAATCAATCATGTGGTAAGGGAGGAAACGTTGTTCTTGTTCCTTGGGACAATTTGTCACACAGGAATGCAGAGTGGAGGGTAAATGGGTGAATTACAATGATCGGGAAGCAAAATGTGTTGCATCCTTACCAGTAATGAGGGTCATGGTGATCTGATAAAAAATAAGCGTATTGCAACTTCAATCCTCTGCAAGATTAAACTTCGACAATTTGTACTCTTAAGATCGGGCACATATTTGGAGGATTTCATTCTTACTAAGTTGCTATGCTACATTGAACTTGATGGCCCAACAAAGATTTCTCCCTAACACGATAACTTTCAAGGAAACAATAACGAGGAACTTGCTAAAAAGCAGACACCCACCCCCAGGTAGATTGAGAAAAGTCACAATACTGGAACAAATGTTTTGGATTTTCATTTTTACCACATATGGAGCATTTGGATTGGGCAACCCAAAATGAACTAATCTTTGGGCTATATGCAGATCCCCAAGGATCAAGGACTAGGAAAAAAGGCATTATTTGGCTTCCACACTTTAAAGTTGAAATAGGCAGCTGTTTCAGTTCTACCAATATTTAAGCCTCCAGAGCTTATTTAGACGACCATTTAAAACAAATTTTCTAACACTCCCATTTGTATCCACCTGCAAAATTATATTTTTCAAAGGCCTTAGTCCCATTCATTCTGCTTCAGCGGATCCGTAGAGTCATGACAGTGGAAGAGGTACAGAAGTGATGAGAATGTTGTGGCACAACATGATAAGCAGATTCTGTAGCAGCAGTATCTATGTTCCTGTGTGCAGTAGGGAGGCACATTGGTTGAGGGTGCTCCAGTATCGAGGATCTACAGCAGATGAGTATGTAGATAGTGATAGTGGGTGCATGCATGCCTACAACATGCATGTACCAGCCTTGGGAAGTTTCCAGAATTAGAAAATTGCTTTTCTTAATTTAGTTTAGCTTTTCCAAATTTAGCTAAAATGCAGGAATTAGAAGCCTTTCCAGATTTAGAACAACACTTGGGTTAGGGATTATTTCCAGAATTAGATAGATCACTATTTCCAAGGATAGAAGAAGAAGCTTACATACTTGCATCTACTCTTCTTCAGTGGGCATACTAATCTATGCAAGTTTCCCATGCAAGCTGGGTGCACTTTTCTAGGGAGGGTTTGGGTTTGATACAACCAAACTAGGCGTCTTACTTGGGCACTCTACATGCATGTAAACCCTATACTTTCTTATTCTAGAAAGGAGAGATAGGGGAAGACGATATATACATATATAGGCATAGTCTAATTTATAGACGCATGTTTCTGGTTAATTTTAATCAAAATCCTGTCAAGATTTTTGAAAACTTGAGTTTAAGTTGTTTAATTTGCAGATTTGGAGTGCCCCAAGGGATTTATCAGGGTGCTGAATACATTTATGCATAAAAAAATGCATTCTAAACAACAAAAAATCACATTATTTCTTGAAATTGTTTTACCCGATTCCGGTGAAAAAGTCTATTTCGTTTATTACTTAGACTATGCCTCTATATATATATATATTATATGATTTTGGCACGTGAGTTGCTATGTAGTTTTTATGTTTTGTAGATAATAGACAATGTGATTGATTGCTAGATTCTTAGCTTGGTGTTCAATGTTCTGAGTTATCCATGTGTATGTAGATTTAGCATTCTTACATGCAGTTTTGATAAGTAAAACAATTTTAAGGGATTGTAGGAGTGCAAATCTGGTTAGCATGAATTGAAAAACGGATATAAAAACCATATCCCATCAAATTGAATCTCTCGAAGACAATCCAACTTTACAGAAGAGATCTTGGATAAAATATTATAATTTTGCAAAGAAATTGATCTTAATTGTAGACAATCTAACAAAACAATATTATGGAACTCATGGGAGTAGCTAAAAGCTAATGGGGACCGACCAGTTCTTCTAATGAAAATGTAATAAAGGAGGGAGTGCTCTACAGCGTGCTTCTCGGCTGGTAGATTTTTCACTCTATATGAATGCAGAATGAGAGTGACATTGAATATATTACAAAGATTGGAAAAATCTGAAATTTCAATCAATCATGTGGTAAGGGAGGAACGTTGTTCTTGTTCCTTGGGACAATTTGTCACATAGGAATGCAGAGTGGAGGGTAAATGGGTGAATTACAATGATTGGGAAGCAAAATGTGTTGCATCCTTACCAGTAATGAGGGTCATGGTGATCTGATAAAAAATAAGCGTACTGCAACTTCAATCCTCTGCAAGATTAAACTTCGACAATTTTGTGCTCTTAAGATCGGGCACATATTTGGAGGATTTCATTCTTACTAAGTTGCTGTGCTACATTGAACTTGATGGCCCAACAAAGATTTCTCCCTAACACGATAACTTTCAAAGAAACAATAACAAGGAGGAACTTGCTAAAAAGCAGACACCCACCCCCAGGTAGATTGAGAAAAGTCACAATACTGGAACAAATGTTTTGGATTTTCATTTTTACCACAGATGGAGCATTTGGATTGGGCAACTCAAAATGAACTAATCTTTGGGCTATATGCAGATCCCCAAGGATCAAGGACTAGGAAAAAGGCCTTATTTGGCTTCCACACTTTAAAGTTGAAATAGGCAGCTGTTTCAGTTCTACCCATATTGAAGCCTCCAGAGCTTATTTAGACGACCATTTAAAACAACTTTTCTAACACTCCCATTTGTATCCATCTGCAAAATTATATTTTTCAAAGGCCTTAGTCCCATTCATTCTGTGCTTCAGCATCGAGTGCTTCAGCGGATCCGTAGAGTCATGACAGTGGAAGAGGTACAGAAGTGATGAGAGTGTTGTGGCACAGCATGATAAGCAGATTTTGTAGCAGCAGTATCTATGTTCATGTGCGCAGTAGGGAGGCACATTGGTTGTGGGTGCTCCAGTATCGAGGATCTACAGCAGATGAGTATGTAGATAGTGATAGTGGGTGCATGCATGCCTACAACATGCATGTACCAGCCTTGGGAAGTTTCCAGAATTAGAAAATTGCTTTTCTTATTTTAGTTTAGCTTTTCCAGATTTAGCTAAAATGCAAGAATTAGAAGCCTTTCCAGATTTAGAACAACACATGGGTTAGGGATTATTTCCAGAATTAGATAGGTCACTATTTCCAAGGATAGAAGAAGAAGCTTATATAATTTCATCTACTCTTCTCCAGTAGGCATACTAATCTATGCAAGTTTCCCATGCAAGCTGGGTGCACTTTTCTAGGGAGGGTTTGGGTTTGATACAATCAAACTAGGTGTCTTACTTGGGCACTCTACATGCATGTAAACCCTATAATATCTTATTCTAGAAAGGAGGGATAGGGAAAGACCATATATACATATATAGGCGTAGTCTAATTTATAGATGAAATGACTTTTTTTCACGCATGTTTCTGGTTAATTTTAATCAAAATCCGGTCAATATTTTTGAAAACTTGAGTTTAAGTTGTTTAATTTGCAGATTTTGAGTGCCCCAAGGGATTTATTAGGGTGCTGAATCCATTTATGCATAAAAAAATGAATTCTAAACTACGAAAAATCACATTTTTTCTTGAAATTGTTTTACCCGATTCCGGTGAAAAAGTCTATTTCGTTTATTAGTTAGACTATGCCTATATATATATATATATATATATGATTTTGGCACGTGAGTTGCTATGTAATTTTTATGTTTTGTAGATAATAGACAATGTGATTGATTGCTGGATTCTTAGCTTGGTGTTCAATGTTCTGAGTTATCCATGTGTTTGTAGATTTAGCGTTCTTACATGCAGTTTTGATAAGTAAAACAATTTTAAGGGATTGTAGGAGTGCAAATCTGGTTAGCATGAATTGAAAAATGGATATAACAACCATATCCCATCAAATTGAATCTCTCAAAGACAATCCAAATTTACAGAAGATATCTTGGATAAAATATTATAATGTTGCAAAGAAATTGATCTTAATTGTAGATGATCTAACAAAACAATATTATGGAACCCATGGGAGTAGCTAAAAGCTAATGGGGACTGACCATTTCTTCTAATGAAAATGTAATAAAGGAGGGAGTGCTCTGCAGCGTGCTTCTTGGCTGGTAGATTTTTCACTCTATATGAATGCAGAATGAGAGTGACATTGAATATATTACAAAGATTGGCAAAATCTGAAAGCAAATATGGGTACACTATTTCCCAAGAAATTTCAATCAATCATGTGGTAAGGGAGGAAAAGTTGTTCTTGTTCCTTGGGACAATTTTTCACACATAGGAATGCAGAGTGGAGGGTAAATGGGTGAATTACAATGATTAGGAAGAAAAATGTGTTGCATCCTTACCAGTAATGAGGGTCATGGTGATCTGATAAAAAATAAGCGTATTGCAACTTCAATCCTATGCAAGATTAAACTTCGACAATTTTTTACTCTTAAGATCGGGCACATATTTGGAGGATTTCATTCTTACTAAGTTGCTATGCTACATTGAACTTGATGGCCCAAAAAATATTTCTCCCTAACATGATAAATTTCTAGGAAATAATAACAAGGAGGAACTTGCTAAAAAGCAGACACCAACCCCCAGGTAGATTGAGAAAAGTCACAATAATGGAACAAATGTTTTGGATTTTAATTTTTACCATAGATGGAGCATTTGGATTGAGCAACCCAAAATGAACTAATCTTTGGGCTATATGCAGATCCCCAAGGATCAAGGACTAGGAAGAAAGGCCTTATTTGGCTTCCACACTTTAAAGTTGAAATAGGCAGTTGTTTCAGTTCTACCCATATTTAAGCCTCCAGAGCTTATTTAGACGACCATTTAAAACAAATTTTCTAACACTCCCATTTGTATCCATCTGCAAAATTATATTTTTCAAAGGCCTTAGTCCCATTCCATTTCTAGTCTTTCCACTAAGCTATAGTGCTTTGAAGGCCTAACTTAATCACAAGATTTAAAGATTATTAGGTCGGATCTCCTTGATGCACTCTAATTTTAATTTGTTGGGCTTTCCTAGGGGAAAGTAAAGATCATGGCAACTTGTGATGAGATTGAGAAGTGCATAGGATCATGAGAAGATTTTAGATTCCAAGTTGTAATTTGGAGATAGGCTATTGAATGTCCTCCTCCTCTATTTGGTTGGCCAGTTTCTAGTTCTGAATTAGTTTTAGGAATCAGTAAATAGTCATTGTTATGTATTTCTTTGAAAGGTAAAGTTCAAACATTGAAGACATATCATGTTTGAGCGATATGATTGCATCTTAGGAAATTTGCCTTAGTAAGTAGTTGTTAGGAGTACAAATTGTATGCCAAGAATTGTCTCCCTCGATAAATGTGTGTCTTTGCTAATGTGGCTAGAAGGAAAATAGAGATGTATATAATATTGATGAGGCTACTCATTGGAGTTTTATGAAAAATCGTACGTCTATGACGGCATCCTTGGATAGAATCTGGTTGTGATGTGTGGATGGTTTCTAGCTTTTTAGGCATAACAATTACTTCTTAGGCATAATAACAGTTACTTCTTATCCATTGAAGATGGTTGGAATAAAGTATAATGAAGAACTTATCAATTACTCTTGTAATTAGCAGTTCCATTGACCTACTTTTGTGGTCATTTGCTGGACATCAATAAAACTATTTGTATATATTGTCTCTCATTCTACCAGACATTAAAGATGCTACACTTTCAGTTTCAACTCTAGATGTATGTCTGAAATAATCTGAATATTTGATCTGAGAACTATAACATGATGGAAGAACATTAGATACACACTGCACTACAAACTTCTGCTTGATGTGTCAACGTCAAATATTCTTCATATATCCCGACTGTATATGTTGCAGGTCCATGCATTTCATATCAACATTATCTGCATCTTAATGATTGTTATGCTGAACTTTTAACCTTGGACGATCAATTTTAACGATGTCATTCTTGTTTAATCTATTTCGATACAGGTCACTAAGAAGCCTATACTTGCCTATCAAAACAGTGGAGAAACATACGATGCTGAGAGAAAGAAATGGGTAGTAAGCTCTTAGATATCCATTACTTGGTCAAATGCTGGCTTTAAATTACAACTCTTTTGCTGGATTTAAATTACTACAATACTTTCTGAGTTGCATATCTTAATAGGCATGTATAATATTCATAGGCACACTAATGTTTTGACATAATATGGACTCTCATACTCAATCTTAAATTAAACAGGAGAACCTAGCTTCCAAAACAAAATTGATAAAACAAAACCTTTGATAGCTCTGTAGATGGTTCAAATTTTTTTTGAAATGTCCTTGACATGACTGGTATTGATTGAGGGCTAAGATGATATTAAGAAATATGTTTATTGCTCTTTAAAATGTAAGATATGCATGATGGACATAATTTGTAACACTTCACCCTTTTTCTCTTTGAGAAGATTTTGATCAACAACCATTGTGTCATTGTCATGTGTATCCAGTTGATATGCCAACCTACTCTCATGCATTCCATTGATTTTTCTCTCCCCAGCATGCAAACTAACTTTTTCTTTTCCAATGAAAGAATTGAAAAAATAAGTCAGCTCTTTGTTTATGTCAGCATCAGGTGAACTTGAAAACTTAGATGGAGAATCATAAACCACAACAGTCCCATGCCCATGCTCAGGATGGAGAACATTTCCAAGATCTTGCTTCTCTCCAATTACAGAATTAACAAAATTATTGCTGCAACTTTTTTTAGCATTATCACTTGTTGATTCAGATTGTTTATTCTTCACATTTCTAAGTTTTGAATCTGATTTAATGCCATCCTCATTGCATGCTAGGCTCTTCAATGTTCCTACAAGAACATTATTGTTATCAAACTTCATATCTTCTGCTGCTTTCTTTACTACTCCAGCATCCTTTGTAGAAAACTCTATAACTAGCCCAGAAGTTTCTGTTTTTCCTTCATATCCCTCACTAGAGCTTCCCAAAGATGAAGACATATCAGCAATGATCAATTCACTCACATATTATGAATCTTGTAAAGGTTCCAAGGTTCCCCTGGAAATATCTGTTTCGGTGATCTCATCTACAGATGATGAATCTCATGATATCCTTAATGAGGGAGTGTCCACAACATTAACCATGTTTCTCGATGACTTCTTTGGCAATAGTATATTTTCACATTTTGTGGGATTGCTAAACGAACCACAAATATGGGCTGCAGAATCAGGCTCTGGCAGTGAAGAATGCAGAACTGTTTCTATGGCTAGGTCAAAATTAGCCCCTCCATCAACAACTTTAACTGTCTTCTGTAAGGCTGTCATTAAAGGAGTTGTTGAGGTAGATGATGAAGTCTAACTCAAAAGTAACATCTCCACCTACCTGTAAGAACCACTAAGTTTAGAATCCTCTGCAACCACCTCTCCTTTTGAATCCCTTTCCATATTTGAAGAGCTCCCTACCAATGACACATGTTGTTGCATTTGCTGCTTTTTAGGCTTGTGCTCAGATTTTGTCATCTTATTCGAACATTCATTTATTGAAAGACCTGCTTGTTTTTTAGATAGGTTTTTCTTCTTTTCACTAGTATGATGATCTAATCCAGACTCAAGTGCAGAAACTACAGAACAATTTGAAACCGTACCATCACTGAGATCACATGTTGCCACAGTAGGCATGTTCACTGGTGACAATTTAACTCCATCTGCTTTATCTATAGTCAACACTTGAGATGGAGGACTGATGGAAAACTGTAAACTACAATTATCTTCGTTTTTGAAAAATGCAACTACAAGAGAACTTGATTGATTGCCAAGAGATTCTGGCAAGGATTTTGTCTTTCCATCCATAACTTGAACTGGAGCCAAAGTGGTTTCTGAAGCCTGTGGGAATGGTTTCAATATATCTAGCATCTCAACAGAATGGATTGTAGCTAGTTTGTTTTTTCTTGTTAATGGGTGTGAATCATTTGATATGTTGTTTTTGTCTTTAAAGGTTGATGAAAAGTAGATGAAATGTTACCATATGACCCAGCTAGCATCAATGAGTAGAAATTCATTGGGCGTGAACCACTTAAAGAAACAGAACCTGAAAGTGGAGGTCTGTATGAAGGCAGTCCTGCTAATGGAGGAATGCAATCTTTAATTGATGACACAACATCAAAGATCAAAGCAATGAAATAAAATCATTGTCGAAAGAAATATGAAAAACTTTCTCATTTTTTTCATATCAAATATGCTCCAAGTATGGGCACAAACATGAGATTTGAATTTTCAACTCTCTAGGCTCTTGATAATATGGTCAACCAAAAAAATGTCAAAAAACTAAATATTTTGGGGGATTCAAAACTTGTTATGGATTGATTCTGCGACAAACTCAGCATAGTGGCCCCTCATTTGGCTCACATTTTGTAAGGTATCAAACAAATCTACAACAATTTGGATTGGTTCTCTTGTGGCCATATATACCATGAACTCAATACCCTAGCAGACAAGTTCTCCAAAGAGGCTCTCCAACTTATTCCACAAGTGCCAGAAAACAAAGAGTATTTGTGGGGGTTGTTGCCTTCCATATCTAGTTTTTTGTCTCACTTATTGCTATATTTTGTGATTATATATGTAAACAATCCAATGATATTATCCGAAAAGTGATAGAGATTTTTTTTGGCTTTTAAAAGTTCGCACAATATATAATTAGAACAAAATTTTGTTACTAGAAATCAATCAATTACTTCTACATACCAATAAAAGTGGAAAAATCTCTATAACCTTTGATCACCTTGAACATCAAGCACACTAAGAACCTCGACAATGGGGTTCTAATAACATCACCAAAGATCCAAAATTGACAAAGCACAATTTCATGATTATTGATTAGTCAAAATTACCATGTGGATCAACTACTCATGTCAAAATGATGGTATATTGGATTAGGTGTGGGTTGCACTTGCATTTGAAAGAGTGAACACACCATGGATAAAGAACATTGAATACACTAGGAACCTAGAAAATGGGGTTCTAATAACATGGCCAAAAATCCAAAATTGACAAAGTACAATTTAATGAGCATTGATTAGTCAAAAGTACAATGTGGATCAATGACTCGTGTGGGCTGCGGCACACGTTCACAGCGGGAGGCAGCAAAATATGAGTGCAGTGAGAGCGGAGAGTTGCGGCACACGCTTATCGCTGGAGGCAGCGAGATATGAGCGCAGTGAGTGATCCAGAGCTGAGTAACATTTCACCATGAGCGGAAGCCAAGTAATAAGGATCCTGGTGAGCGAGACAGATCAAGGATCCTGGTGAACAAGAGTGGCTTGGATCTCGGGAAAAAAACAAGGGGATATAACCAGGTAACAATGATTTATCCTAATTGGAAAAAAAACAAGGCAACAATAAACAACAAAACAATGAATAACAACACACATAAGAAGAAAACGAGATAACATTACAGAAGAGGGACACGTAAACTTACATTTGGGAAAACCAGTTTCATGCAACAGAAAAACCATAGCCTATTTCTCAGACGAGCAACTTCCTCCCTTCCAGGCTTCAGATCTACATCAACTTTTATAACAGGCACCTAATTCGAATTCCAACACCTGATTCATAAATTATGATATATCAAAACAAACCTCAACATCAAGAGATTCCTAACTCTTAGACAATAAAAAAATTAAATCTTATTTCTCAAGCATATGATCCATTAATGTATTAGATTTTATCTAACACAATTTCCTTTCGGTGAAGAAAGCCTTAGCTCTGTTCTAGTTTTTGCAAGGGAAAGGCAAGGTAAGGCGACAATGGCTGCATCGGTCGTGGTGCTAAATCCGAAGTTGTTGGCCGAGGGTCCAACGGGCAATATAGAGATGAGTATTCCTCCTCCCCACCCCATTCCCATTCCGACATGGACGAAGAAGATCTGTATAGCAGATTGAAATCGCTAGAGAGACAGATAGAGTTTAGATAGAGTTTATCGACATTCAAGAAGAATACGTGAAGGACAAGAAAAAAAATCTAAAGAGAGAACTGTTGAGAGCCCAGGAGGAGGTGAAGAGGATCCAGTCAGTGCCTCTGGTGATTGGGTAGTTCATGGAGATGGTTGACCAGAACAACGGAATAGTGGGTTCAACGAGTGAGGATTTTGAGCACAATCAATAGGGAGCTCTTGAAGCCCTCCGCCTCGGTAGCCTTCCATCGACATTCGAACGCCCTGGTGGATGTCCTCCCACCTGAGGCAGACTCCTCTATCTCACTGCTTTCCCAGTCTGAGAAACCTGACGTAACCTACAATGATATTGGGAGATGTGACATACAGAAAAAGAGATTCGGGAAGCCATGGAGCTTCCACTCACACACCACAAACTTTACAAGAAGATCAGGATAGACCCTCCCTGTGGTGTTCTTCTTTATGGCCCTCCAGATACGGGGAAGACCATGCTTGCCAAGGCCGTCGCAAACCACACTACGGCTGCTTTCATTTGGGTCGTTGGCTCTGAGATTGTTGAGAAGTATCTTGGAGAGGGGCCAAGGATGGTTCGTGATGTCTTTCGCCTTGCTAAAGAGAATGCACCTACAATAATATTCATTAATGACGTGGATGCAATCGCAATAGCACAGTTTGATGCTCAAACTGGAGCTGATAGGGAAGTTCAGAGGATCTTGATGGAGCTCTTAAACCAGATGGACTGTTTTGATCAGACTGTGAATGTGAAGGTGATTATGGCAATCAATAGAGCAGATACACTGGGACCCGCACTTCTGTGTCCTGGAAGACTTGATAGGAAAATCGAGTTTCCTCTGCCTGATAGGAGGCAGAAACGTCTTGCTTTCCAGGTTTGTATAGCGACAATGAACTTCAGTGACGAGGTAGACCTTGAAGACTATGTATCTCGGCCTGATAAAATTAGTGCTGCAGAGATAACTGTAATTTTTCAAGAAGCTGGTATGCATTTAGTGCGGAAAAACCGTTATGCTATTCTCCCAAAGGATTTTGAAAAGGGTTACAGACCGAATGTTAAAAAACCAGACACAGACTTTGACTTGTATGTTTTATTCAAACGTGATATAGAGATACGTGAGGATGGAAACGCTGTGTATCATAATAAAATTCATAGATTTTACCTGAGAAATTACCCATGGCCAGTCCTGCTATCTTCATCTATGGGGCAACCTTGCGAATCTTGTGCCATTAACTACTAGCTCTTTACCCTCATCACTCGGTTTGTTTTGATTTATCAAATGAGAGTAACCAGTGACAAGAGCTTTTACACACAGGGCCGTGAATGTGGCTGCAAAACTAGAGAATGGGAAATTGTGCCAAAATTAAACGCACCCGGAAGGAATTGCAGTAAGGCAGTTACAAGAACAAAACCACAACAAAAGGCGTAATCACTAAACCAGCAGGAGATGACCAAAAGTGATTTGTTTCGGGCGGGAGAAATGCTATTTTAATTTAATGTCTAAAATTTAAATGAAAAAATAATACTCCGTTCTTTCATTGTTTCGGGCGGGAGAAATGTTATTTTAATTTAATGTCTAAAATTTAAATGAAAAAATAATACTCCGTTCTTTCATTTTTTCAAAGATAATTTTTAATATTATGCTCTCCCAATATCATTTTTAATATCATTATACGCTTTATTTTCCTGAAACATCATTTTTAATATTATGCTTTCCAAATATCATTTTTAATATCATACCATTGTTGTTTGGATGGATGTTGAAGGCACTCATGATTCCTTGTAATGTCAACAATTGATTTAAAAAAAAGCTTCAAAAATCAATTCAATTCATTCTAATCAATTTATTTTAAAAACATTGATGATGAACCATACAATGAGTGGTTTGAAAGGCTCCTTGTAATGTCAACAATTGATTTAAAAAGAAGCTTCAAAAATCAATTCAATTTCATTCTAATAAATTTATTTTAAAAACATTTATGATGAACCATACAATGAGTGGTTTGAAAGGTGTCCGACCTTCAAAAAATTATGTGATTTATTCGAAAGTGTTTTAAAGAAATTAATTAATTAATTAATTATTAAAATACAATTGAGATAAAATAGTAAATTTAGGGGAGGTTTTTACAACCCATGGTTTTTCTCATGGTATTCCACCTTGCCAACAAGGGATTAGGGATTGGGGTTAGGGGAATAATGAGATAATGGTTAAGGGGTTAGGGATTGGGGGGTTATGGGTTAGGGGAATAATGAGTTAGTGGTTAAGGGATTAGGGATTAGGGGCTTAGGGATCAGGTGATTTAGGCACAATTAGGGGTTAGGTGAATAATGAGTTAGTGGTTAAGGGGGGCTTAGGGGCTAGGGGATTTAGCAGTTAAGGATTTTAGGGGTTAGGGGTGAGGGGTTAATGGGTTATGGGTTAAGAGTTAACAGTTTAGGGGTTTAGGGGTTAAGGGTTTAGGTGTTAGTGATTTTGGGGTTTAGAGGTTTATGGTTTAGGGGTTAAATGGGTTAGGGTTTTATGGGTTTAGGGGGTTAAATGGGTTAGGGGTTTAGGGGTATAGGGAGTTAAATGGGTTAGGGGTTGGGAATTAAGGGTTAAGGGGTTAGACGTTTAGGGTTTAGGGGGTTAAATGGGTTAGGGGTTTAGAGGTTAGGGGGTTAGAGGATTTAGCAGTTAAGGATTTTAGGGGTTAGGGGTCATTAGGGGTTAATGGGGTTAGGGGGTTAAATGGGTTAGGGTTTGAAAATTAGGGTTTAAGGGTTTAGGGGTTAAGGGTGAGAGCTTTAGGGTTTAGGGGTTAAATGGGTTAGGGGTTTAGAGGTTTAGGGAGTTAGGGGATTTAGCAGTTAAGGATTTTAGGGGTTAAGGGTTAAGGGTTAAGGGGTTACGGGGTTAGAGTTTAAGGGGTTATAGGTTTAGGGTTTAGGGGGTTAAATGGGTTAGGGTTTTAGAGTTTTAGGGGGTTAGGGGATTTAGCAGTTAAGGATTTTAGGGGTTAGGGTAGGGGGTTATATGGGTTAGGGTTTTAGGGGGTTAAATGGGTTAGGGGTCGGGAATTAGGGTTTAAGGGTTAAGGGTTTAGAGGTTTAGGGTTTAAGGGGTTAAATGGGTTAGGGGTTTAGGGGTTGGGGGTTAAATGGGTTAGGGGTTAAGGGTTTAGAGGTTTAGGGGTTAAATGGGTTAGGGGTTTACAAGTTTACGATTTAGGGGGTTAAATGGGTTAGGGGTTTAGGGGTATAGGGTGTTAAATGGGTTAGGGGTTTGGAATTAGGGTTTAAGGGGTTATAGGTTTAGGGTTTAGGGGATTAAGTGAGTTAGGGGTTTAGAGTTTTAGGGGGTTAGGGGATTTAGCAGTTACGGATTTTAGGGGTTAGGGATTAATGGGGTTAGTGTTTAGGGGGTAAATGGGTTAGGGGTCGGGAATTAGGGTTTAAGGGGTTAGGGGTTAAGGGTTTAGAGGTTTAGGGTTTATGGGGTTAAATGGGTTAGTGGTTAAGTGGTTAAGTGTTTAGGGGTTAAGGGTTTAGAGGTTTAGGTTTTAGGGTTTAAATGGGTTAGGGGTTTAGAGGTTTAGGGGGTTAAATGGGTTAGGGGTTGGGAATTAATGTTTAATGGGTTAGGGGTTAAGATGATAGTTTCGTTGGTCTATGTTTGTCCACAATAGTTGTTTATTCTTTGTGTCTCAATGTAACAATTTTGTAGGTATTGTTGCTTGTTGTCATGTCTTCTCTATTTATTAATTTCTAGTATTTGTTAGCCATTGCTTTACATTTATTGATGAAAATTTCTATTGCAATAAAACCAATTATATTTTCAATCTCCAGTTTCAAACTCAGCCACAATGTTGTCACATAATTTAAGTCCAGAGAATGGTCATCTGGTGAAGTCTCAATAACCACACTGCACCTCATGACTACTACAAAAAGGCTTAAGTTCAAGTGTCCCACATTCATGAGAAATTTGGCTCTTATACTCTTACTCCACCTGACATTGGGGAAGAGAGAGGGAGGCAGGAGAGAAAGGGAGAGAGAAGAAGGACAAGAGATAGGACTTAAGAGAGAGGAACCAGTGTCATAGAAGAAAGAATATGTGACCAAATTACTCTATAGGGAGATGGGAGATAGGGGCACCCTACCTACCTAACTAAATTTCCAAACCAAATGTGGTGTAATCGTCTGTACTAGTGGTCGATTATACGAGAAGAGGATTTTGCGAGGAGGCACTGGATTTTTAATGTGATATGCAAAAAACAAGTACTGAACCTAACCATTTCACATTTACCAATGTTCTCTCTGCATGTGTTGATTTGGTAAATTTGGAACATGGCAAAGGAGTCTTGTTTTGTGATCACCTCCCACGAGGATTCACCGATTGTGAGAACACCACGCTTGTGGTTGCATATTCTAAGTCATCATCACTTCCAACAACATATCATCCAATAACACTAGTATAAAAAGTCTTCGGCTCTTGGCAGCGAAAAGGAACATAATTTATGCGCTCTCAATATCTTCTACGTACTTGTAGCTCTCCTCCCAAACCAAAGCCACTAGTGTTGTGTGTTCACTTTGCCCTAAATCTTGTGCAAACGTCCTGAGGTAAGGAAATCTTGCACCAAAGTATGGATCCTGCACTATGTGTCATATCCACTGAAGGAGAACATGTTCCAAACAATAGGTAAATTCTCACAACTATCCCTCTGTGGGATGTTGAGAACTCAAAAATTCCACATGCTCATTAATGAAATCTATAAATTGAGAACTTTCGTAGAAGACTTGAAGTCATACTGAACTTGGACCAAAAGGCTCAGGATCTGGGTAGCGCAAAGGAACATCTGCAATATGATTTGTACTATTCTCATCTAGATCATTTTGCATGGATATCTCTTGGAGTTTAAATGCATATTCTAGGTTCCATAAAACATCTCCTATGGAAGGCCTATCGAAGCTCATCTCTTCCAATAACTTTTCGGTAGTCTCCCTAAACATTTTCAGAGAACGAGAGTTGATGGTCCCAACAAGGTGAGGGTCAATGATTTTTTCAAGCTTGCCCTTTTTTTGCCAGTGCATTTCCCACTCTTCTATATTGAATTGTTCTCTGGGAAAAACAAGATTAAGATTTTCCATGGCACACAAGAACTCCAGTAACACTACTCCAAAAGAATACACATCAGATTTATCGGTCAGTTGCTGTCGTCTGAAGTATTCAAGATCAAGATACCCAAGGGCCAAAACTACCTTTGGATCCAGTCTTTGAATGTCCAAAGTCCTCCATATTTTCCCATGATTCTGTTATCATGGAGATCTTTGACATTTAGATAAGCGCATAGGATTCACGACAACGGAATTAGATTGCATTGACCATATATTGGAGCTTCATTGGTATCTCGCCAATCAAACAATTTTCCAACAAGTCGAGGGAGTCTAAATTGGTGCAGTTTAAAATGAAAGGCAAGATTGTTCTGTCGAGGAAAAATCCCACGATGTTAAGCTTGAAAACCCTCTGATTGTTTCAAGTCATGCCTTCGAGCTCCGAGATGGTGATGTTGCAGGAGTTTTGATCTTGTCTCTAATCCACGGTCACACCTTCGAGCTCTAAAATGGTGGCATTGTACGGGTTTTTATCTTGTCTCTTGTCCACTGCGTGAGCTTGGGTACATAAACCCGACACCATGTCGGGTTAATGGAAATTATGAGTATTCGATGAATAAATCTCGATAGATAAATGGAATTATGGAGACATTGGCTATCATACATATTTGGTTTCCTCTATCAATGTACCAAAGTCGTCAGTCCTCCAAAAGGAGCCTTCTTCCCATTATTTCCTCCAAAATCAGGGTTCATTAGTGCTGCCATATATGCTAATAAACCCCTTTCACCATCTCCCCCATCAGGAAATCTGAGCTGTCAAACAAAAATGTGAAGGTCAAGCTCTCCGTCATCGAGGGTTATATGGCATGTCTTGTAACTGTGCAAAGAATCGTCTTTTCAATACATTGCTAGATGGTGGTATGATGCAAATATCCTTAATGTTGCTCGCTCACCTTATTACAAAGCTATGTGAGACTCTATTATAGCTACAGGAAAGGGCTTCAAAGTCCCTACTATGCATGACTTGAGGGCAGCTGATCTTTTGCAAAAAGAGATTTACTACTTTGATTATTAATCAAATATAAAACCAATAATATTGTTTTATTTAAAGTTTAATTTGATATAATCATGTAAATTGTGTATTAAATGAAATAAATATATTCATTGGTACAATTCTCATAGAAATTGACAAAACTAAACACATTTATCCATTATTACACAATAAACCATACTTAAATATTTTGAATTACATATTTATAATCATTAATAAAGGTTTATATATTATTAAAAAATTAAATAAAGTTCATACCTAAACAATTAACAAAAGTTCATAATACCATTAATTAAAAATTAACCAAGGTTCATATCAAACAATTAATAAAAGTTCATACACCATTAAAAAACTAATTAAGGTTCATAACTAAATTAACAAAGTTTCATACAATACTGCCTGATGGGGGTGAGGTTTGAGCAACACGTGGAAGGCGTCTCGCATGAGTAAATATAAGTGGAGCGAGGGTGAGGGACGGTACTCCTGGTCCCTTCACCATAACGCATGCATCGGGAGAGTTACTAGCTTCACGTTGGCAATTCGTGTGAAAAATAACTACGCATTGGATTTCAGAGGTGGTGAAAGGATAAGGCGAGGGAAGATGAGGGAGGCCACCATTAGACTCATAAATATGGTTTGGTGTTGGTCCTACGTCTAGTGGCCTCTAAAGAGGTGCGTAAACGTCACAGGAAGGTTTACAGAGGGAGTGGCTTGTGTGTGCTTGTCGTGGGCATTTCCTGGTGCGGTGTGTTCCACTGGTCCCTGCTGCTCTGTTTCTTAGCCATTGACTGTGTCTGGGTTAAGGATAGGAAGTTGAAGGCCGGAAGTGAGCTCACTGGTTTCCATTTTTCTTGGCTTTCGGTGAGCCTGTTTTTTCATAATAAGAGAGGAAGTTAGAATTTGCAGTCCATGAAACCTTGAGGGTGGTGATGGAAAACTAGTTTCTTTTCCAAATTTTGTGCCCTCCAGCATGGGTGTGACAGTTTTTAGTGGATCGGTGCATGGTCTCTATGTGGAGAATTTGGAGGCTGGTCACTACCCTGGGGGATGTTATGCTCAGGCATCGGCTACTTTGTCATCATTTATTGTTCAATTTCCTGTGTTGGTTTAGTGGGTGATGGTATTTGGTTTTTCTGGTGGTGGAAGTCTTTATCTGGCAGTGGGAGGTGTCTCTGTGCTTCTGTGTGGTGGTGGGAGATGACGTTTGGCTCCTTCGTTGGTGGTGTTTGTTTTATATAGTGGGGGGTCTAGTCTCTAGATTCTGCACACGGTGGGGTTCCTTGACCTTAGCAAATTATGAAGCCCCCGGTGTGGTGCGAGTGTTCTCCCTCCCTTGTCGTCCATGGCCCTGTGGGGGTGGCAGACTCAGGAATAATCATGGCGGCTCCACGATAGGGTGGAAATACTGTGGGGCGTGCGCGACTCACTAGTGTGGGTGCACATGGGGGCTGTGGAGGAGTAAGCAGGGGGATAACAGAGGTGGGGGTTTGAGGGTTCAAAATCAAAGTCCTCAAGGCGAAGGAGGTCGTGGTGGCAAGGGAAATCGTGGGTTTGATTGATTTGAGGTAAATGCGGGGCAGGTTATCCAACATTGCTTCCCATAGAACTGTCGTGCACTTATCAACAGCCTGATTGAAAGAGTGGACACATTGAGAAATTATTTCGTGAGGAGCATGCAGAGCAGATGGAAACATTGGACCGAATGCACTTTTTACAATGCCAAGTCCGAGAGAGACTGGTAGTGGTTTGGCGAGGCCAATATCAACTCGCTGAGAAAGTAGAAAATTCTGGAGACTTGGTTGGCACACTTTGAAGGGCACGGTCAGTGTGACTTCTATCCTCCACCGCATCTAGGAACAACCCCGGACAGCCCTGCATCCATCACGTTGGATGACTAGTATGCTATTTGGTGTTCTTTAATTATGTTTTATATGTGTTTTGGTGCCTCTGGGCCAACCGTTTATGGACAATGTCCCTAGTCCCTCTTTTGTATTTTTTTCATTTGGTGCAAATTTTTGTCAACAAATCCAGTCGAGGTGACACCACCTGTTTTGTAACTGGCTATATGTACTCCCTTTTTCCTACATGAATATAACATTGAATTACACAAAAATAAAGGTTCATACATCATTAAAAATTTAATTAAGTTTCATACTTAAATTAATAAATTTCCATACCTATTTACTAGATAGGTCTATAAATAAATATTTTAGGTTTATCTATTTAGTAATTATCAAATGTAAATATGATGATTTAATACTAGATTTAAATGAACTCACATGTTTAACATAAGAAATGTTATATTTATCTATTTATTAAACATAAATATGAATATTTAACCTTAGATTTAAAACAACTCTCACTTTTAACATAAATCAATGAAGTTTAAAAATTAAACTTTATGGCCAAATATTAAATATAAATATAAATATTAATTTAGCTATCTAATTAATATAATTATAACCTTTACTAAAATTATAATGAAGTCATTAGTGCAAATTTGATAGATGATACATGCAATTATGTTAATTGTAGATGAATCCATCTACACTATTAAACTTTAGAGAAAAAAGGATATTCATAATTTTAACACTGTAAATTCAGAGACCCCTTTGTCTTTAAATTTTAACACTGCAAATGGATTCAGAGACACCTATAGTGAAACGTAACACTTCGATACGAAAATTGCAATTTTCCATATATGGAGTGACACAATTAAAAATAACTGACATAAATGACTAATTCATATATTTGTTGTACTTGTTATTTGGCCACATTTTTATTCATGGACTTTAATATTCATTTACATTAATCATTATTAATTTTTTCACTTATTATCTAGTCATATATTTCAATCCTAGACTAAATTAGTCATTTAAGTTAGTCGCTTTTACTTTAGTCACTTATTATCTAGTCATATATTTTATCCATAGACTAAATTAGTCGTTTAAGTTAATCGCTTTTAGTTTAGTCACTTATTATCTAGTCGTATATTTTATTGAAAGACTAAATTAGTCGTTTAAGTTAGTCACTTTTAGTTTAGTCACTTATTATCTAGTCGTATATTTTATTCCAAGACTAAATTAGTCATTTAAGTTAGTCATTTTTAGGTCAGTCACATAAATTTTCTCAAATTTAGTAGTAATTCACTTGAAATAATTGCGGTGACTAACATTTTTAGTCACCTAGTCATTAATTTCATCATTTTTTACTAGTGCTTATAGTAATATTACTTTCTCATCAAATAAAATATGCATCCATTATCCATGTGGTGGTGTAATGAGATTATTAAATACTTATTTAATAATGTAATAAGTGGTTTCAATCTCTTCACTATAATTTCACCACGAAAAAGGCATGACAAAAAAGTCATTAATCTAGGTTTCTAGTTTTCATGTTTTTGGGTTCAATAAATAAAGCAATATTACAACCTTATATCATGTCATATGTTTCCAATTAAAAATTTACTTTAGCTCTTCAATGTTGAAGCAATTATGATGTATAACTCAACAATGTAATCCATCTTGATAATAGTGGGAAGCAACAAAGTTCTCCAAAGCCCAACTTTGGTAATAACAAGATCAACAACAAGCAATAAGGGCCTTCCTTTGTAATAAATCAACAGTGACTCATAAGGACCTTCCTTTGTATTTACTTGTAACAGTTTATCTTGTTGAATGAAATTCCTTACTGTTGAATTGGTCCAACATTTTAAGCCACTTTCTCTACCTAGCCTTGTAAATGGCCCTATGATTTCTCATCAATGCCAAACCTTGTTCTCCTAACTTGCAAATCAAATCAATATGGAATCCAAGAATTGGTAAACATTTTAATCCACTTTCTCTAACTACCCTTGTAAATGGCCTATGTTTTCTTGTAGTTGTGAAACCTTTTTCTACTATATTTCATACATGGTGATAGATTTTTTTCATCTAAAATTAGTTTCCTATTTAGAAAAATAAAACTTAATTAACTTTCAGTGTTTCCCTCCTTGTGAAGCCTCTAATAAAATGAGTAAATTATGGTCATTAACAATTATCATGAAAATCCAGTCGAAGGTGGAGAAGGTCATTTTCCTAGGTTGGTGATGAAGCTCATCAATTACAAGGTCTTTGCCCCATATTTCACCACGAAATACCTAAGAGTGGGCCTTAGGATGGTAGTTCTTAAAGTAGCAAAAGAATTAAGCACCCTGAAAGATGCAATACTTAGAGAATATGCACCAAGTCTTTAACACCAAAGAGAAGGTAAATTTTTTAATAGTACAATGAAGAGAGGTACCTAGTCTCAAGTGGATTTGATTCTAGACATAGGCGTCCAACAAAGAGGTGGATGCCATAGATGGAGAAAAGTTCGCCCTAGTTGTGATAGATGGAGAGATTCTAAAATTCCCTTTCGATTCTAATTCAATTGTCCAACTGGTCTCAGAACCATGTGATGCTTGTTTTCGTAATGGAAAAATACACAATTATGCTTCAATTCAAAAACACTACACATGGTAAAAAGATAATTGTAAAATAATCTCAAAAAAACTAGACAGAATATTGTAAGTGTCTACCTCGAGAACATGTACACAATGTTATAATCTTTACCTAGATAATGAACTACAAATACAAGCCCATGCAAAGTGATGCACAGTCACCTCCAAAAAGTCCCTTTAGGGGTTGTAGAAACTAAATATAAGGGAAAGGATTGTGTCAAAACTCTTTTAGCATCCAAGTACAATGAATTCATCATAGTAGCAAAGATGGTGATCTAACCATCAATAGAAGAAACATTGACGTTGTTGTCATAGAAACTACACTCCCCTAGTGAACCCAACCACACCCTGACTTCAATTTGGGTGGAGAATGTCAAGCAATTAAGCCTAGTCATAATCACAACCTAGAAGAAAGAGGTAATCGATGTGACTATCATAGAAAGATACTAGAGTTTATGGTGTATGAAGGTAACCACCGCCCTGATGAGAAAAGACAAGAACCTTTGATCAAGGTATATAAGAAGACAAAAATTTAGGCCTATAATTCTTGAAGAGGAAAATGCATCCTAAGTCATTGTGTTCACTAAATTGAAATTTAAAAATTTAATTTATACATACCTTAAAGTTGCAAGCAAACTTTGTCAACTATTTATAAAAACTTGTCATTGCTTAAAGGGATCAACAATGGTCGCTACTTAATGCTACCCAATGAATGATTATTTAAGTCTAACATTTAGTTAAATTCAAAGACAAACATGAACCAAGTGACTCAGATTATATCTACACAAAAATATTGTAAGAAACAAAGCAATGAAAGAAGTGCTCCTTTGTCTCTACATCACATAAGAAGCATCACTTGAAAATCCATTTTTCCCTTTAAATATGGCAATTCACCTCCATCCTCCACTAGTGCAAACATACCCAGTATTGGAAATAAGAGAAGTGTAAAGCTTGTGCATCAAAGGGTCAAATGTGTGCAAGCATAACCAATGCTATCCAAGAGAAACATTGTGCTTGTGCATACAAGAAGTTGGAGGTAGCCAAGCTAAATAATGAATACCTTAGAGATCTAGAGAACATAACATAGCATAGGAGAAGCCCATGACATTAAACTCAAGACATGAGACCAATTGTTTGTGGATTTATGTCCTTACCAAAATGAAACTAAAACACATTCAACACAGTACCCATATTATTGGTAGATATGCCACCCGTGGAGCTATATGAAAAAGTTATAGTCATGCATAGGCACTGTGGTGGGAATTGAACTCAACAAAAACTATTTATGGCTATGCGACCTTAACCACAATGTCAAACCAATGCCTTCAACAAGAGACCCACATCATATGTAATATACTAAAAAACACAAAAAGGTTAATAATGTCGTTGCTAGAACATGAGACTAGGTTTAAATTAAGAACACTTGTCTTCAAAAATTTTACTAAAACCACATTTCAATACCATTGTCCTTAATTTAAACCCTGATAGGAGGAAAATTTATATCCACCACTAAAACTAGAAGATGTCAACTGCATTCAATCAAATAGGCTGTTGGAAACAATGACAACAATAAAAGAATTATTATATTTTCATCAACATTCCAACAGATAAATCTAGATGTGGATACTCAACCTCGAGAACAAGGCTCCTGTACTACTTTTATGTGGAGAAACCATCAGGTCAATGCTTTCGGTCTACAACTTGACAAGGCCCTCCAAGGCTTAAAGTGACTCCACCATGAATATTTGGATGCATTCCATTTGTTCTTTGTGGTCCATTTTGCACAGATTTCCCATGTAAAAGTATTGTTGGACCTTCAGCCCCTATTAGTACATTTCCAAAACTTATGTCTGGAAAAGAAGGCATGGCTACAAAATACACATTTTCTCTATGAATAATTGCAGGATGATAATCTACAAGAGAGGCAATTTGAGGAAGACTTGAAGGTAATGGTTTCCAAACCCAATGTCCAGGACCAGATTGATAAAGGATGGAACATGACCATTTGAGGAGGGGGTTTTGGGGACTTTATGCATTACACCACCAATCCTTAGGTGAGGAGATTCATGAGGGTGTTGATTATTATCACTATTCATCCTTACACTCCCTAAATTATTATAGATGGATGCACCAAAATTTTCTCTTGCAATTAAATGATATCATGTGTTGGTCTTTGTAAATCTACCGATGTACCTCTATCAGTCTTTATAACTATATTTGGTGCCACAGTTGCACCAATGTGGTCCTTGATTTATGTTGTAGAAGAAACAGAGAAAATTATAGCAATGGAAGTTGGATGAAATAATGCACCGATGTGCATACTGGGTACCATAGCAGACCCAACAAAGGTCCCATTCATACAGTTGAGATTATTTTGCAATGATTTTGGGTTACTCACTAAAGTAGGAGGATGCCCCACAACCATCCCAGTATTGTTATTATTGTTGGATAGATTGTTTGGAGGAGTACTTGCCTCTCTCGCAATGATTCCAGGGCCCTATTTGAGAATATATAAATTATAAAATCCCAAATTTAGTTGAAAGAAAATATAGTAAGGTATATTTGTTCCAATTAAAACATTTAAATTTGAAGTTGTGGGTATTTCATAAACTTCTACCAAAGTTTAAATTTTAAGCAAATACAGTAAGGTGCAATAGCTTCAAATGGAAATGCAACTATGATGTAGTGAATTTTTAGATATATAAGATGAAAAAAAAATTAACCTACTAAACGATCAAGTAAATACATCCAAAATTTTAAGGGATATGCATACAAAGAAGTATAAAGAAGAAGACGAGGACCAAATTCTTATAGGATTGAATAAAACACCTCAAAAAAATTGGCCATTTCCTTGGGCAGTTATGAGATGTAATTTTCCCAAGGGATTAATTGGCCTAAGGGATAAAATAGCCTATCAATCCCCCCAAACTACAATCATCATCAAAAGGGGAAAACCAAAATTTTCCAATTTTGGGCGAGTTTTGGGGAAAATAGGCAAAGGAACACAAAAATAGGGTTTGACATAAAATTAACTCAATCATTTAATGAGAAGAGACCCCTCTAAGAAATATATAAATATGGGAGGATTTAATTCATTTGGAATCATCATGGTGGATCAATTTGTATCTGTTTTTCATGAGCCTAAGGCTCTGAGGGTTTTAAGACCCCTTTTTCCTATCAATTTTTGCGGTGAAAGATTCCACCCTAGTCAGTAAATTAATTTCTTCCTTCTTATCTTTGTTCTCGTACAAAAAGGAATAACCTTTTCTGAGGAAAAACGAGTTCTTGAGGCATTGAAAAGTCAACTAAAGAGGAAGATCGAGCTTCCCTGTGGTATACCCATGAAATTTTGGACAGACAATCTCTCTGTGATAGAATATACTAAGTCTCTAACACGAATTCTGAAGCTAGGAGGGACCCTGGAACAGGCTTAGGGAAAATTATAACATTTTTAAATACATGTTTGTGGATTGATTGTGTTGGTACATGTTGAAGCCCCGAAAATTGGTTCTACAACAAGGGGCATACCCACCCGGTCCGGACCTTGGTTAGCAACTCCTTTTCCGTTTGGTATAGTGGGTCCGACTGGGGATAATGGGACCAGTTTCCCAATTTGTGTGTGTGTGTTGAGAATAGATATTTCCTTTCTAAAAAGGTTCCTAAGTGAAATTATTTTATTCTATTTCTAATCTAATCATATGCAAATTGTATTCTAATTAAAATAGAAATATCTCATTCTAAACTAAACCTGGGATAAGATCTTGTTTATGTGATCTAAAATAATTTCGAATAAAAATTGGTAATAAAGATCATTCAACTGCTATAAGAAAAGAATTCAATAAAGATAAACCACTTCATATAGAAAGTTAGATGAAATAGTTGTGAAAAACATATCGCATAATAAGCTATTCATACATTAAGCATAAACACATAGTCATCACCGTACAAAAGTGCCAAATGATAATTGAAGCATTTAAGCATCAATATATAAATAATTGAACATAAATATCACTTTTAACACAGAAGCAGAAAAAGTTAAGAGATAAAAGTACCATTTATAACTGGTTCTACTCATGAGCTAGAAGCAATAATGATTTATCTCTTCTCCATCCAACATCTACTAAGAGTACAAAAATGCAACATCAGTAGTAGATATTAGAGACATATATCAATAAATCTCGTTCCATTCATTCATCAAAACCTCCTCTGAGGGTGCAGAAGTGCATGTTCTGAGGATAAGTTTTTGACAAATTTCTGGACTCTTCTCTAAATGCATGAGAAGGGTTTAAATACTACTAACTAAATCTAATTATAGTTTATTACAAAAATTTAGGATTCGGTTTAAATGACCGTCCTTTTTCCAGGCAAAAATAAAGTAAAACCAACACTAAATCTAAAAACTAAAATTAACAACTAACTACTTGTGAATTTGGTCTTTGAATTTGCAAGCATCCATCATCGATTTGAGAAGAAGGGGCTGGCCGACTTCAGATTTCAATTGTCCTGAAAAGACGAAATCAGCATGTGTGGGCGCGATCTTCTCAGTAGAATTAATGATGCAATTAAGAGTACTACATTGACTGTGTGGTTTTACTAGACACATCTAGTAAGAATCCCAGTTTAATTTTGTCAATCCTTGAATTGATTTTGCCTTCTCTTCCGCTTTCTGTTTCCACTCTGTTTGAAATTGCTGTGCTTGTGGTAGGTATCCCGGAATGGTTTCTGAAATTAAATTAACTTTGTGCAAATTTTCATTTACACAATCAGTAATGTGGTTTGCTGCTGTAGCTACTTCCTCTGCTGTTTTTTCTGCCTCTCTGATTTGTGCATCCCATTTATTGAAGAGTATTTCTTTATGGCTATCATTGATAATTGGTGCTCCTACTCTTTTTCCTTCCTCTTTCTTTTGCCATGCCAAATAATTAGCAACTCTTTCATTTGTTAAATCATAATCATGTCGTAATTCTACGACATGATTAGTGATTTTATCACTTTCTTGACAAAAAGAGTTCCACTGTGAAATCTTTTGGCATAATATATCTTGCTGTTGCAACAGTTAATTATTCAAAGAAATAGACTCTGAGATAAACTCTGTAAGCTTGGGGTCGTCTTTATGCGTTTCTCGCATAATCCGTATTTGTTTTTCTTTTTCGGCCAGGATTTTCTGATACCCGATCTTCATTTGCTGAAACTCTTGCTGTAACTTTTCAAATCGTATCAGTGCTTCACTGTTGGCATGTGCTTGTTGCAATTGTTGTTGCAGAACTTGTATTTTATCATCTTTTTCATTTAATAACAGCCTTACTTCAGATGCTTTGTCAATAGTCACGGAGGCATAAGCTTCTGTTATCTGAGATAATTTAGTAAGATTTTTAGTGGGATCTGTAGTAGGATCTTTCCATAAAACATCCAATTGTTCTGCATCAGTAGAGAGCGCACTTTCTAATTTTCTCTTCTTTCTTTGCTTCCTTACTACTGCTTTATGTTGTGGGCTGTAGAATATATCCAGAAGTGGAATTTCCTCTATTTTAAGTATAAGCTCGACAGAGGGAGTAATGGGTATATGTTCTTTTTCTGTGACATTGCCACTTATTTCTGTAACCAAACCTTTTTCTATCTGTATAGGAGTTTGTATGTTCTGTCCTTCAACATTAATCAAATAATTAAATGATTCCCATTCTTTATCTAACTGAGTGCTGATGGATGGTTGCTGTAAATTAAGAGGTGGAAGATTCAACAGTGGAGTAGTTGAAGTCTATTGTTGTGACAGCTCTTTTGATTGAGTTGTATCCTTGACTGAGCCTTAAATTTTATCCTCATTAGATTTTTTAGAATGTTCAGAAATTTCTTTGTCAGACTTTGACTTAGATCTCTCTGAATCTGAGCTGCCATTGAGATTGACACTAGGAGTTGGTTCCCTTGCGGGTTCCAAATGCAGATTATCCAAAGGAATAGTAGTCAATCTTCTTTCTCTATATATTTTAAACTCTTGAAATTCTTCTGGGGAGAACCGTGCTTGAGCTAAATTCAAAATGTCTTTAAATGAACATTTTTCTTGAAACATATCATCAAAAAGATCTTCTTCTCTAGAGAATACTCTTAGTTTGACAACAGTGGTGAAATCCTTGACAATACCATATGGATCAAATAGCCTTCTCGGAAACTTAAACAATTTTAAACATGTAACATTGCTTACTTCCTTAAACGCGTGACGAACATCAAATAATGAAAATGCTCCATAGGATACAGGAAATTGGGGCCAAATGGCTTTCTTTTTATCCTTTAATTCTTTTGTCAAACCTCCGTCTCCACAGGGTTGATATGAAATTTCCCGAGCTATGAGTTTATCCGGAACATATAAGGGCAAAGCATGAGGAGAAGCAAAGCTTCCAAAAACCCTCACATAAGTAAATAATTCTTCTCCAAACCATATTGCGACAGGGAGAATGTCTACTTCTGCTTCAGGGGACAACCTTGGGGCATCCTTATTATACAACACTCTGTACAGAGGCAACATTATGCCATGGAAAATTTTATAAAAATGAGGAATGAATTTTGATTCCCACAACTCTTTGTGATAGACATGAATGGGCAAGGGATCCTGAATTGTCCATTGCCAACCCATTAAAGGGAACTTAGAAACAAAGCAGATTGAATCCATAACATAAGCATATAGATAAAAAGGAGGATAAATCCTCTGGGACACAGTCCATTTAGACCGGTAATTGAAAATAACTGTGGCTAAGTTATCAGACAATATTTTGGCCCAATCTACAATGGTGGCGTTTATAGCAGCATTCAATAAGGGAATCCATTCAGGAAAAATCTTATTAAGGTCAGGCTTTCCAAAAAGCCTGCATAACATAGCAGCAGCAAAACAATATGGAGAGGTGAGTGAACTAGTACTATACATACCGTGTTTATCTTTCTTCAGTGGTTCATCTCTTCTGGTCCATTCTTTAGTGCATTCTGCCAAATTTGCATTTTCCTTTGCAAATTTTTCCATAAATTGTTTGTTGTAAGTTGCCTGAGGCTCCGACAAATGATACAGAAGCCTCAAATCTTCTGGAGTAAACGACCCGATGAGCTCTTGACCTGGAGTTTTGAACTGTCTGTCTGTGATATCGGTGCTATCCAGCACCCATTTGACCATATCTGTATACAGAAGAATTCTAGGTCTTGCTGCTATCCGGTGCAAAAAACAAACAAGCCAGCTCTGTAAGAGATGCTTCAGAGGAATTACTTGAGCCCGCGGTAGCTGAAACATCCATTACGCTTGGGTTCTCTTCTTCAAGCAAACTAAACATACCCTCCCAAGTGGTGATGCCAGCGTCTTTGTTGCAAGCAGTGTCTGCGTACAAGGATGCCATCTCTTTGTTTTCAGAATTCGAAGCTTTCTCTTTCTTTCCAGAACTAGGAGCTTTATCTTTCTTTCCCATAATGCTCTGAATGTTGTTTTGTATACTCTCTTGTTCTTCGCGCCTGCAGTTTTACGAATTAAGTGAGAATAATGATATGAGAAAGGTGACGGGATAGTTTTAAATGCTGAAGGCATATGAAAGATATTATTTAATCGTGAAATAACCTTTCGATGAAAACAAAATCCTTTTCCATTAATAATTGACAATCCATTCATTAACTTGACATTAAGGTGCATAACGGGTCTCCATTTACGAAAAGATTTTCTTCGTACAACAAGCTTTTTTAAGAATCTGCGATAGTGCGATCTGCGATTTGCTTTGCAATATCACAAATCGCAGTTTTCACAAATCAAAATTATTGCAAATCGCAAATTTCGCATCATCGCAATCAGTAACATCACGAAATCGTAATATCATGATATCGCAATATCGCGAAATCGCAATATCGCAAAATATAACATATGAAAAAATATCTGTTAATATATTTTCTGCGATATGTGATTTGCGATAAATATTTTTCTACATAGTTTTTTGGATCGCGTGCGATGGATGTGATATTCAAAGAAAGGTTTTATTCTAATCTATCATAAACTTAAGTTTAAATATTTTCCAAAGAAATTTCTTTAAGTCAATGACAGTAAGTTTTATTGAAAATGAAAACAAACACCAATAATTTTTTTTGGATTTTTTAAAGTAAGGGTCCCCACTTATTTAGTATTATTACTAATACTAAATAAGAAGGGGGGTTGTTGCTGGCCACAACAATTGGCGATTGACTTGGAAGAACCAGTTATCTCTGCTTTTCTTCTAAACTATTCAAAACAGAAAATTTTCCAGAAAATCAAACTTTATTATAAAAAGACAAAGTACATTATGCTTCAATCTATGAATGATATTTCATTTCTTCTATGATCAACTTTGACTATTCACCTCCTCAAGCTAGTCCTTGTATCTACATCAGTCATTACTTGGTTTTAAAGATAAAAACAAAAGGCTTCTCTGTAAATCAGTTTTTAAATATGCTCATTTGTCGTAGGTAGAGCCACTGCTGCCAGCAAGCGTCTATAGCTTCGACATAGTTACCTGTTACCCAGCAATGATCCTGTGTCCTACTTAGAAAAATATACAATTTTCAAAGAGAAATCCATATTCACACTTATTGCTTTTATTTTCTTTTTTATCCTTAAATAACAATGTCTTGGTTTGATAGCCAAGTTATGACAGTGCCATTCACTTGATTTATAACTTTGCTGAAAAAGCTGGCTCGTGATGAGACCCCTTGCCTTTTGATTGCAATAATCTTAAGTCATTGCCCTGTTGTGGTATGCAGTATTGGCAAAGTCAGCAAGTTATAATATCTATGATCATGATAAGTCGGCTCGTGATGAGACCTCTTACTCTTTAAGTTAGAAGTGTATCATTGGATTATTCCCTAAACTTTGTAATTTTCTAGGTGGGGAGGAAGTCATTGTTTCCTTAAGATAGCTCTGGACGACAATAATAGAGTTTTTGGAAAATAAATTTTCTACAGAGGATCTTCGTTTTGTTATTGATACCTTTCATTGGACTGATATAAAACAATCTTTCACCAAAAGTTGCTTTTCATCAAAATTTTCAAAGTTGAAATTAATATCATTTCTAGATTAAAAAATTTTAACTGTATCTTTGGATAATAATGATCAATATTCTGAAAATAATTCTATTTATATAAGTGAAGAAATAAAATCTAAAAAGAGAACTAGTATCTTTTTGATGAATTCCAAATGTAACCATTAACAAATGGTTTTATTATGGCAAACAAAGAAAACTAATCTACAAAATAGAAGAATGATCTCCTATGGAAAATATTTTTTAAGGATCTCTCCATTAACAGGTAAAGATTCTCTTTTCCCTATTAAATCCTGTAATAAAAAAGTTGATGGACCTATGATCTCTGCAATTTGGAAAGGACCAAGCCACATTCGTTGAAATTTTGTATGTTTTCCTTTTTCCTCATGAGCCTTGTCCCATTTTAGAACTAAATCTTCTATCTGAAAATCCTTCCTAGTTATCATGTTTGAATCAAAAGAAGCTTTAACTAATGCTTGATGATGAGCATGAGTTACTTTGGTTTTTTCTCGTTGTTCTTCTAACTTAATTATTTCCATTTGCCTTATCTGTAAAGAAGAAGTTGGTTCTTCATCAATATATTGGACTAAGGCTAGAGAAGGAATCGTTAAATGAGTTGGAAGAACGACTTCTCTCCCATAAACTAAATTAAAGGGAGAAGTGCCAATAGAAGCCTTCTGCGTTATTCGATCTACCCATAAAGCATATATTAAATATTTATGCCAATTTTTATGATTTTGATCAATGGTTCGCTTAATGATTCTGATTAAATTTTTATTTGTGGATTCAGCTAACCCATTTCCATGTGGATAATAATTGGCAAAATATTTAAGTTTGAAGCCTCTCTTGAGTGCAAATTCAGTCATAGCATTACTAGAAAAATATGATGCATTATCAAACATTAAAGCAGAAGGTAAACCAAACCTGGTGATTATGAACTGATCTATAAACTCGATGATATGTTCAGCATTAGCAGTCTTGAGAGGGACTGCTTCTACCCATTTTGTAAACTAATCAGTTGCTGTAATGATATACCTATGTTGTTTAGAAGAGTGAGGAACGATCTCACCTATTATATCCAATCCCCATTGATCAAAAGGCTGCTCAATGTTGACTGGTTGTAGTGGTAATGATGGTTTCTTTTGTCTTCCGGCTGCAGTTTGACAAATTTGACATTTCCTTGCATAGTTATGTGAATCTTTGAATAATGTGGGCCAGTAATAGCCTGCACGGAGGATCTTATGTGCAGTAGCATCTCCAGCATAATGTCCACCTGCTGGCCCATCATGAAGTTCCTGCAAGACTTTTTCAGCTTAAGATTTCTCTAGACATCTAAGAAGAACATAATCATAATTAATTCTAAAAAGAACATCATTTACAAGCTGGTATTGTCTAGCCTTCAACCTTAGAGCTATTTTTTTGGTGTGATCGAGATTTGGAGGAGCATATCCATTCTTCAGATAAAATATGATATCAGCATATAATGATTCAACATCGTTTAGGCTTACCTCATATGTTTGTATTTCTTCAGATGGTTTTTCAGAAATAAGTGATGCTCCAGCTAGTATTTTGCAAAAACCTTGACCTCTTACAATATTTGCTGGTTTGATTTCCACATCATATTCTTGTAAGGTAGTAACCCAATTGGCTCTTTTCTCACCCACATCTTTTTGAACTAAAAGATTTCTTACTGCTGGAAACAGTACTATGATTTTTGTATGGGTTTTGAGTAGAAAGGGTCTGAAATATTTAATTGCTTTGAAAACAACATAAGCTTGTTTCTCCACATCTGAATAATTCAATTCAGCTCCCTATAAATTTGAACTGAAAAAGACAATTGGAGCTTCTGCTTTGTCTTGATTTGCTTGAGTGAGTATTGCAACATAAGATTTATCAGAGGCAAATGTGTACAAAATAAAGGGATCGGAAAAATTTGGAGTTGCTAAAGATGGAACATTGATAATTGCTTGTTTGATCAGATTGAATGCCTCATATTCATCTTTACCCCATTTTAAGTTTGAATTCTTTTTAATCATTGCTTGCAATGGTGATACAATTCTTGAAAAATCTGGCACAAATCTTTTTACAAAATTAATTTGGCCAAGAAAAGATTGCATAGCTTTTTTATTGTGAGGTAAATATATTTCAGAAATTTCCTTGATTCTATTAGGATCAATATGAATTCCAGATTTTGATACTATGAATCCAAGAAGTTTTCCTTTACTTAATGCAAAAAAGGACTTTTTTGGATTAAGTGAAATTCCATACCTTTGATAGCGTTGGAAGATCTATTTCAGAGTTCTAAGATGATTGCTTCGTTTTTTAGAATATACAGTTATATCATCCAAGTAAATTACCACTGATTTGTTAACTAATCCCTTGAAAGCAATGTCCATAGCTCTCTGAAATGTGGCACCAGAGTTGATCAGACCAAAAGGAATCTTTTGATATGCGTAAGTGCCCCATTTGGTTCTGAATGTAGTTTTCAATTGATCATCAGGATGGACCAACACTTGATTGTATCCAGAGAAACCATCTAAGAAAGACATTAATTCTAATCCTGCAACTGCCTGTAATATTTGTTCCATAGGAGGCAAAGGAAAATTATCTTTTTGGCAGGATTTATTAAGAATTCGAAAGACAATGCAAATTCTAATATCTCCGTACTTCTTTCTAACAGGAACCATATTGGAAACCCATTTAGAATGTCGAACAGGAAAAATAATCTTAGCTTTCAATAACTTATTGAGTTCAGATTTGATTTGGTTTTCTAGATTGGGATGGATCTTTCTCAACTTCTGTTGGATAGGTTTTTCATCATTGATCATTGGGATAGTATGTTGGATGATAGAAGTGTCATAAGTTTTCAGTTCATCATAGTCCCAAGCAAAGACACTTTGATATTGTTTCAAAAGATGAATGTATGCTAATTTTTCTTCAGGAGCTAGGCTAAGGCCTAAGTTGATTTTCTGTGGTTTGGCATCAATTCCTAGATTTAATAATTCATAATTCAAAGTTGAACTTTGCAATTTTGAATTGGTAGATCTTTTAAATCGATCTTTCAAATCATAAAGGTCTTCTAACTTGACTAGTGATTTCGGCATAGCATTATTGGTGCTATCTTGGAGCAATTGTTTGTCATGTTGATCTTCATCAATTATTTGATTTGTGTAAGATCCTTCAGATGTGAGAAAGTTTACAATATCAGGATCATCATTGAAAATCCTCCAATTGGTAATGTTATCAGGAATCTAGGGTGTAAAGATTAATTCGATTGAAAATCGATCAGGACTAAAGTCTTCTGCAGGAATGAGCTTGGAAGCTACATTATCTAGGAGGTCTGAACTAGCATTCTAAATTCTGGGAATTGATGAAATATTAAATGCTATAAAATGTTCAGTCAGATCTTGAACTAAAGATTGATAATGCTTTAAATGACCTGATAAACAATGTATAGTATTGCGTACCTGTTTGATTACAATTTCCGAATCTACGAAAACTTGTAGATATTTGATGTCTAATCCGATTGCTTTGTATAGTCCTTGGACTAAAGCTTTTTATTCTACGGTGTTATTAGTGCAATCGAATTCGAGTCTACCAGTTAGAATAATTTTGTTTCCCTCTGGACTAACCAAAACGCATCCTGCTCCTGCTCCTTCATTAGACTTAGAACCATCAAAAAATAATTTCCAAAATAAAGATTTATTTACAGGGGTGTCTACAAAATTAATACATTTAGAACTATCTGTTTGAGAATAATTTTCTATTTGAGATAAAACATAATGTTCTAAATAAGGTGAAGTATGAGCATTAAAATTTCCTAAGAAAGAATCAACTGAATAATTGCCAATGATATTACTGCTGTATGCAACTGGTTCATTCTCTCCTTTCAATTCTGTTACTATGTATTTCTGATGTTTTTCTCGTTCAACCTTTATTTGATTTGGTTTACCATTGTAAGGAAGCCACATATGTGACCAATCAGTTGCGAAATATACATGAAGTTTTTCTGACCAATCTCTGCTAAGAATTAAGCCATAAAATTTTGGAATATCTGCAACTAAAATATCAATGACTTGACATACCTTTGGGTTTGATGACAATCTTATGGTAACCTGATTTAATTCGCCAATTACTTCAACTTTCGATCGATCAAGCTGGACTATGCGCACAACAGATTTTTGTGGTTGAATGTTAAATTTTGCACAAATTGATTTTGGTAAAATGTTAGATGAAGCTCCAGAATCCACTAAACAATTATGAAATTTTTTATTGAAAAATTCATAAGTAAGAAGAAATGGAGGAGTATGAGATCTCGACCTTCCTCCAATTAAAGCGATATTTTATAGATCAACTTTACTAATCGCATTAGCTGAAGGACTTCCCATTTCGTTTGAAGCTTGAGAAATCACAGGATCAGGTAAAGGTTTTTCTGGTATAGCATGTAATTCTTTTAAAAGTACCTTTTGTTGGTGTTTTAACTTGCTCAATTCATAAAAAGTGATGTTAGCCCTAGTCTTCTTCATGTATTCTATGATATTATACTCCATTTCATCTGGGACAATCAATGTTCTTGATGGAGTTGATGAATCTGTCTGGACTAGGCTAGTTTTAATTGCTTTAGATGCCGTTTTCTTGGGTGCAACTTTATCCTTATTCAATGAGCTTGCGCTCTTTGACTTAGGAGTAGGTTGAGGAGGATCAAGTTGATTTCTACTTCGAGTGCTAACCGGGAATGCTTCTTGATCTTCCTCATCTGGAAGGATGAAATCCCACATACCTTGTACTTCTACAACTTCTTCTTCATTAGTAGTTTCCTCAGTAGCAGTTTCCTCTTCTTCTTCTTCCGATTCAGCATTAGTAATGGCATTTGGTGGTTTTGAATCAGTTGAAGGGTTTCTTCTAAAAGGCTTGAAATATTTCTTAGAAGATGTTTCTGCCACTTGTTTCTTAATGTAAACCATTTCGTTAGACATGGTTTTCAAAACTTTTTGCAGTCCTTCTAAATCAAATGGATCTTTTGATTGCTTTTTCTTGGGGTCTTCCTTAACTTTCTTGGATTTTCGTTCTTCTATTGCATTTTTCTTATCTAAAGCAATGATACATTTTTCTACCGCTATTGCCTCCTTCATGTTATCTGCTAAAGTTTTTTTGTTAGCCCTATCAACAAAGATTGCTATGTTTGATGGTAGAGCAGAAATGTACCATTCAGTTTGCACTTCTTCACTAGGCTTGGAGGCAGTAGGAATTTTGTTTAACAATTTATTGAAACGTGAATTAAAATCCTTGACAAGTTCTCTTGAGTTAGCTCTAAGATTAGATAGATCATTGATTAGTGTTGCTGTAGACCTGTCATCACCAAATTTAGTCAAAAATTGATCTTGAAAGATATCCCAACTAGTGATGGATCTAGATGGTAATGAAAAATACCATGATCTAGCTGCTTCTTGTAGAGTATAAGGGAAAAGTCGAACAACAACATCTTCATTAATAACTCCATTGAGATTTATAGATAGCATAAAATTGTTTATATGTTCTTCTGCTAACATGCCCGCTTCAGGATTAAACTTAGGCAGCCATTTTCCAGGATAGGCTGGTAATTGACTCAAGGGTGCAGGCATTAAGACTGCCCCTGGATTATTCCATGGCATTTGGGCCATCGCTGAACTACTAACAGAGGAAAGTGTAGAAGATAATATCTGTGATTGAGAAGATGAAGATATTACAATTACAAATGATTGAGAAGGTGATGTGGAAGTTCCAGTGGAGTGAGGGACAATAGTCTGAAGTGGAGGGGTGGACGGTTGACTTTGTGGTGAAGAGGTTGAGATGGATGATGATGAGGAAAGAGTCTCGCGGTCAAACCCTTTAGGTTATTTCCTTGCTCTTTTCCTTGTAGGTAAAGGTAAATCGGTTGGCTGAATGCCAAGCTTTTCACTCTGTAATCTGGTAAGAGGATGAGCAGGATTATACTGCGAATTTACACTGCCTTGAGATTTATCAGATATTTGAGGTGATATTGAGAATCGCTGAAGTTTATGAATCAAAGATTCAACTTCAGGAGGTTCAATAGAAGATTCTTCTGAAAAGTCAGGGTTTGTAGCAGTGTCTGTTCTTCTTGTGACTTATGGCTCTAGATTTACAATTTCTGAGTGCGATGGAGAAGTCGGGGGAGATGGTGAGGGTGATTTACTCTCGGGATGGCATTTAGATTTAGATTTACTTGCCATTCATAGTTCGTGGCCCTATTTCTAGCGCTAAATATGTTGAAGCCCTGAAAATCGGGTCTACAACAAGGGGGATACCCACCCGGTCCGGACCTTGGTTAGCAGCTCCTTTTTCGTTTGGTATAGTGGGTCCGACTGGGGATAATGGGACCAATTTCCCAATTTGTGTGTATGTGTTGAGAATAGATATTTCATTTCTAAAAAGTTTCCTAAGTGAAATGCTTTTATTCTATTTCTAATCTAATCATATGCAAATTGTATTCTAATTAAAACATAAATATCTAATTCTAAACTAAACCCGGGATAAGATCTTGTTTATGCGATCTAAAATAATTTCGAATAAAAATTGGTAATAAAGATCATTCAACTTCTATAAGAAAAGAATTCAATAAAGATAAACCACTTCATATAAAAATTTAGATGAAATAGTTGTGAAAAACATATTGCATAATAATCTATTCATACATTAAGCATAAAAAAATAGTCATCACCGTACAAAAGTGCCAAATGATAACTGAAACATTCAAGCATCAATATATAAATAACTGAACATAAATATCACTTTTAACATAGAAGTAGAAAAAGTTAAGAGATAAAAGTACCATTTATAACTGGTTCTACTCATGAGCTAGAAGCAATAATGATTTATCTCTTCTCAATCCAACATCTACTAAGAGTACAGAAATGCAACATCAGTAGTAGATATTAGAGACAGATATCAATAAATTTCGTTCCATTCATTCATCAAAACCTCCTCTGAGGGTGCAGAAGTGCATGTTCTGAGGATAAGTTTTTGACAAATTTCTGGACCCTTCTCTAAATGCATGAGAAGGGTTTATATACTACTAACTAAATCTAATTATAGTTTATTACAAAAATTTAGGATTCGGTTTAAATGACCGTCCTTTTTCCAGGCAAAAATAAAGTAAAACCAACACTAAATCTAAAAAATAAAATTAAAAACTAAGTACTTGTGAATTTGGTCTTTGAATTTGCAAGCATCCAGCATCGATTTAAGAAGAGGGGGTTGGCCGAATTCAGATTTCAATTGTCCCAAAAAGACAGAATCAACAAGTGTGGGTGCAATCTTCTCAGCAGAATTAATGATGCAATTAAGAGTATTGCATTGACTGTGTGGTTTTACTAGACACGTCCAGTAAGAATCCCAGTTTAATTTTGTTAATCCTTGAATTGATTTTTCCTTCTCTTCTGCTTTCTATTTCCACTCTGTTTGCAATTGCTGTGCTTGTGGTAGGTATCCCGGAATGGTTTCTGAAATTAAATTAACTTTGTGCAAATTTTCATTTACACAATCAGTAATGTGGTTTGCTGCTGTAGCTGCTTCCTCTGCTGCTTTTTCTGCCTCTCTAATTTGTGCATCCCGTTTATTGAAGAGTATTTATTTATGGCTATCATTGATAATTGGTGCTCCTACTCTTTTTCCTTCCTCTGTATTTTGCCATGCCAAATAATTAGTAACTCTTTCATTTGTTAAATCATAATCATGTCGTAATTCTATGACATGATTAGTTATTTTATCACTTTCTTGACAAAAAGAGTTCCACTGTGAAATATTTTGGCATAATATATCTTGTTGTTGCAACAGTTGATTATTCAAAGAAATAGACTCTGAGATAAACTCTGTAAGCTTGGGGTCGTCTTTATGCATTTCTCGGATAATTTGTATTTGTTTTTCTTTTTCGGCCAAGCTTTTCTGATACCCGATATTCATTTGCTGAAACTCTCGCTGTAACTTTTCAAATCGTATCAGTGCTTCACTGTTGGCATGTGCTTGTTGCAATTATTGTTGCAGAACTTGTATTTGATCATATTTTTCATTTAATAACAGCCTTACTTCAGATGCTGTGTCAATAGTCGCGGAGGCATAAGCTCCTGTTATCTGAGATAATTTAATAAGATTTTCAGTGGGATCTGTAGTAGGATCTTTCCATAAAACATCCAATTGTTCTAGAATCAGTAGAGAGCGCACTTTCTAATTTTATCTTCTTTCTTTTCTTCCTTACTACTGCTTTATGTTGCGGGCTGTAGAATATATCCAGAGGAGGAATTTCCTCTATTTTATGTACAAGCTCGGTAGAGGGAGTAATGGGTATATGTTCTTTTTCTATGACATTGCCACTTATTTCTGTAACCAAACGTTTTTCTATCTATACAGGAGTTTGTATGTTCTGTCCTTAAACATTAATCAAATCATTAAATGATTCCCATTCTTTATCTAACTGAGTGCTGATGGATGGTTGCTGTACATTAAGAGGTGGAAGATTCAACTGTGGAGTAGTTGAAGTTTGTTGTTGTGACAACTCTTTTGATTGAGCTGTATCCTTCATTGAGCCTTCACTTTTATCCTCATATGATTTTTTAGAATGTTCAGAAACTTCTTTGTCAGACTTTGACTTAGACCTTTCTGAATATGAGATGCCACTGACACTGACACTAGGATTTGGTTCCCTTTTGGGTTCCAAACGCAAATTATCCAAAGGAATAGTAGTCAATCTTCTTTCTCTGTATATTTTAAACTCTTGAAATTCTTCTTGGGAGAACCGTGCTTGAGCTTAATTCAAAATGTCTTTAAATGAACATTTTTGTTGAAACATATCATCAAAAAGATCTTCTTCTCCAGAGAATACTCTTACTTTGACAACAGTGGTGAAATCCTTGACAATACCATATGGATCAAATAGCCTTCTCGGAAACTTAAACAATTTTAAACATGTAACATTGCTCACTTCCTTAAACGCGTGACCAACATCAAATAATGAAAATGCTCCGTAGGATACAGGAAATTGGGGCCAAATGGATTTCTTTTTATCCTTTAATTATTTTGTCAAACCTCCGTCTCCACAGGTTTGATATGCAATTTCCCGAGCTATGAGTTTATCCGGAACATATATGGGCAAAACATGAGGAGAAGAAAATCTTCCAAAAACCCTCACATAAGTAAAAAATTCTTCTCCAAACCATCTTGCGACAGTGAGAATGTCTACTTTTGCTTCAGGAGACAACCTTGGGGCATCCTTATTATACAACACTCTGTACGGAGACAACATTATGCCATGGCAAATTTTATAAAAATGAGGAATGAATTTTGATTCCCACAACTCTTTGTGGTAGACATGAATGGGCAAGGGATCTTGAATTGTCCATTGCCAACCCATTAAAGAGAACTTAGAAACAAAGCAGATTGGATCCATAACATATGTAGATAGATAAAAAGGAGGATAAATCCTCTAAGACACAGTCCGTTTAGACCGGTAATTGAAAATAGACGTGGCTAAGTTATCAGAAAATATTTTGGCCCAGTCTACAATGGTGGCGTTAACAACAGCATTCAATAAGGGAAGCCATTCAGGCAAAATCTTATTAATGTCAGGCTTTCCAAAAAGCCTACATAACATAGCAGCAGCAAAACAATATGGAGAGGTGAGTAAACCGGTACTGTACATACCGTGTTTTTCTTTCTTCAGTGGTTCATCTCTTCTGGTCCATTCTTTAGTGCATTCTGCCAAATTTGCATTTTCCTTGGAAAATTTCTCCATAAATTGTTTGTTGTAAGTTGCCCGAGGCTCTGGCAAATGATACATAAGCCTCAAATCTTCTGGAGTAAACGACCCGATGAGTTCTTCACCTGGATTTTTGAACTGTCTATCTGTGATATCAGTGCTATCAAGCACCCATTTGACCATATTTGTATATGGAAGAATTCTTGGTCTTGCTGCTATCCGGTGTAGAAATGAACAAGCCAGTTCTGTAAGAGATGCTTCAGAAGAATTACTTGAGCCAGCGGTAGCTAAAACATCCATTACCCTTGGGTTCTCTTCTTCAAGAAAACTAAACATACCCTCCCAGGTGGTGATACCAACATCCTTGTTGCAAGTAGTGTCTGCGTATAAGGAAGCCATCTCTTTATTTTCAGAACTCGTAGCTTTCTCTTTCTTTCCAGAACTCGGATTTTTCTCTTTCTTTCCCATAATGCTCTGAAAATTTCTTTGTATAGTCTCATATTCTTCGTGCCTGTAGTTTTACAAATTAAGTGAGAATAATGACATGAGAAAGGTGATGGGATAGTTTTAAATGCCGAAGGCGTATGAAATATATTATTTAATCGTGAAATAACCCTTGGATCAAAACAAAATCCTTTTTCATTAATAATTGACAATCCATTCATTAACTTGACATTAAGGCGCATAACGGGTCTTGATTTACGAAAATATTTTCTTCGTACAATGAGCTTTCAGAATGTGCGATATTGCGATCTGCGATTTGCTTTGCAATATCTCAAAATCGCAATTTTCAAAATCAAAATTATTGCAAATTGCAACTTCGCATACGCCGCGATCGGTAACAACGTAAGGTAATGTGTGATGTCGCAATATCGTGAAAATCGAAATATCGCAAAATATAACATATGAAAAAATATCCGTTAATATATTTTATAACGATGTCACCGATAAATATTTTTACTTGCATAGTTTTGGATCGTGTGCGATGGATGTGATATTCAAAGAAAAGGTTTTATTTAATCTATCATAAACTTAAGTTTAAATATTTTCCCAAAGAAATTTCTTTAAGTCAATGATAGTGAGTTTTATTGAAAATGAAGACAAACACCAATAAAAAATTTTGGATTTTAAACTAAGGGTCCCCACTTATTTAGTATTATGACTAATACTAAATAAGAAGAAAGGAATTGTTATTAACCACACAGACAACATTGTGATAAGTGTCTCTTCTACATTTGAGCTCCTTCCTCTAGATTAGACCCTAAACAAGAAAATTCCAAGTGTGATACAACACATGCAAGGAGTAACTTTTATCCATCCGAGCCCTAAAAGCGTAGGATGCCTATTCCGCGTGCAAGCTGGTCAGGTGAGTTCCAAATTAGACGCATTAAGAGGTGAAGAGTATTACGCAGGCCATCACATACTCTTTTGAAGTCGCAGCAATAGACCCATGGTTGTATTTGAAAATTTTAGTGAATTATACGCTAAGACAAGTTCTAACGAGTTGATGATCCCAGTCGTAGTCTAGAGACGCGTCAAGAGTTGGGGTCCGCTCGAGTGACTAGTCAACATTTCAAAGGTGGTTCTGATATATTTTGAGAAAAGCTTGAGAATTAAGAGACAAGAGTCAAGTGCGGACTTTATTTTTTGTGTTCGTATAATGAACATAGTACCTTCTAATTATTTTGGTATTTATTTTATTTACTATGATTTATTAATAAAAAACATCACATTGTGTGTGGGGGCAGCAGACCATAATAATGTAGGGCATGAATTGCATTATTTATGGGATTATTTATTTATTTATTTTAACAGAAAAGAGTATAGTTTGTATTAATCTAACCTAGTTCTCGACAAGTAACCGGGTGATTTACAATTACATTTCATTCCCACTAGGGTCTCCATTTATTGTTCTATCACAGAGCCTTTCAAAATTACAAAACTTTTGTTGTTGATTTGGGTTACTGTACTACAACTATAGATATGACAGAATTAGATCAGCAAGAGTTTACATCTACAAAATTTCATATAAAAAACGGTAAGATCCTAGACACAAAACTACACAGAGGTTGTTCATTCATCCATGTCTGTTGGGATGTTTAAATTGAAGACTGGGCCTTGCATGTCTTCCTCCTTATCCTTATTGTTGTGCAGTAGCTTGAGCTCCTCCAGCTATCGACAGAGCGCATCAATCCCATGTTCCATTTTCTTTATTTTTCCAGCCTTAGCGATATTCTCCTCTTGGATCTTCAACATTTATATTGTTGTTGGTGTAAGCTGAGTTGGATGAAGTTCAGCCCCGTGATAATTTCATCCAGCTCAGCCCCGTGAGAATTTCATCCAGCTCAGTGGCACAACTCCCACAGTTAACTATTGCCGACCTTCGTCCTTTACCGCTTATGCTTTTTCCACAGACCGACCTGCATCTGCGTCATCCCCATAGCCCCATGGCTGAGCTTCCAACATTCAAATCCATACTGTTAGCAGCTACAGTGTTCCCAATCCACTTTACCGAAAATTTTCCACAGTATATTCCACCCACTACATCCTAAATATTCGCTTTATACTACACTCTTGAGCCCTTTCCACATAGGATAATTATCCCAACACTATCTGGCTGTCATACCACCTTAAAATCCCTAACGCTCCTCTAGCTTTTTTGATTCTCCCTCACTGGTTGGTTTCCACTCGGCACACCACTATCAGCCTCTTCACTACAAGCCCGAGAGGAGGGAGAATGCCCAGATTTCGGCCTCTCCCCTTCAACCGCATAGGAATCCTTTTGATGTCAACCCACCTTAAGCTAAAATTCCCAACAATCCACTCCCCAATTATAACATGGACAGGGATCCACGTGTCCACATAATGTTCTTCCATGAGCCTCATCCTAAGTTGTGCATTAGCATCAGGGTAATATTAAAACCCATACTCTGTGCTCAGAATCAAAATCTAGATTTCAATACCCTTGGATCCACTCCCCTGATTCTCCCCTACTGTCACCCAGAGAATATAATTCAACAACGACACCTCTTGTTCCTTAAACTATCCTCTGGTTAGAGTCTACCCCAATGACAAACTCAACTGATTATGTAGATTGGATTATCCTCTCTGTCTTTTGGATCGATTGAGATGTTGAATTTATAGTGGTCGAGCCTGGATTGGATGACCTCATTTCTTTTCCTATTCATGTCGTTAAACTCCTCCATGAATTCCAATTCCTTGTTGTACTGAGTGATCTCCTCGACCCTACAATGTATTTTTAATATTATCCCTCAGAATTCCATGGTTTGCATGCTTCTGTCTTGAATGCGTCGATGTCTCTTCAAACTTTAACTTTGAAATCCTTTGATGACTCAGCTTCTACATGTTCTGAGGACAGATGACCTGCTCGGATGCCCCCAGAATGTACACATATTTAACTCAATGCAAACAGGCAAAAAGCCACTGCCACGAGTCACCATGATAATGCATTGGAGGAATGGCTATATGGGACAGGGGTATAATGGAATTAGGGCGAGGATTGGAGGATAGGGTATAGGAAATATAATCTGTATGAAATAGAGGGGGTTTAGCATAAGGATAATGGATAAACGAATGAACGAGACATGGGCACCAGGGGGATGACAACATAAGAGGGAGAGGAGGATGTGTATCAGCCAAGAAGGACTCGGCCACCAAGACTTGGAAGGGGAAAGGAGGAACCAATTAGAGACCTACTCAGCTTGTTCTAACCATATTTATTCTTTTGTGCCAATTTTTTCCTCTTTTTGGAGGGATGGTTAATTTATTTCTTCTTCCCTTGTCACTATGAGTGTTATCTTCCCCAATGCTTATCCTTATTTAACTAAATTAAGGGATAGGATGTCTACCATTTGTTCCATTTATCATGCTTGTTTCTTTGGCTAGTAGGTAGGCTTGGTCCGGATATCTATCTGCTTCCTTATTCTACCCTTGGAGGATGTGGTGGCATTTGACATTTTCCAGGGTTGTCTCAATTCCTTTCAATCTTTTTAAGATTTAATTTAGTTTGTAGTTTCGTGCCTGGGATCCCTTAACCATATGTTTGGTTATTAACATAAATTCACCAAGAATTGCCTCCTTTATTCTATTTCCCTTTACTAGAGATAGTCCTAACGGTAGACTCGAGGCCTCCACTTGATTTTTTGTTTTTGTCCCCAACCCCCATGAATATCTTATTTCAAATTTTCCTTTGGGATTTATGATAATCCCTCTCCCTCCTGCCACCCCATTTATTTATGGGATTATTTCACTATTAAAATATTTGAGTTTTTATTAATAAGTTATCGCACCATTATACTGAAAGGTTGTAATAACAGTATTATCCAATTAAGGGTATTGCAGAAACCTTAGTTAAAATTTCCCTAGGATATTACAGTGGTATCATAGAAAAAATCTTGCCAGCCTTGATGGTATTTAAAAATGGTACCATCGGAAGAAAATTTTTGGCACAGGTATGCAGAATCTTGGAAAAATTTTGATGAACAACAACCACATATTTTGAGGAAAATGGAAGAGTGGCAAGCCGAAAATATTAACAGGATGCAGGGATGGAACAAAAGACTAGAATAGTATACCAAGATACCCCCACATATATGAAAGAAAAGTTGGCACGATTTTTGGAATAGTGGCAAGAAAAAAAAATCAAACGATGTTGATCATAGGCCTAAGCATCAAAGACAAGGTGTAAGGAAAGTTGAAGAAAAAACCAAAGCATGGACATGGTTGTATCCCCCTAAAGAGGAGGCAAGCATTCAATCATAATTATTTGAAAAAAAGGAAGTGGTTGTGATGGATTGTCCAATTTTCAACTGGATGATGAAATACAACCTTTAGTTGCCACAGCTAGCATAGCGTCAGAAAGCGAGCTTGCATCAAGTATAGGTTCAACCACCGATCAAGTTGTTTCTTTTCATGTCTCAGAATTTACCAATTCTCTGGATAAGGTTGAAATGATTTTGAATAAATCAGTGAATAATATCTTGATTAGCCCTTTTTCGGGTCAAAAATATCCATCTGAGCAAACAACAGAATTTGTAGTTGATGGTAAAAAATTAGTTGTAGAATTAGATTCAGATAAAATTGGTAATTCAGTTGACTTGTCTACTTCAGAGAATTCTGTCAGAAATAATATCTATAAATCCAGAGTAATAGATAGGGGAGAAATAAAGAATGTGGAGAATCGTGAGACATTTACGCCTTCCCCAGAAATTTATGAAGATAAAGCTCTTACTACATTTATGTAGATTGGATTCTCCTCTCAGTTTTAGCTTAGCGTTGTAATGTAAAACAATTTGAATGTACTCGATCTTGAGATATTTTGGAACCTCATGAGACACCATTTTTTGGGTAGAGCACCTTTGGGCAACCCACTCAGTAGAATATAATGGTTACTACACTACCTGTAACAAATCCATTTGGAACTCTTCCTGCAATGCCTCAGATGTCTATTGGTCGAAGTGGGGTGATGCAGGGGAATTAGGCTCAAGAAAATTCCTTGTATTTTAATAGACTTAGGGGTTTTGTGTTTTCAAGGGAGTTGGTTTCTTATGTAATAATTTGAGTGATTTTAATGAGAATTAATTAAATATTCTGAGGAATTTTTTAAATGTTCTCGAATGTTGGAGAAGATGAGAGAATTAGGCTAGTTTAGAGTGTATAGGGATTGAGAGATTTAGGAATTAATTATAAATTTTGTTTCATTATTTTGTGGATGAAAGAGGGTCCTTAAGGATAAGTAGTGATTTTAGGACTTAGAGGATTCTTAGGAATTTTTGAGCAAGTTAAGGATCTAAAATAGAATTGGTTATAGAGTCCATTTGTATAAATTGTACGCCAAAAAGGCATATAGAGATATAGATTTCAAGGTAGAATAGAGATAGAGAGGTAGAGTTTGAATTGAAAGCTTACGGGAGGAATAGGGAAAAGGCCATTGATATAGAAGAACATGCCAGAGGAAGATTTCCTATATAAATATTGGTTTTAATACAGAAAAATCAATTTCTGAGTTTGTGTGTTGAGTGTATATTGTGTGCAAGTGAAATTGATAGGAACAAGGGAAATTTTTTCATTTTATATTCAAGATACATTTTTAAGAGATTGTGTGGCTTGAGGGTGAATGCTCATTTATTGAATTCTGTTTGATTGAGGAAATTAGCATCGATAACAGAATATATCGATGCCATTAAAGAATTGCTTGAACTTCTAATTTGAGGTATAAATCTACCTGGATGTATTTCACAATTGGGCTGATTTTGTATAAAGCATTTCATGGAGTTATTACACATTTTATTGTGTATACACAGTGAAGTGAGGTCCGGGTTTTGAAGTCACATTTGAGGGTTTATTGTATTTATAAAGATGGATTTGAACCACAGGAAATGAATAATAGAGGTTAAACCATGCGTGGAATGAATTCCAGAGAGGGTTTGAAGACTGGTTGACATCATTAACAACGCGATGGAGATAGAACTATTGCCAAGTGACATATGAGACAGTAATGAACATTTATTCTGAGATTATTTACTGAGGAAAGGAGTTGAATTCAATCGAATTCAATTGTGGGGGTTCTATGCAAAATAACCGAGTGGAATGGAATCCATTCTCTACAAATACAGGTGGTTTAATCCTGTGCAAGGAGTCATGGACAGAAGACAAAAAACACAATAGGAGTAGAACTTCGAAGGCGCAGAGGAAACGTGGCAAAATTATGCAATTGGAACCGTGAAGTGGTTTTGAAAAATAATAAATGGTTTTTGCGTAGGTTTGGAATGGTAAGTGGTAAACCACTGTTTGAATGAGATAATGGTTAGCGTGTGACACATGGTGTTCAAATACCACCCATTTCACATGAGGTTGAAGCATTAAGGGTTGTGAACTTTTGTTGCGCGATAATCGTCAGATTGGGAGTCGTGATGCGATATCTGTTGGATCCATTCAGAGGTTAATGAAAGGTAAGTTTTCAACGCTGTGGGACTCGAACCAAATATTTATGTTGATATTTGGGTTTTAAAATAAAGTATGGAATATTAACATGGCCCAAATATATATTAATGAATGGTGAGCCCGCATATACATTAATGAATTGTGGGCCTGAATAGCATTCAGATTGGCGAGCACATATAAGCATTGTTTAAATGTGAGTTGGCAAGTGTGTGCCATTACATATATATATGTGATGATACTTTGGGTTTTAACGCAAAGTCAAATATTGATTCAAACTCTCCATAAAGTGGGTTTCGGTATATGGTTTTAACCATACGGTATAAAAAGGGAAACGACTTCCGCATTAGAATTTTCCTCTTTTTGAGAATTATTTTGGTTTGTGAATGAACCATGCATTTTTATATGCATATTGTAGGTTTATGCTACTGTGGCAGCATAATTTTTGGTATCAGAGCAGGAAAATCTCTTTTGAAAGTTAAAGATTTTTTTTAATTAAATCAGAATGCATATGTGATGGGAAAAATAAGAGGAGATCAGATTCTAAATCTGATAAGCAGCAGATACATAGAATTGAAGTGAACAGGAATTTGCAGAAATGAATGAAGACAGTATAATCAAAGTAAAAATGAATGAAGAGAGCAAGGTCATGCGAAGACCTTGAAGGTGAGATAATTTTAATCTGGTTTAAAAATTGTGATTGCAGAATGATGGCTGCAGACAAGATGAAGACAAAGTTTTTGATGATGATCGCAGTGAACCTAATATTCCAGCTAAAGGTTGGATAGGGAGAATAGCTGAACTGTTCTCAAGAGAAGGTGAGCTAAGGATATAAGCCTAGAGAGAGCAGAAGAGAGTGTTGAAGAGGTTCTAGAGATAGAGAACCAGTGCTTGCCAAAAGACCAAGTCCAAAGAGGGGATTGGTGAGGTAAGTGGTAGCAGGGAGGACTTGCTGTTGCAAAGACTTAGTGCAACTCATAGTGAGTGAGGAGCTCATGAAGAAGATGATCATGGAGGATCAGAGAAGAGGTTCTAAATAATTCCACAGAGATATTGCAGTGATGAAGGTACAACTAGAGGTACTACATGAATGGTTGCAAGAGATAGGGAATGAATGTCGAAGACATGGATGGAAAATGAAGAAATGGGTTAGATGGAACCTATTGCAAAAGAAATGGAATTATAAGTTGATGAACAAGTTCAGATAAATTGAAAAAATACATATTTCTTTGTTGGAAAAGGAAAGACTCAAAGGAGTCGAGTCACAGAAAATAGGATTTGCTAGAAACCAGAAAGTACATTGTGGAAGATTGGTGCTTGAGGAAGCAAATGAGACTGAAAAGTCTTGTTGTTTTAAAACTAATGATTTGTGTGTGAATTCAGGTACATCACGGGATGTTGAACAAAATTTGAAGTTTGTTAAGGAGAAGAACTTGAATCTGAAACCTGTTCATATTAATGCTGAGATAGCAAGATCTCAGAAAGAAAAGGAGACAGAGGGGTCTAATAGAAATATTCAGCAGAATATTGAAACAGAGGAATAAATACCATCTAATGATTGGTCAAGAACAAGTGAAGGTATGGAAAGTTTTGTAAAGTTTCCAAATTCTACCCCAATTGAAATTGTTGAGCTATATAGAAAGTTAGATCTTCAAAGAAGAGAGTTGGAAAAGCAGAGGATCTATACTTAGGATAAATTGCTGAATGTGAAATACAAAGAAATTTTCATGAATGACAGTCAGGAAACAGAGGATAAGGATGTAAGAATGATTCGTAAAATTGAAGAAGTTCATTATTGTGAACCAGATCAAAGAGACATTCATGAAACAGATGATAAGAAGGAGAGACTATCTAACAGTCTCATGGAGAATGTAAATCAACATATTGATGTGTTGACAAAGGATTTAGAAGAAAACTAAAAGCAGCATACTGAAATGTTTCCAAAGGAGGAAGAGGTATTGAAACCTTGTATTTTTAATACTGATAATTCATGTGTTAATTATGCAGGCAAAGAAGGACAAAAAATGGAAAATGTTAGAGAATCTAATGAAAGGGAAACTATGTTAGATGAAAACATAGTGGAGGATCATCATTCTATCATGGTGATTGGAACGATGGAGATAACCTTGAAAGTTGGAAAGAAAGACAGTGGAGATTTTCTGAGTCCTGAAGGAGAATTAGAACTGCAAGAAGAAGATTTGGTGACAGGATCATCAAATGAGACCATTGGGTCTTGTAATTTTGAAATTGATAATTTGACTATGTTTACAGGTGTTGCAGAAGACAATCCATCTCTTGGAGTTGTCTTGAATGAAGATGAGCTGTTACAGAAGAAGGAACTCATAAATTCCAAGGAAGGTGAGACAATCATCTCTCATATGAAGGAACTTGTTATTATTGATGACAAGGAGGAGTTGGCTTGTTTGATTGGCCAAGAGAAGACTATGGGACAGACTCTTAGAACTGCCACAATGATGGAGAATCAGAATTCTATTCTGATAAAGGATGAAGATACAAATTTTAAAGAAGTTGATTTGATTGCCAGAATCAATCAAGGAGGTGAAGGACAATCACTTAAGGTTGTTAAAGAAGAAGAAGAAGGATATGTTGAAACTAAATTGCAGCATATTGATGATGTGGTTGAGATAAAACAAGTACAAAGGAAATGGATAAAATGCTTGCTGGAAACAATTATACCTGAGAAAAAAATTGCAGACACTGAAGTGGAAATGTCTAGAGTTATGGAAGAAGCAAGAGCAGATACTAGTTTGTCAAATATGATTATGCTTACTAGTACACAAGGAACAATGAATGATTATGTTGTTGTGATTAAAGAATCAGAAGACAATTTATTTTTTGAAAATAAATTTGCAAGTAGTGAGTAGAAGAAGAATGTTGCAGAGGGAGATATCTTAAGAGATATTTAGGAAGTTTGGGAGGTAGCAACATATGCAGCAACATCTATAGCAAAAAAAACAACAATATTAGAAACATATACAACAAAAAAAGAAACAATATTTGGATTAATAATTGCAGCAGAAATTGGAAGCAGCAAAAAAAGGCAGAGTAATTTCCAGACAGAAGATAAACTGGATATAGAGATTGAAAGCATAATGTTGTCGAGGTAAATCCCCTCTGCGGACAGAGGTGATCCCTACTAGCCCAGATCGGGTCTAGCAACACTCGTTCACGCTATAGTGTAGGTTCCTAATTCCAAATAAACCAACTAGCGATGAAGGCTTACCTGGAATCCAGCACTGTCGCTTGTAGAGAAAGTAGCGCTCCTGTTCCTTAGCTCTGGCAGATCACAATCCTCATGATCTTCGTGATCGGACACCTGCACATGGAAGAAACAAAAAAAACGCAAGCGTAAAATCCAGTATATGCAACTATATGTCAGTCAGAGAAGACATAACTCATCATCATAATCAACAACAAGAGTGGAACCATAACCAATAGTCGCTTATCATTAATCAATCAAAGAAGAATACAACCATAGCTCTGACGCTGAATTCTCCTTCGGAGGGTCACCAGCGGAACACATCTCGAAAAAGCCTGTCAGGGATGGGACAAACCTATCTCTCCAGATGTCTCGACAATAATCTCCTTGCTTGGATTTGGCATTAAGGGAATGAATCAAGGCTCTTGCAGCATAAGGCTCTGATGGCTCTTGGGAACTTGGAGACTAGCTATTCAACCCCTTCATCAATGGATGAAGGCTATATTTATAGAGGAGAGGAGGAGGTTGGGATCCCTATAATAGTGGAAGGGAGGCCTTATCCTTTGGGAGGTTCCCCATATGGTGGAAACAAGAGGCCAAAGGAGGAAGGCCGTGGTTATTCAGTCGAAACCACTCTTGATGACTCATCCACGAAGTTGTTGTAATCGAAACTTCGCCTCTTTTTTTAAAAAATTTCCAAAAGCAGATTGGCGCGGGTGCTTAACTGGGACAGAGCGCCAATTGGCGCGGGCTCAGTGTTAATTTTCCTCATTGGCGTGAGTACATAACGGGCTACCAGCGCCAAGGAAAAACAGGTGTTTTTAGGGGTCTGCTCAGGAAATGATCAATAGAAGAAATGTTGTCCTCATGGAAAGGGATGCAATGATGGTATTTGCAAGGCATGACACTGCTTATTGGTCATAGAAATGACCCTCTAATGGGCGAGATGGGGATTGCAGGGATGGTGACAAATTATTGTGTAACAGATGCCCCCTAAAGCATAAGGCCCGAAAGAGAGAGAGGGCTGAAATGCTTTACGAGAACATGTCCAACTGAAAACATCGCCGTCAGAAAACCTGCGTAGAGAAATACAACTGATATCTCAAATACATGATATATGTGGTATGGGCACATCCATCCATAACAGAGTATACAATAATCCAGATCCAAGGCATGGACGCAACCATCCAGTGAGGATCGATAAATAGAATCAGGTATGGTCGCAGCCATCCAATCAGTGAGTCATGTAACTAATCATAATAATCCACAAAATTGCAGCCTAGATTCCAACAGACAAAATCCAGGGTCTTGCACTCCATCTCGACCCGAACAAAGTACAAGTTCAAGCATGTGAATAATTGAGTTGAAGTCGAACATGCAAGAACATCGTTTGATTATCAGCCAGTGATGAAAGCTGTTAATAGACGCTAGAGGTACCACCAATGATGACAATGGCCCTCAAGGTACTATAGGTATGATCTACAACATGTGAATCAATGAGCTGACATCGAACACCCACAGAATCACTCGATCGGAGGCCAATGATAAAAACCTCACGTCGAATGCGAAGAACCTGCCATTGAGGCATGCAGGCTCCAAGGTACCAGAAGGGAGTCTCTAGATCAGCTTCCTGTATAATGAGTTAAAGTCGACAGGAAGTGATCTTGATTGAAGGTGGGCCATAGTGTTTCCCACATCATCGACGCGAGACAGAGGAACATAATGTTTTTTGCGAATCACGATTAGATGAGAATCAGAGGAAGGTTGATACTTGCAGAGGTCAAATTCTCTTGAACATATAAACGACACGACAGTGAGCTTGGTATTATTTGACATCAACGGATCAGAGGACATGGTGACGAGGCAAAGAGCAGATGAGAGGTCAAAAGGATTACCCAAACCCATGAAGGCAAGTGGAAAACGAGATGAGATGTCCCCAACCCGACACGAATGTAGACAAGTGCCATGTTCAAGAGCGACATACTGCCGACACGACAATGATTCTGGTTCCATTTTCCCCCACCATTTCGGTGAGTACCTCTTTATTTTTACACAAGCTTGAAGAGGATACCATATGCTTGTCATATAATTCCATCCTTCAGACGAACCCATCCTAATACATTTAACGAGCCCTAGGAAGGAGAAACTCGAATATCGTCATCATGACTGAATCCAATGTCATTAGGGTTTAACGAGTCTGACAAAGGAAGAACTCGGTGTCTTTTCATATTTAGAGAGTTTGGAAAGACAGCAGAAAAGTAAACTCCAACGGTCCTTTTTCGTAAATAGTTCCTCAGATCCGAAAAGGTAGAAAACAATATCTGAGAAACCTCCTAGTCGTGATAGGCTAGGGTATTCCTTTTTCGTAAGTAATCTATCCCATCCCGAAAAAGGGGTAAACATATACTGGGTAGATGTTGATTCGCAGCCACTTTAACGAGATCGAAATGACAAGGGACTCAACAATCTTTTCATGTTTAGAGAGTCAGAAAAGAGCTGAAAGATGACTCCACCTGGAGGAACGAGTGGTATAAAGGGTAGCAACTGGTTCCGGTGATGGTGGAACTGCTCTGAACAAATAAAGGTTAAGAGGCCGGCTAACAAGACCACTCATCGCAGTGGTTCCTTAGGAATGGGTGAAACAACCAAGTGAAGGCATATGATTGGCCAAGCAGATGGGGACGATGGAATAAGAGAACCAAGGCTCACCTGGAAAAAACAGGCTGATAAAATGACAATCACAAGAGGTAAAATGGATGGTTTCATTTTTACACAAGCTTGAAATCAGGAAACTCTGCTTGAAGTTGGTTTCATTTTTACACAAGCTTGAAACAAAGATAAACTATGCTTGAAACTGGTTTCATTTTTACACAAGCTTGAAACGGAAACAAACTATGCTTGAAAAAAGTAAGCATGCCCCTAGCATGGTGACTCAATTCAAGATACATTCCCCCTAAGCTTCAGTCCATGCACTTGAGTAAACAGATGGAGGGAGTGAAGGTTCAAGTTATGAGATCTAAGAAAGACTCGACTGGGATTTTACGAGATCTGATCAAAGACTTGAATCGAACAAGAACGTGTTTCATTATTTTAACGAGGTTGACACATTAAAAGAACTATCCTCAGCGCCTTGTTTCATGGTTTAAGGAGCTTGGCACAAGACAAGGAACTCCGCTCCAACAACCTTGTTTCATTTTTTAAGGAGCTTGACACAAGACAAGGAACTCTGCTCTGACCAGCTTGTTTCATTTTTTAAGGAGCTTGACACAAGAAAACGAACTGTGCTCCAGCCGACCTCATCATAATGAACAAGAAGTCATCGCTTCCAAGAGTTCCACTCTTGATGGAAGGAAAACATCTAGGAAATCAGGACCCAATGCCCCCAGCACACTATGCATGATGGCATCATCACTGAGTACAGGCACCAGGTAGGTAGCCATATAGTTGACCTGCAGTGGGGAAGATACAACGGGTGGATAAAAACTAGGAAGGGATAATGGCGGGCTAGCTGCCACATCAGGACCAAAGAATGAAAGCTGATCAATGGTCACGATCCTTCCTTCATGTGGAAAACAGACCACATGAAAAAGGGAGGAGACAAGCGCTCCCATGGCATAGGTGTAATCGCGCCCCAAGAGTAGATTGAAATCCAAGGGGCCTGGAACAACCATCATGTCCATATGGATGGTTTTACCTCCCAAAGTAATAGGTAACCTTGGAAGGATCCCTAATGGTTGACTCGTTCTTCTGTTAAATGCCAACAGATTCTGTGTAATAGGCGCAAGCGGCGGCGAGCCAAAATCTTGCCAAGTAGTTGAGGATATAACACTAACAGACGCACCTTCGTCTATAATGGTGCTGGGTACGACTAGACCAAAAGCCTGTACTGTGATCTCAAAAGGCACATAAGACGGAAGGCGGTATCCCGCAAATCGATTCCAATCAAAGGAAGCGACCAAACTACTCAGAGGGGGTACCATAGAACCAAGATGGTCTTCCCCTAGTGTTACGGAAGAAGAAGGAGCATCCTCCATGACCTCCATCTCGAAGGTGGGAGGAGTATCCTCCGGGACCTCCATCACGGGAAGTGAAGGAGAATCTTCCTGAGGTACGAGGAAAGGAGAATCTTTCTCCAAGTCTATAGAATCTGAAGAAACCAGAAGAACATGAGGGGTGTGAGATCCACTCTCCACGGAAAAGACCTGGTGCACCGAAGACGGAGCCAGCTCAACCGATCCCACGACCAATGGTTGGTCGAGAATGGATTCCTGAATATGAGTTTCCGAGGGAGTGGGATCGACCAAGGATGACTCTTGACCAATCATGGAATCAGCTGGTGGAGGACTCAAAGAAAGCTGTTTATAACCAACCGGGAGGCATGGTGTAGAAACAGTTGCATTGTCCAAGACTCACTTGTCTTCATCCATATACGGACAAAGGTGAATGGCATGATGCCCTTCACAAAATGCCCTAAGGAAACTAACTCTAACCAGGAATATTTCGTGGGCAGTTAATTTTTAAAACATTGAAACAAAACTCTGCTGTTTCATATTTTAAGAGTCGAGAAACAAACAAAAGGTGACTCTATCACTTTCAGATAGGAAACAAGCGTGAAAGGACAAGCGCTTGATGACCTTTTCAAATTTAAAGAGTAAAAAAAGATCGAAATGACTACTCAGGAATTCTAGGCAAAGGGTGTACCAAATAACCATGAACTGCAATATACACCTTGGTTTCAAAATGAAAGAGAAATCAACCAAGGACTTGACGTACATGCAGGAAATATCCCCGAATGTTGTGTCCGGTGTATCACGGGTATAAGGCGGCAGAGTCAGCTTCCTATGGATAAAGGATAGAAACCTAGTGGGGTATCCCTTTATATATGCGACGGTACGGGGAGCACAAGTCCGTACTAGCGCTGTCTAAAGCCAAGAGGCAAACGAAGGCAACTAGGTTTAACGACGCTGGAACACGTCTCTAACCTAGACCTATAAATGTTTCGTTAATGTTTCAATGCTTCCTTAGGTAAATTGAGTAAATTTTATGGTTGATCTTCAATTATGTTTCGATTTCAAGGCCCTAGCGTATGTCATATGACAATCTCTTGTATGCAGCTATATGAGAAAAGAAAACTTTTCAATTCGATGAATGCTATATAGTTAAGGGAAGAGCTTCAAACAATGATGCGATATAAAACAACACTACAAACAAAATCTTTTCCAAACTAGATGACTTTCACTATCCAAAAGTAATTTCAAACATTCAACGATGCGAATAATGCAATGTAATCTATGCAAAATCCTCTTTTTCGAAAACTATGCAGTTGTAATCTATGCACAATTTCCTTTTTCTTTTCAAATGATAAGAATGCACTCAATGCATTTTTCGATGAAATGAGAATATACTTAATGCATGCTTTTAATGAAAGAGAATGCACTCAATGCGATCTTTAGCCTTCAATCATTAAACAATGTGATCTAAGTTCAATGATAAATCTCAAAAATACTTTTCAATGCAATGTGATCTAATGCATTTTAACGAAAAGAAAACTATGAGACGAAAACTAAAAGAACGCAAATCTTCTTAATGGAAGTATGAATGCAAAAGAGATGCAAACAAACACTAATAATGCAATCGTTGTTTCAAACACTTTGTAATGAAATCTCTCAAAAGGCGACAAGACATATGAGGTCAAACACAAAGAGGAATTCCAAATCAAGAGATCAAAACAAGGCATTCATTCCATTTTACATCAAACAATCATGGAAAGAAGACATTTCAAACAATGAGCAATGTAATCTATGCTCATATAGAGGAAAGACCGGAAGGGAAAGACACACTGGTGAAGGATTTAGGGAAAAAATCTCAATTTTCACAAACCCTGAAATTGGCCCGACTTTGTCATTGACAACTAGTGCCAACTGGCGCGACTTGCTCACTGACAACTAGCGCCAATGCCCAATTGGCGCGGGTTGCTAACTGACAACAAGCGCCAATGCCTGAAAATGAAAAAACAAATAATTTCTCCCAACCAAGACCAGACTCACCACTTCAAGAAGAATCTAAAACAAACCCAGAAGCAAAGTACTGACCAAAAGAAACTTCTGAACAAGGGTAAACCCTACCACCTATAGGAAATGGTGCGACTGTTTGGCTGTAATTCGCGCCAGACAGGGGATGTCGCGAGTGATAAACTGGCAACCTGTGCTAATTGGCGTGACTGTCAGGGCAGAAAGCGCGCTAATCAAGCCAACCATGAAATTATGAAAATTCGGAAACACAGAGGTCAGATCTGATCCTCTGGGGGCTGAACAGAGGTTTTAATCTAGAAAAAGCGAACCAAAAGAGTTGATCAAGCAAGCAAAGTCAAGAAACAATCGAAAAGACAAGACAATACTCCAAGTGTTCAGTTCGTAAACTAAACCGGAGATTGACTGAAGCAGCTTTGATATACTTTGCAATTGCGGAGCAAGAGCGTTTCGAAGGCTATCTGGCTAACTTTAGGTTCCGTCTGTAACTTACAAAGCAGAACAACAACAAGCTAGACGATCCCCAGTGGAGTCGCCAATTTGTTGTGGAGGTAAATCCCCTCTGCGGATAGAGGCGATCCCTACTAGCCCAGATCGGGTCTAGCAACAATCATTCACACTATAGTGCAGGTTCCTAATTGTAAATAAACCAACTAGCGATGAAGGCTTACCTGGAATCCAATGCTGTCGCTTGTAGAGAAAGTAGCGCTCTCGTTCCTTAGCTCTGGCAGATCACAATCCTCACGATCTCTGTGATCGGACACCTGCAGACGCAAGAAACAAAACAAACGTAAGCGTAAAATCTAGTATATGAAACTATATGTCAGTCAAAGAAGACATAACTCATCATCATAATCAACAACAAGAGTGGAACCATAACCAATAGTCGCTTATCATTAATCAATCAAAGAAGAATACAACCATAGCTCTGACGCTGAATTCTCCTTCGGAGGGTCGCCAGCGGAACACGTCTCGAAAAATCCTGTCGGGGATGGGACAAACCTCTCTCTCTGGATGTCTCGAAAATAATCTCCTTGCTTGGATTTTGCCTTAAGGGAATGAATCAAGGCTCTTATAGCATAAGGCTCTGATGGCTCTTAGGAACTTGGAGACTAGCTATTCAGTCCCTTCATCAATGGATGAAGGCTATATTTATAGAGGAGAGGAGGAGGTTGGGATCCCTACAATAGTGGAAGGGAGGCCTTATCCTTTGGGAGGTTCCCCATATGGTGGAAACAAGAGGCCAAAGGAGGAAGGCCGTGGTTATCCAGTCGAAACCACTCCTGATGGCTCATCCACGAAGTTGTTGTAATCGAAACTTCGCCTCTTTTTTTAAAAAATTTCCAAAAGCAGATTGGTGCAGGTGCTTAACTAGGACAGAGTGCAAATTGGTGTGGGCTCAGTGTTAATTTTCCTCATTGGCGCGAGTACATAACGGGCTACCAACACCAAGGAAAAACAAGTGTTTTTAGGGGTCTGCTCAGGAAATGATCAACAGAAGAAATGTTGTCCTCATGGAAAGGGATGCAATGATGGTATTTGCAAGGCATGACACTGCTTATTGGTCATAGAAATGACCCTCCAATGGGCGAGATGGGGATTGCAGGGACGGTGACAAATTACTGTGTAACACATAATAATATTGGTGATGAAGGTGTTTAAGAAGAAGAAAAAAACAAGAAAGAAAAGAAACAATAGCAAGGAGAAGATAAGAATAGACTGTGAAAGCATAGCTAGTGGCAAGATGCAGCTTATGGACATCAACAAAACAAAGTATGGGATCCAGGAGGACAAAGATTAAAAGCACATGATCAGGATATCATGATTATTTTTGACCTTGGGAGTCTGATGCAGGGGCATTAGGCTCAAGAAAATTCCTTGTATTTTAATAGACTTAGGGGTTTTGTGTTTTCAAGGGAGTTGGTTTCTTATGTAATAATTTGAGTGATTTTAATGAGAATTAATTAAATATTGTGAGGAATTTTGTAAATGTTCTCGAATGTTGAGAACATGAGAGAATTAGGGTAGTTGAGAGTGTATAGGGATTGAGAGATTTAGGAATTAATTATAAATCCTAAATTAGAATTTGTTTCATTATTTTGTGGATGAAAGAGGATCCTTAGGGATAAGTAGTGATTTTAGGACTTAGAGGAGTCTTAGGAATTTTTGAGCAAGTTAAGGATCTAAACCAGAATTGGTTATAGAGTCCATTTTTATAAATTGTAAGCCAAAAATGCATATAGAGATATAGATTTCAAGGTAGAGAAGACATAGAGAGGTAGAGTTTTTATTGCAAGCCTACGAGAAGAATAGGGGAAAGGCCACTTATATAGAAGATCAGGCCATAGAAATATTTCCTATGTAAATATTGGTTTTAATACAGAAAACTCAATTTCTGAGTTTGTGTGTTGAGTGTATATTATGTGCAAGTGAAATTGACAAGAACGAGAGAAATTCTGTCATTTTATATTCAAGCTACACTTTTAAGAGATTGTGTGGTTTGAGGGTGAATGTTCATTTATTGAATTCTGTGTGATTGAGGAAATTAGCATCAATCATAGAATGTATCGATGCCATTAAAGAATTGATTGAACTTCTAATTTGAGGTATAAATCTACCTGGATGTATTTCACAATTTGGCTCATTTCATATAAAGCATTTCATGGAGTTATTACACATTATGTTGTGTATACACAATGAAGTGAGGTCCGGGTTTTGAAGTAACATTTGAGGGTTTATTGTATTTATAAAGATGGATTTGAGCCACAGGAAATGAATAATAGAGGTTAAACCATGCGTGGAATGAATGCCAGAGAGGGTTTGAAGACTGGTTGACATCATTAACAGCACGATGGAGATAGAACTATTGCCAAGTGACATATGAGATAGTAATGAACATTTATTATGAGATTATTTACTGAGGAAAGGAGTTGAATTCAAGTGAATCCAGCTGCGGGGGTTCTATGAAAAATAACCGAGTGGAATGGAATCCATTCGCTACAAATATAGGTGGTTTAATATTGTGCAAGGAATCGTGGACAGAAGACAAAAAACACAATAGGAGTGGAACTTCGAAGGTGTAGAGGAAACGTGGAAAAATTATGCAATTGGAACTGTGAAGCGGTTTTGAAAAACAATAAATGGTTTTCACGTAGGTTTGGAATGGTAAGTGGTAAATCCCTGTTTGAATGTGATAATGGTTAGTGTGTGACACGTGGTGTTCAAATACCACCCATTTTGCGTGAGGTTGAAGCATTAAGGGTTGTGAACTTTTGTTGCATGATAATCGTCGGATTGGGAGCCGTGATGCGATATCTGTCAGATCCATTCAGAGGTTAACGAAAGGTAAGTTGTCAACGCTGTGGGACCCGAACCAAATATTTATGTTGATATTTTGGTTTTAAAATAAATTATGGAATATTAACATGGCCCGAATATATATTAATGAATGGTGAGCCCGAATATACATTAATGAATTGTGGGCCCGAATAACATTCGGATTGGCGAGCACATATAAGAATTGTTTAAATGTGAGTTGGTAAGTGTGGGCCATTATATATATATATATATATCTGTGTGTGTGTGTGTGTGATGATACTTTGGGTTTTAACGCAAAGTTGAATATTGATTCGAATTCTCCATAAAGTGGGTTTTGGTATATGGTTTTAGCCATAGGGTATAAAAAGGGAAACAACTTCCGCATTAGAGTTTGCCTCTTTTTGAGAATTATTTTGGCTTATGAATGAACCATGCATTTTTATATGCATATTTTGGGTTTATGTTGCTGTGGTAGCATCATGGGGGATCTTTTCCTTCCGTTCAATATCAAATATCAACGAAATATCAAGTTTTACCATTAATGAAAAAATTGTTCAAGTAAGGACAACATCTCTGTTGACTCCAAGGCATGTCACTCAAAGGTCAAGGATCCACATGAATTACAATCCTAAGAAGGATAGTCCCAAGGTATCTTTTTTACTGATAGTGAATAAGCACCTGGCACTCCAAAGGTAGATGCCATGTTCATTCCAAGATAAAACCCAAGGGCACTTTTTATTCAACAACTTGAACAAACTCCTTCATGTGCTGCATGGAAACCAACATCAAACTTGAAGGAAATGGCTATACCTATCAATGATAATGGAATGATGATAGATGGTAAAAGTGGGGCATCATAATTTGAGAAGGCATTTACCCAAGAGCCTGAAGACAATGTGGATGACTGGTCATGTGGTGGTGAGGATACAACCTTCAGAATAACCCACAATCATCAAAACAAGTTTATGCCAATATAAAATCCACTTCCAGGTAGAATGGTCTTCATGAGGAGCAGAATCATAGAGGAAATGATTATATCTCAATTTAGGAATAAAGGCTTCAATATATGCACCATGCTCAATGCTCTGCCACTAATATTATGTGAAAATGGTGCATACATTGAAGCCTTTATGCCTAAACTTCAGCATTTAGACTACTACACAAAACCAAAGGTACATGAATTGGGTACTAAAGAGCACGTTGAGCTAGGTTATTGTCACTGAGTCAAAGACTTTGTGGCTGGTAGAAGAGGTTATGGTTCTGTGAAGTCTTCTGGGAAACTGATGTGAGACATCTAGATTTAGGGAATGTTATTCAGTTTAATAAATGTGAGGTTCTAGTGTACATGGATGAAAGAAAAAAGGCGCCAACAGGTTAGGGACTTAACGAGTCTGCAGAAAAAAAATTGTTGAATGTTAAATTTGTTTACAAGAAGTCAGATCAACACTACATTAAGGGTGCAGAGGTGGAAACAAGTATATTTTTGTGTGGAGATATTGGATGCATACAAAGGGTAGTGTTTTCTTTGGCCAAGTCAGTCAAAGTGGAGAAAAAGAGTGTTCTATTAAATGGATTAATATTAGCAAACAGTTGTGGAGTCAAGGGATCAGAGGTGCTTTTGTGAATTAAAGAGGGAATTTCAGTGCATTGGAATGAACTTTTGGAGAATTTGGGGGAGTTTTTGAAGGTTCTTTCCTCCACCGTGTATACTACATTGGATGTTTCTAATAAGTAATGACTTGGTTTATTATATAAGCTTTTGTCAGCCCATTTCATAGATATAAAAGAAAGGTTTGGGCCAGAATGCACATCAAGTGTTGGTAATGTAGAAAATCTGAATGGTCTTAAAAATAATATTTTGAATTTTCTTACAAGAATGAATACTGCAGGCTGTTCCTTTAGAGATATTGCTCAGATTTTCTTTCAAGGAAGAGAGTATTATGTCATATACCAGCTAAAAATCTGTTGGACATATAGGTCATTAGAAAACAATGGATAAATATCATAAAAAAATGATAGCTATTAGAGGTAAAGATGCTGATAAATTCCAAGATATACCAAAGGTGTATGTAACTCTTGTTGATTCTATCCTCTATGAGATATATTCCCAGGTCTCCAATGATTTAGAAATTGAAATTAGCAAGTTCAGTACTAGACGTTTATATAATATGTTGTCATCACTTTTTTGTATCTCTTATAGGGAAGATAATGTAAATGTCCCTGAGCCAACATCCAACAACTTATATAAAGTAGGTGCCTCAACTTGGAAAAAGCACATTGAATGTGTACGTAAAATATTAATATCCTAAGTCCAACTATGAACTAGAAACGCTGATTAGGGAAAACACTGTCAGCTGGTGAAGCTAGAGGCTTGAAGTTGTCCCATTGTACTCCATTTGCAACAATAGAGGATAATGTTAGGATTATAAATAAACCAGTTCCATTTAAAATATGGGCTATTGAAACCTCACCAAGACCCTTTCAACATCAATCAGCCCATCATTTTGTCCAAATGATTGTTGGAACTAGACATATCAAAGGAATGGTGGTATCCGAAAGAAGAAATCCCAGATTCAAAAGAAGATCAACTCTTAACTTCTAACCCCAGCATTACTATAGACAGTGAGCAATCCGGCACTACAATAGGATGGATCTCTGTCAATGATGAGGCATATATGTCATATTTCATAGAAAATTCAAGTAAGAAATGATTTCCATAAAGACCACTGCATAGATTTAGAAGAACTTGATGATGAAGGCCCTGCTTTCCATTTTTTCACTAGTGTATAGACCACCTGCAATGATTAGACTATGATGATATGGATGTGTCACATTTTTCTCACTTTTGACTAGAACAACAATCAATTAGCAGATATGACAAAGCCCTAAACACATCCAGTTATAATCTTTTTGGAGATGCACTGAAACCTGAACATGCTTCTCAGGTTAGAGAAGTGTATTTTGATTAGCAGAAAGTGAGATAAGATAAGATAATATAATTTTATATATCCAAAGAATGAAAATAAATAGGTCAATGGGACTGAAAGATACAGTTAGTACGAGTACAATGTGGGAGTGAAATGCAACTCCTTGAAAATGTCAAAGCTAAATCTACGGTAAAACGAAGGAAAGAAGAATACAATAGTAGTACATCCTCATAAACATGGATATAAACCGTTCATGTAGAAGTCTAAGTGAGGGTAGTAAAGCTACGGGCATTCATGGAAACACATTTGGTAGCTAAAAATTGCATTCTGATTTTGAGGAAAACAAAAATATAACACCTACGCTGCATTTTGATGTCGATGATGAGTGTGTTAAAGATAAAGAGAGGTATATTCCTAAGACAGATTGTGATGTGAAAACAATGGGATGCTTCAGTCTAGCCATTACTCATTTTGAGGTAGTGTTAATGACCACCCTATTGAAGAAGACAAAGAAAAGTTTCCGACAATTTTTTCGGCCTATTTAGCTGGCCTACTACACTTGGACAGTGATATGCTACACTTCTCTTCATTTGATTCCCCCTTGAAAAAAATTATTATTTCCAAATGATTGATAGTGTGAGAAAAGGTCTTGAATGTAGAGGAGGAATATCAGCAGGAGGGTAGGAAACAACTTTCTACCACTCTTGCAATCACCCTAGAAGACTTAGCACGTGATGACATGGGTATCATGCCATGCCTTTTTTCTACATTGGAAAATTGAAATTCAACCAACATATGAAAAAATCCTGAGTGCAGATGGAGATAATGGACCAGACTGTAGTTTTAGTTTTCCTGAGAATGAGAGTAATAAGACACTCATTAATGAAGGGAAATCCTGAAGATCCCTTAAGGTTAAAGAGACCAACACTCCTATCTGTGATTTTGAATATGGTAGAAAATTTTCACCCATAATTATGTGCATCTCCAATAAGCATTGCCTATTAATTTTGAACAGAACAATGCAAGATCTGATATTTTTTCTTTGACAGTCATCCTACATATGACATGGACTTTGATGAGGAATAAAAGAAGGTTGATCATATCATCAAGCCATTTTGTGAACCATATGTGAAAAAGGAAGAAAGGTCCATTCCATTTGTTGAAGGCATCCTTATTGAAGATGAATAGTCTTGTCATATTGAAAGAACAAACCAATATCTAGGAAAACAAGAGGACTTATGCAAACCCATAATTGCTTAACTACATAGTGAGAAAAATCATTTCTAGGTTTGTCTCTTATTATTCATAGGTATGATAATTGATCTTCAAAGAAGTCTCTTCTCCTAACTATAAATTATATTCTGGTAGCTTTAATTTCTCATATAAAACAATCCCATATCTGCAACACTAATGTTGATGGCTAGCATAAAATTGTTCCTATGTTTAATCCAGAAACGTTGGAACTTACGAACTTGAGGATAACGATGGATCTATGGCTTTATGCATTCAAGTATTAGCTCCCCACATATTTCCTTGAATAATTTTTGCCACAACATGACGATATATTTATCAATACCCTACCTGTCCAAGAGTATTCCCATCTTGAATATGGGATCCTAAAGCTCGCTAAAAAGACCCCAGCAAAATGCCCTAATCTAAGCTTAATTTATCTGAATGTTTCATTCATGGAGATGGGGTCACAGCGAAATTACTAAGAGAAACTCCTGCAATAAATTTATGGATGATTTATTAGCATGCACAGGGTTGAGCTATGGAAGGTCATTATTCATAAAAAAGTACCCAAATCCATACTAGAATTATGAAGTTGATAATTTAGCGAAGACAAGAACGTCTCAAAGAAAATGGTAGTTGTATTTTAAGAGTCTTTTCCAGAGTCAATAAATGTAAAGAAGCGAACAAGAGAATGCAGATCTCAGTCATTTTTCTTCATTCTTCCAACAACAAATAATAATTGCAAAGAATGTTGCCAGTGTTGTAATACTCAGCAAGGGAATTTTCATTCATAGATTAAGGAACTAAAATTGAAAAATGTCTATTAAGGATACTTTGATAAATTTTCAATAAATATAAATGGTCATAGGGCATTGCTTCAAGTTTCAACAGACCTTGGATATTCCTTACATGGAACTTTAGCACTATATTATCGAGGAGGAGTGGATCTTTGGAGGCGATGTATTTCTTGGTCAATTGAAGACCTAACAAACTCTTGAAAGAAAATGAATTTTTACTTTTGAAGACCAACCACACCATTACTCGGTTCTTGTAATCACCCAATTCTTCTTATAAAGATACATGGCAATTCCATCTTTCCTAGCATATGCTAAATTTATTGAACGATCAAGAAATGTTTGTACTAACTAACTTGGCAGGGACAACTAATCCAACCCTATGACCAAGAAGTTGGTTGATTGTTGACGTCTTTGGCTTGGAAGGTATTGATGCTAACTATTCTCAAAGCTATATTAGGAATTTGGCATAATGTCCTATCAAACTAAAAATGGAGGATATCTATGGTCTAGAAACCCTTCTTCAGGTAAATTCATGACAAATATTGGATAATAATATGTATGAAGAAGAGGGAACATAAGAAACTTTTTGTTAGGGGATATTTTTGAAAGCCAAAGCTCCTATGAAGTCTAAAATTTTTATGTGATTAGCATTAGGTAATAAATCCTTGAAATGGGAGGTCTTCCAAAAACCCTTCTTCAGGTAAATTCATGAAAAGTCTTGGATAATGCTATGTATGAAGAAGAGGGATCATAAGCAACTTCGTGGTGGGGGATATTTCAGAAAGCCAAAGCACATATGAGGTCTAAATTTTTTATGTGAATAGCATTCGTTAACAAATCCTTGAACTGGGAGGTCCTCCAAAGAAGGGCACAACAAGGTCCAAGGAGATGTGCACCTTTTTGGAGAGAGGTGGAGACAATAGATCATTTTTCTTTACTAAGGAGGTCTCAAAGGCTATTCTTCCACTAGCTTGAGGTCAATAATATTGGCAAGAGGCATCCTAGTTAGACTATAAAAATAAATGGTTTGAAGATAAATCTATCAAAACATAGATCTCTTCATCTGATTGCACTTAGAGCCATTTGAACGACAATAAATTCCATAATATTTTAGGAGGAGTTTCCCCTATTCCATGGTCAACACCAAATCAAACACCTCTATGATGGAATAAAATATATCACAAAGCCAAAAGTCCCTCCCCATGGAATGGGTCATCCTCACCACAAAATTCAAAGATTCTCAAATCCATTCCCATCATTGGTATTTCCAATTGACACCATCATTAAAATATGGAAGAATACACCATATAACCAACATGCTTTTTGAAAAAAACCTGCAATAGAATGAAGGAAAAGGAATGAGAAGAGTATGAAATAGTGCATTCAACACAAAGGGAAAAAAATACAAGAAAGAGCGAACACAAACCTTGCCTCTCATATCTTCAACAATAATGATTATGGTATCTTTTAAAATCCCCTTCGAACTCTCCATAACAATGAGTTGTGGGGCTATAAAGGCCTCTCATGAAAAAAACCCTACAAATGTTAAATTTTGTAAAAGAAATTTCACTAAGCACAAGAATGCTTCATGAGAATTTTTTAATGGAAAGAGCACTCTCAGTCACTCAAGTAGACCTCTTGAATCACTTATGTAGTGCTCTAGGTTCCTTGAGTTCACTCCAAAAGCACTAGAGAAGTGCACTTGTGAGAGTGCCTCCCATGGAGGCATGGAAAACTTCTGCATACCCCAAAGAGTGCTCCCAAATAGGTTTATCACAAGAGTGTGCTATCAAAGGTGCTTCCAAGACTATCACACTCAAAGCACTCAAAGAGGTCTAGAATCAACAATTGTGGGAAGAATTCATTGAAGAAAAAACAACATTCAAACTAAGTAAGTAGCATGAGGTAGCAACAAAATCGAGTTATTCACTATCGTGATTCAAATGTATGCATCCAAAATGAAGGAAGACCATAACGTAGAACAAGGTCGATGTATCTCAATTATTCTACCTTGGGCCCAGATAGTCAAAATCAAGGAAAAATCTATATGAATAGAACCAAATGGCCACAAGTGACATGTTTTCACTTCTCCAATGGGTGGAACATACCATAACATCACTTGACCTACTATGCAACATTGAAGACATCAAAGTCGTGCATGAGAAATAGAACCAAAAAATGTTTGACATCAACAAATTCATTCATAAAGGTTCAGCTACTAACATAAGATATGAGATCCACCTTCAATAAGTCCATGAAATTTGCAAAGAGAAATAAATTAGCATTTGCAGCATTTCAAGTGAACAAAGCAACAATGTGATGGGAGGAGGCAATCCAACAATGTTTGAAATTAAAAATAGAACAATTCATGCAAAAATAAATCAAAATCTTAGTAAAACAAATATCGCCTTGCAAGATTCGCACCCATGACACTACAACAAATAGAAAAAATTAGCCAAACCAAACAAGGATTATGCAACACAATCTCTAAAATTTCTAAATATAAATTGCATAATACTAACTCTAGATTTGTGAAAATTATCATAAGGCTATCGAGACACATGCACAACAACCACCAATAGTAATCAATCTCAAGGAATTGACAAAGAAACTCAATTTCTTGACTATGGAGTCTATACCGACTTTAGCTTCCTTTACTTTCAAATCTGAAAATCATGCAAAGCCAAGAGGCCTTTCGAACTTTGAAAGATTTTTAAAGCAATATTTTATGAAAAAAACTTGGGAACGAAGCATTCCCAGGGACATTCTATACACATATACTTATATATTATGATGCATATATTTTCAAATAAGGAGGGCTTGTACAATAGGACCTAGCTCATTGGTAAAGAGGGTGACAATATTTCCCCCACCCCACCCACCCTAATTACCAAAAAAAGAACATGTTAGCCCCTTCTAAGCCATCATGGTTGTGCAAATGGAATGAGTATTATGATGGATAGAGTTCTTAGCCTTGGTGCCAACACCTTCAAAAAAAATGTATAGAATGCCAAATTAATTGTGGAGAATGTAAATTTTGCTAATAATAGGCAATACGATATTATTAAGAGCTTAAAAATGTGATTCATAGCAGATTAGAACATCAAAAATTTAGTACAAGTCTCAAGACTTCATAACCAGTGGTAAAATATTTAGAAGTTACAAAGTAAAAAAAAATCACATGAAGTAGAATAGGAAATGAAGTTGAACCAAAGAACATAATCCATCTAGCAATCATAAAGTTATGAACTAGATTGGAAGGAGTAGAATATGAAATGTAATAGGCCATTGTAACCAAAGAGTTAGAGAATGTATAAAATAATGTTTACATGATAGTCCATGTGCCTAATTTATAAAAGGGATACTAGAAACTGAAAAACTAAATATAGTTGAAGTCTATGACAAGTAGAGCAATTAAACAAAAATGGAAACAATTATACTATCTATTGTTGTTTTTTCTTGCCATGAGAAATTCTCAAAACCCTAATCAGTAATGAATGAAATGAGTCAATGACAATTAGAATAATCAAAGAAGATGGATTGGATTTTTTATAAGCTCTAAACCCTCGAAGTCCACAATATTTTTAGAAAAAGGAAAATAATTAGTCATCTTTCAACCACATGGAGAGTGTTCCCATGGGTGCTAGGAACATTCTTGGGAGCACTTGGAACTGTAGCTACCCAAGTCAAGCACACACTCCTAAAACGCTATATACAACACAAGAGAAAGATGGGCAAGTGAATTCCCATGCAGTATAGGTTTCTACTAGGCCCTCCACATTTTGCCCATGACAAATTGTTCTTGGATGATCCAATGAAATTGAACCTCAAAACCCACTTCCAAGAAATATTGAACAATTTGATTGGACAAAAAGAAAGCATTCCGAGCTCTATATGTTTTTAAATGGACAAAAAGAAAGCATTCTGAGCTTTTCATGTTTTTCAAAATTCAAAACCATGTTCTTATTTTTTACTACCTTGATTATTATTTCCATGACACATTTACTACCTTGATTATTATTGCCATGAAACAAATTATGTTAAACAAGAAGTTGTCCAGGTGATTTATATATATATTTTTGTTGCAAATCCACTTGCTAAAGTTGCTTCTGTATTGGTGCATGTTGTAGTCACCAGGGCATCTATTTATATATATATATATTTTGCAAATCCACTTGCCAAATTTTCTTCTGTATTGGTGCATGTTGTAGTCACCAGGGCATCTAAGAAGGAAGAATCAAATCTAAATGTTTTTTTTTTGCAATGTAGCCTTTTGAAAAGCAGATACTAATATGGAATCTACAAAATTTATGGTAATGTCAATGCCACATTAAATAAATAACTAAAGATGATAAAATGCCAAGAAAATGAATCCAATGTGATATGTTGGTTAAATATGGTATATATTTACCCCTAAAACAAAGTCATTCATTTGGGCAGTTCTAAAGAGTACCGATAATTTACAAGAAATAACTTTGTCTAAAATATCCCAGCTTGTGAATGTTATTAGGATGCCATGCCAAAGACTCAAGAGTTCCTATTTGATGGAAGGGCAACAAATTCAAACTCTTATCATTTATGTTACAAGTTTCTTTGTAGCAGATGTGTGTAGAAGTGTGACACCACAAGTTAGTAGATGACCATGCCATGTCAATCAATCCATGTCATCAGCATTGACTGACATGATAACAGGAAGATATTCCTTAAAAAGGCTGAGTACATTAACAAAAAATTTTAGAAAATTTTACTTTGGTTGAAACTTCACAGTTCCAAAAATTCCATCCAAAAAATTATGTCAATCGAACGTATATGGATTGATTTTTTTTTTTTAATAAATTAATTCAAAAAGAGCTCATGTAATTTTCACATTTCTATATTGATGCTATGATTACTGTAGATATATTTTTTTCATCCCAATAATATTCAAATGCATTCGGTTTCAAAATCCATTATAAAACACCTACCACTATATAGAAGCTTGAAAAAACAAGTAATGCAAAAGATAAGTACATAGAAGAAAAAAAAAAAAAAAAAAAAACCTAAATAGTGTTCGATGTGAGAAACAAACCTTCGTTGCATCTATCAAGAGCCCTTCATCCTTGTACAAAACTCCACAGTGCATGAGAGCACAAAACATTCTGGGGATCAAGCACAATAGCTTTTGCAAACCATTCAAATGCCTTCAGAATGAGACCTTGTGCATGGAGACGAATTCCCTTTCCAATGTGAGCCTCGACATTGGCAGGCTCTATTTCCATAAAAAATTCATAGAGACCAAGTGCATCTGAAAAATTGTTCCTTGATCGCAGAATATTGGCATACAACAACACATCCTTCCTTTGAAACCTTCTAAGCAATGAGGATGAAGGGGAGGAGGCAGGAAGAGGAGTAGAAGTAGAAGTAGGGTTGGTACTAGAAGTACTGCTCATTGAAGGATGACTCACTGCTCCATTACAATTCAAAGTAAATGGCATCTTTGAGTGCTCATTGTCACTTGCAACATCAACCCTCTCCTTTTTGGCATTCACTATCTAATATTGAGGAGATTGAGTGACTTGAGGTTATTTCCATGCCATAACTGGACCCATTCCACTCTTCAACACCCCCAGTTTTCCATATTTCTCCACTTCACAACCTTGCTTGGCCAAAATGAAAAAACATGCCCATGATTACAAACTTTTTTCAAAAGTCAAGTCATATAGTAACTTCGTTGAAAGCCATTACCAATAACAGATTGAATCCATCATAGGGTTTAATTTATTCTATGCAAATGAAAGCCAATATTGGAGACCAAATTCTTTGTCATGTATTTTATTTTGTATTAGGAGGTGGAACTCTCTCTCCGCAACTTTGGTCCCAAAACCAAAAGAGCCTCTTCCTAAGCATGTTTAGACACTATAATTCCCCCCCATATCTTCTTGAAGCAGACTTGACTACCAATGTCCTCTTAAACATAAAGGAACAAAGGGGACTTATAAAAGAAGAGCCACCAATCCTGCCAACCTCTTGGAAAGCCCAAAGATCTTATTGAAAATTAGAAAATATCACAACCATTATTGTTGTTTAGTGTTATATATGATACCCTATATGTTATCTTTTACCGACTAATTTTCAAATTTAAAGATATCAATTATTAAGATAATATTATTAGCTTTTCCCAGACGCATGTATTATTTCATCATATTAATGTTGGAACCATTTATCCACAAGATTGGTATTAGACTAAGTCATTGAGGTTATTTTGAACAACCTAGAAAATTTCCTTCCAGTTTGGCTGCATCACAGTTGACAAAACTAAGTAGAAAAAAAGTCAGAAATGGTAGTCGAATATAAATTGCAAGTCAAATTTGGAATCAATCGAATGTTGGTCAAGGAAAAAGTCTTATTTCTAAGTTGTTGATTATGATTTTCAATTGGAAAAACCTAGGTTTAAATCTACACCCTCCACTCTTCTTCGTTATTAGTCCAGGTCCTACCACAACTTGGGGAATCTATGAAGATCTCATTGAATATAAAATCGCTAACATGAACATCCAGGAAACTGGACACCCTTTATTACATCAACATGGTAAGCATTTTTCACAATTGAGTGGAATTCATCTCCGAGGCATATTCCATAGGAGGACATCATTCAACTAGTAGTGTGTGTTTATCCTATAGTGGCCACTATAACCATTGGATATTGAAGAAATACAAAATGGGCAATCTACTCTACTGTCAAACGTTAGAACTTCAGCTAGCAAAACTAAAGAAAACAAGCTTCCAATCAAACCAAATCTCTTTAAACAAGATTGAATGAAAATAGCATCATCTAACCTGCATTATATGCATATCCTATAGTGGGCACTATCTCCACCAAGGTAAAGACTCTGATGACCATTGGATATGCAACCAATGCAAGCTACACAATCTAGTCTACTACTGAAAGTTATAGTAAAAAACAAACTGAATGTGTGTATAACATTGTTTAGGTAAAACATTAGCTAGCAATGTCAACAAAAACAAGCTTGTAATCATATGAAATCTTAATCATGGTCTGGGTATAAATTGTGTAAGGGAGAATCCTCTTCTCCAAATTATTGAATATGATTTTAAGTATAGAGGAGGATCTAGGTTTAATTGCACACCCTACACTCTTCTTCATTGGTCCATATTATAGGATGGCTTGGAAATCACTACCATGAACAAGTTGGAAAATGAAATTCCTTTGATCACAACATATGGAAAACATTCTTGACAAATTGAAGAAGAGTATCTCCTAGAAATATGCCAAAAGAGGAAATCATCCAACCTGTAGTGCATGCATATCCCATGGTGGGCACCATCTCCACCTAGGTTAAGACTCCAAGTTGGTCCATGTTCTAGGTTATTTTTATTTTGTACGAAGGGAGGGGGTGGTTAGTTGGTAAGATATAAGTCCCTTCTCTAGATAGTTGAATGTTATTTTTAGTTGAGAGGACCTAGATTAAAATGCACACTCTACACTCTTATTCACTAGTCCATGTTCTACTAACGGCAGATATGATTTAATATAAAATCACTACCATGATCAAGTAGTAAAATAGAAATTCCTTTTATCATATCAAAATGGAAATAACTTTTCACAATTGAAAGGAAATATATCTCCCAAACAGCTCCACAAGAGCAAATCATCCAAATTTCTATGTACGCATATCCTACGGTAGGCACTATCTCCACCAAGGTAAAGACAATGTTTACTATTGGATTTGCTATAGATCCAAGTTGGGAAATCTATTCTACTACCATATGTTATAGTTGGATACAAATTGAACATGTGTATAGCCCTATTTAGGTAAAATTTTAGCTAGCATAGTTAACAAAAAAAAGCTTGTAATCAAATCAAATCCCAATCATTGTCTAGATATAAGTTGTTAAGAAATAGGGTTATGCATTTCTTTTAAGCCAGTAAGATAGAAATCTCTTCTCCAAATTGTTAAATGTGATTTTTCAATTGAGAGGGCCTAGGTTTAATGCACACTCTACAATCTTCTTCATTGGACCCTACTCTAGCCTCTAGGATGGCTTGGTAAATATACGCAGATCTCATTGACTATAAAAGCACTACCATGAACAAGTGGGAAAATGGGAATTCCTTTTAAACATAAAAATGGAATGCATTTTTCACTATTGAATGGAAACAGTATCTCCCAGACCAATGCCATAGAACGAAAATGTCCAACCTACAATGTATGCATATCTTACAGTGGACACTATCTCCACCAAGGTAAAGACCCTACTAACCATTGGATGTGCAATCAATCCAAGCTGGGAAATATACTCTACTACCGAATGTTATGGCCTATACATGTAAAATTTTTAGCAAACACAGTCAACAAAAACAAGCTTGTAATCAAATCCAAATCTCAATCATAGTTAGAAGTGGTAAAGAGCTAAGGTCCTTTTTTTTTTAACTTGGTGAAGTTCAAAGCTCAAATTTATTTCTACCACATGTCATCGTGATTTGCACCAACCATTTTAGGAAATTTTAATCATTACAATCCATCGACTTGTATTACAGTGTTGCTCATAGAAATCTGAGTGACTCAAGCTCTCTCCAAATCACCTTCCCAATAAGAGACGAAGAACAATAAAATCTCATTAGCTTGTATATACATATCATAGGGGCTTTTAAAGCATGGAAAATAACAATCACCACGTAGTGAGTCATTAGATTATTTCCTTTTTCATCCTATCTCTTAAATATCACATTATTCCCATTTAATACAGAAGATGGCAATTCTCACTGTATGGTGGTTATTTTTTGCCTTTAAAATACACCCAACCTTCTTTCTGATAAAAACCCTAGAAAGGAAAAATGGATTTTTCTCTTGTTTAGTTATAATATTTTACTTGTGTTCAACCCAAGGACCTTATCCTTCTAATAATCAAAATCTTAAAACTATTTGCATAGATCAATCTATTTTATTTAGAATATTACAATAGATCTAAGAATATCCTACATCAGAAAAAGACATAAGAAGCCTACCTTGTAAGGGGAGCGATTGATCTCCCAAGTCGACTTGCATGGAATTCTAACATTAGATGAGAAAATCCCCTCACTTCCAATAGGAAAAGCAGAGTAAGGCAAACCAGGTTTTTTCCTCCATGGTCATTCTTAAATGTGAAAATATTCCTACTCAGACTCATAGGTGACTTGATCGAATCCCTGAGATCGCCATAGATTTCTGTGGACTTTTCTAGAGTGGTAGGAGTGGTTGGACCACCAATATCATCCACAAAGATGTCGTTTCTCAGAAATGTGGAGTGTGCACACATAAATGATGAAGATACATCATCACGGCCCTCGGCAGCGGAGCAAGTGGGCGAAGGCAAAGGCTGAGGCTGCTTTCGATGAGGGCAAATCCATTGAGCCCAGACCCTGTTCTGCCGGGAATGAACCTATCACCATATGTTGTTGTGCGAGTGGGGGAGGGGGTTCTGGGACTGGAAGTTTCTCTTGAGAGGCCACGAGAGCTCACTATTGTTTCTAAGTGCAAAAAGCTTAGATACATTCTAGGAGGCAAATTCAACCATTATTGCTTGCTTCCAGATTCCATTGCGCTCAGTACCACTATTGTTTTGTCTCTGCAAAATGAAATCACAAGGATTTCGATTTCATGACACAATTAAAAAGATCACAAGGAACAATATAAATTCAAGCACAATTGCCTATTTCAGGAATGCTGCCAAGTAACATTTTTGTTCAGTCCCTTACAAATGGAATCATGGAATCACAATGGACTTTGTGACGCAGTTAAAAAGACCATAAAGTAAAATACAAATCTTCTTTGGGAGATTTTAGGCTCCAACTAGGATGATTCCATTATGATGTTTTCCATATCATAGAGGGAGTTAGGGTTTATATCTTGGTTAAGGATTGCAAAACAAGTTCATTAGAAAAATATGAGAATGGTAATATGGGCACAATTATTATGTATTATTGTATAATAAGAATGGTTTTAATGGATTTTATTATGGATACGAAGGAAAACAAGATCTTTAGTCTCTAAAATTTTTTTCTCTAGTTTAATGGACGTGAATAAGGCCTCAAATCACCACAAATATCCTATTTAAGATATATTTGTTCTTCAAGTGTGTTAAGGATGCTATTTGAAGATTTTTTGTGCCATAGTTGGGACTTGGGGCCTCTAAGTTTGGCCTCAATATTATTATGAGGTTTTTTGCACCATGTATGGCACTTGGGACCTTAACCATGGTCAAGGAAGGATCATAAGGTGCTTGGGTAGTATTTGAATCTTCCATTATCAATCTTTTTGAATAAGTATTTGAATTACCTCACAGGACATCTCTATGGGATATTTGGCCTCTATGGGGGGATCTTTATCACCATTGTTATTATTTACATGATAAGAATGGGTATTTTGGAATGTACTATCTCAAGGGAAGGAGAAAGGAGGGCCTTATGCCCTAAATAAAGCTTATAGAGTTCAAGGAACATGAATCAACCATAAAAAAACCACAAAGATCCTCTTCAAGGGATATTCAGATTTCAACTTAGATATGGGAGCCATGACATGCTATTCTACATAAAGAGCCACAAAAATTGTTAGTATGTATGATTTTCTAATAATAGTGTGTGCACTTTCTAAGAATGTGAATGCGCTGTTATAATTTTTCCAAATTTTTCTAATGCATGCATCTATAGAATTTTTATAGAATAATATGGTTTTAGAGTAATCTAGATTTATATTATTTAACCAAGTTTAAATCAACATACTTTGAATTAAAAATAATAAAATCACTGTCTCTATTAATCTAGTGCAATAATCAACCACATCGTATGTAACAACATCGCTAAAACCCCACAATTCATAATGTATTTGACTCAGTTTTAAGCCTTTGATTTTAACTCCTTGTGAATGTGATCAAAGGATATAACTTTGAAGGTTCTAATCAACTCTGTAAATCTAATCATATATTAATCCAATAAATAAATATTCAAGGAAGTATAACCTTTCAGCCAATTTATAACAACCTTTCAATCCTCTACACCAGTAGAAAATGATGAAATTAGTGACTAGGTGACTAAAAAAGTTAGTCACCGCAATTATTTCAAGTGAATTAATATTAAATTTGAGCAATTTTCAGTGACCGAAATAAAAATGACTAACTTAAACGACTAATTATTCATTTAAGTTAGTCGTTTTTAGTTTAGTCACTTATTATCTAGTCGTATATTTTATCCCAAGACTAAATTAGTCATTTAACTTAGTCATTTTTAGTTCGGTCACTTAAAATTGCTCAAATTTAGTAGTAATTCACTTGAAATAATTGCGATGACTAAATTTTTTAGTCACCTAGTCACTAATTTCATCATTTTTTTACTAGTGGTTCAATTCTATCAACAAAATTTTCCTGGAATTATTTCACATGACCAAAAAATATGTAATAGCCATATCTACATAATTGTTAAAATATATGACTAGAATTCTCCCCAAAATTCAACCAAATATAAAATAGATCATTTTTCAAACTTAAACTATAGTATTCATTGCTGGTTTACTGTTGGATTTCCAAATATTTTCCAAAAGTAGTGGCACGAAGAGAAGTGTTTTTGTAAGGTTAACTAAATTATCTTGTCTTAACTTATTTGTCATTTAACAGGCTGACAATTTGCGGTAACAGACACTCCAGAAAATGTATAGGATTTTGACAAGTCACCAAGCAGCGCATGCGCTTCTTGCTATTAGCGATTACTTTTCTCGTCTATGTGCACTTAGCTCTCTATGGATTGCACGCCCCAGAGATTAAATTGTTAGGAATCACATGCTCTAACATGATTTGATCCATAACACGTTGCAACCCTAGGAAATGGGCATAGCCACTTATATGAGCAATCCTGAAAGAGCTTCTCCATCTCTGGTAGGATGGAGTTTATGAGGGGTTGCGAGGGTGGATGTATTGAAGATGAAATCAGAATACATGCTTCGAACCATGCAGAGGTTTGGCTTTTCCCCTTGGTATTTTGAAATAAATCTTGTACAATGATTGAAATGTTGTCAAATCATTGTTGTGGGAGGAAGTCTGGAATCACCCTTTGAGAATCTAGTTGTGTCTCAGATAATTCTCATCCTTTCATATTGGATAAATTAAGCTAACCATTCCCTTAACATCCAAGATGGGATTTTCAAAGATGAGTAGGATTTTTTTTCTTTGAATTAGCTAGATAGGAATGTAAAGTATTTAGAAGTAATTATCCAGTATAATCACACAAGCTTGGATCTCAATGAACAAGAATATTTTTTCTGTGGTTTCAAATGTAACATAATATCCAGGTTGACGTTTTTTCATCTATCAGCATATATCATTTGTTTGGTTGTAGTAATGAAGTAATCTTTCGATCTCTTATGCGGGGAAGCAATACTTCCCTTGTTTGTGAGATATGAGAAAAATCTTGTTCAATGATGAATACAGCTTGAAATTGAGCTATTCTTAGTATTTTTATTCATTGAATATCGCATTGTTGGGACATTAGTGTCACATTAATTGGAAATGGTTTGGGAGATTTTGTTTTGTTGAGTAAACTGGATATAGGGTTTAAAATTTGAAATTCTACTCTGCTCTTCAAGAAAAAATCATTTGATGGCTAAAAACATAAAATTAATTTATTTTACAGTTATAAGAATTCTAGGACCTTTCCTTTGCTTAGGTAATATTAGGACCTTACCTACAATCAAGTAAGGTCAGGATCATACTTTTTCTTTGCATACAAAGGTAAGTTAGAGCTCATGTTGTTATATGTGTATATTTCTGGGATAAAATTTTGAATTGCATGTTAATGAAAACCTTTACCAACAAACTTGACCTACCTTTGATGGAAAAAATACTGTGAATTTTTAAGGCAACTGTATACTGTAGTTCATGTCCAAAAGAGATTTTGTGATCAAGTTTCCAGGAAATTAAAAACCCTGTATCTTTGAGGGAACGTGGATGTTGTGTTTAACCTTGTAGTTTGATATAAAATTCTAGCTTGATGGAAATATAGAGAGAAAATGGAATTTGTGAGATAGAGTTTCATATTTTAGAGAACTTTCTGATATCCTGGGTGTAAGAAAACCTAAGTGCGTATTTATAATAATATTTGACCATGGAGAAATATCATAATGCCACAAATTACCTCTAGAGAATCATATAATTTGAGTGACACGGTTTTTATGTATTGTTATCTACTTGATTGAAGTAGTGAATTTACTCCAAGTAGAAAATGTTTTGGAGACAAGAACTTTCTTGGAAATGGAAGTGCACAATACTGTGATGTGGTGAATTAGCCTACAATTGAAGGTAGTAGTTAATACTTGGTGGATTGATTCCATGTCATTTGCCACATACACACACACACACTCGAGGTTGCAGAGATTATTTGGGATCGTATATGACGTTGGAGAGATTAAATGGGATTTCTTGATATAAATGTAAAGGAATTTCTATCCTTTCACCAAGAGTTTGGGAATGTTGAATACCCATTGCCTGTGCTACCCTATAGGACAAGCCAGATTGCATAGTAATCACTTCTTTGAACCTTGTAGATGATTGAGTTGCCATGAAATATTAAATTTTATTTTCAATTTGATTATTTCACATAAGGACATGATTATGCAAACTCCTTTTATTGACAATGAAAAAAGTTTTTTTTTTTTTTTTGAAAAAATAAGTTGGAGAAATAATTAGAGCACTTCCTTAACCTTCTATTATAAAAAAAATCAACATATAATCTAAGTACATTAAGACATAGGCATTAGGGTATAAAAAATATCAACATATAATCTATGTACATTAAGACATAGGCATAAGGGTTATAACCCACGAACATACAGGGTTTATAACCCATAAACATACACATGATATCTTTTTTTCATCCAATCCAGATTGGAAAGACATATAATGATAGTTATAGTAGTCAGAATTCCTTTAGTCTTTTCACGTACATACTATATTTGTGAATTGGGAATAAAACAACTTATGTTTTGAATTTTATTTGTTGGACATAAACACAAATTATAGATTTAATATTATCAAAATAAAAACTAGATTCAAATTCCTTATTATCAAAATAAAGATTGGGACAAGGCACAATATTTTCCTTCCTTTACTAAAATTGACCAAAATCACTACAACTTAGTATCTTTCTTAGCAACTATTGGATCCCTTTAAGAATCTTACGACATTTCCTTTGCAATATTTGGTGATGGTGCAATTGCTAGTTATGGAAAAATCATATATAAATATATACTTTTACACCATTAATCCTCGAAATTTATTGATTTATTATTTTAATTAACAATAAAATAAAATAAGTGATTGTGCGTACATATTATATTTGTTTGACTCTTTTTACCATTAATTGTAGGAATGCTGTTTATTGTTATGATTATTATTATTGATTCTAGAAATTTATTGATTTATTATTTTAATTAACAATAAAATAAAACTATATTTATTTGACTCTTTTTACCATTAATGGTGGAATGTTTATTATTATGATTATTGATTCTCAAAATTTATTGATTTATTATTTCAATTAACAATAAAAAATTAATATTGGAGGAATGTTGTTTATTGTTATTATTTATTTTCAATTTTGAAAGGTTAAATATATTTATGTAAAATTTAAACATATATAGTTATTATGATGATATTTTAGTATCAAATTAAAAAGTATTGTTATTTACCAGTCTATATTCATTTAACTCTTGATCTATCAATAAAATAGATGGAGATGTAAACTTTTACTCAAATTATTAATCTAAAGTTATAAAACTCTAATAATTGTGATAATATTAATTTTTTTTATATTAATATTAGATTTAATATATATATGGTTTGTGGAATACTTAATCGATATATATATATATATATATATATATATATATATATATATATATATATATATATATATATATATATATATATATATATATATATATATATATATATATATTATGGAATACTTGATTACTAGGTCGACAAAATATTTCTACTAAGTAAAAAGAGCCTCTCCACGAAATATTTGTACCAAGGAGATAGAGTCTCTCTTTGTACTAGGTAGATAGAGCCTAATCTTAGAGTGTAGAGAGAATTGAAGAGTAACCTAAAAAAATGTTTTAATGATAGGGAATTTAAGAATTAATCTAATCCTTGGAGATTTCTTCTTTTGGAGTTCATGATCCATCAAAATTATGATGGCTATGTCCACAAAATATTTATACTAAAAAATTCATAACAAAAAAGTTTAACTATTGGGACTTAACACAATACATAATCAAAACTTAAAATCCAAAATTCTATTAAAAATATTGAGAAACATAATATTCTTAAAACTTTTCAAATGGAAAATAGAGATAATATTGCACTACAATACTACTTATATTTTATAAGGACCATTATATTTTCTAAAGACCATTAATATATTGCATAATATCAATTAGAAATTTAGAATATATTAAATTTAATATTAAAGTAGTTTTATAAGGACCATTAATATATTGCATAATATCACTTAGAAATTTAGAATATATTAAATTTAATATTAAGTTATTTTTTATTATCTAAATTAAATAGATATTTAATAATAATATAAAATATAAAATATTTAATATTTTATATTATTTACAAATTTTAAAATAAGTTAAATTTAATAAAAATAATTATTTTTAAATGTAAATTTATTAAATTAAATAAATAAATATTTAATAATAATATAAAAATCTTGTTATTTTATTTAATTAAATTTTTATCTAAATATTGTATTCAAAAGAAATAACCTAAAATAATTATTTTTATTTTTAATTGATAGTTAAATTATTATAAAATTCGTTATTTTTAAAAGTTAAATTTATATTAAATAAAATCATATTTATTTAAAATATTTAAATTAATTAATTTGCTAGTAATTTTAATGAAAGTGAAATTTCCATAATTAATAATATGTAATTACTTTTATATTTTGAAATTAAAATTTTCATCTAATAATATAATAACATATAATGAATTAAAAAAAAAAAAAACATTTATAGGTCAACAACATTATTAGCAAATGAATGATATAAAATAATTTAAATATCCAATAATTTTTTATTTTTATTTGTTTTTAAGTAAATGTCAAAAAAAATTATTTTGTTTCAAAATTACCATTCTCCAAAAATTATTAAATAAATTAGATAAATTTTTCATCATTGTGAAAGCGGTCATTAATGCCCACTTGAGTGAAGTGACACTATTGTGAAAGCGGTCATTAATGCCCACTAGAGTAAAGTGACACTAGCAATCTTAAAATTCGTTCATAAAATTGGAAAGTCGCCAAAGAGTGTGATCTTGAATATGATAGTGCGTTTTTGAAACAATATTTTAGTGTAAAAGTTTGACCACTGTAACAAGTTCAGCGATGCTTTCCCACTTGTATTTACATACGAGCATTTTATGTGACAAAGAATGACGATCTTCTTCTCTCTTAATTGCTCTCGTTTTTGTTCATGGATTTAAGTATACTCAGAAACGACGCAGAGCGGTGATAGAGGATGTCACACCTATATGTGGGTAAATATGGTTAAACATTAGTTAATTAATTCTAAATACTTGAGTTCGCTGTGTGTGATTCATTTCACTAGTTTCAATTTCATTTCTTCACCTTTGTGAGTATCACTTGATGCAATGAGTGCTAAGTGGACTATTCAAGAATCATGAGAAATTAGTTAGTTAAGATTATGTCTCATGGAAATGGTCATAGTTGAATGACTTACTTAAGGCAATGAAATCCCAAAAATGATATCTAATTAAATAACTACCCAAAAATGATATCTAATTAAATAACTATTTAATAATAATATAAAACATAAGGATAATATATTATATTTTATAATAATTATAAATTTTTAAATAGATTTTTTTTTTTTCTAAATTGTGCTAATTCTATTAAGTAATCATAATGTTACAAAACTGCCTCGGTTCAGCTGTTGGAGCCTGAAACCAGGCTTGAAGTCCATGCTCTAACAATATTACGAACTGCCCAGAGTGGGAAACCAGTTCTTTTAAAAGCAGTTGCACCGCCCTTGAAAAGGGAAATTGGTGAGAGGTCCATTATGTTCAGCATAAGATAACTACAAAAATACATCATTGACATGCAGCTTCTGCTGCTGTAGACAACAAAAACAAAAACACCAGTGTTTCTAGCTAAATAGGTATGAATAGAAGCCATACTGAGCCAAGTCATAGCAAAATTAATGAGTGTGAGCCGGAGACGGTGGCTCCTCCTCAATTCGGCACCCATAATGTTCCTCAGAGTCTTCAGCATCTGCGCTCGGAGCTCCATCTTTATCTGAGTTGGCACCCACCTGCATAGAAAGATGACCCAGGGAGGGCAAGGCTGTAACAGGAATATCGCACAGACCAGTGGGAGGCGTTATAACAGGGTTGGAGCGGGGAACGAAAGGAACGGGGGGAGGGTCATGCACCGGGGGAGGGAGAGGAGTTGACTCTTCTCGCAGGGTAATGGTAATGTAAGCGGTGATAGTCGGACGATTGAAGGCAGAGTCAAATCTGAGCTCCGCTCTCTGCGAGGTTTGCCGTAGATAATGGCTTCCAGAAGGTAGGGGGACAGAGGGAACAGGTTCCTGAGGCGCGTCAAGGTGAGGAGAGCGAGCCAAACCTGGAGGGCTATCGAGGTTCCATTGACGGGAAGAATCCTGAACATGCTGCTTTTCAGAATGCTCGGGGAGGTGAGCTCTATCTAGGCTGGAAGACGGACGATCGCTTGCAGACCTGCCATGAGTGGCGCCACGACGGCACCTCATGCGTTGCCTAAGCCTCGGCATTTCAGTCTCAGCAGTTTGAACAGACCGAAGCCAAGGGGAAAGAGCTTGAGCAGGAGCGAGACCGCGGAGAGAACCAGGAGAGATTTGCAAGTTGAAATTGGAACAGAGAGCACTATGTGAAAAATGATACCCAGGTTCAATTTCTATACAACTAAGCAGTGAGGTGCAACGGCCAGTGTGAGTGCGGGCACTGGGCACTGTAGAGGCCACCGGACATGCACAGCAAATAGGCTTCCAAGAACTGCAATTAGCACCGGAAGGATCTGGAGAACTTGAAACAGAGTCCATAATATGCCGACTGAGAAGACCAAGGAGGAAGAGGCGCCGGCGTCGGGGAGTAAATGAACTGCTCACTTGCGAATTGAAGTCGAATTTAATGGCACTGCTGGGAGCCATATGGCCATCCCATGCGAAATGCCTTGGGAGCTGGCCCAGGACGGAGGTCCCATCAGTTCTATTAATCATCCGCATCCGAATTTTTTTTTAAATAGATTAAATTTAATATAATTTTTTTTTTTTTTTTTTTTTTTTTTTTTAATTTAAATTTATTAAAATAAAAAAAATTAATATTTAGTTATAATATGAAAAAATAATTATTTAATTTAATTTAATTTAATTTTTATATAAAATTTTTATTTTTAATTATTTTTATTTTTAATAAATAATTAAATTATTATTATTTTTTGAAAATTTAAATTTATATTAAATGAAAACATATTTAATTAATTAATTTTTTTTAAATATTCAAATTAAATATTTTTTTAATAATTTATTTAAAACTAAAATTTCACTTTTCATCTTATAATATTATAATATATAATAAATTTTAAAAAATAGTTATTGGTGAACAATATTATACGAGATGACTCATATCGAATAAATTTAGTATTTAATGTTTTTCTCACTAAAATTATTTTACAAAAATAAATTATTAAAAAGATTTAATATATTATTAAATTTAATAATTTTCATATTAATTGTGAAAGAATATTAGCTTTAGTGATTAGTGAATAATTTGTTTTGTTATAAATATTTGGTGAACAATTTTCTTTTGCTTTCTTAAAAGTATGAAGAGACATATTGTAAATGGAAAAATAACTTCTTAATAATATTTATGAAATAAATGTATTTGATATAATAATAACGTTCCATATAATCAATCTTAAAAGTGAGACATATTATAAATGACTCATAACTTATTAATAACTTTTATCAAAAAAAATTATATAAAGTTTTAGTTATTGTGAAATAATGCTTTAACTTGAGCCATCAAATACAGGTGTGAACAATCATAAGGTGAAAGCGGGCATCAATGCCCACTTGAGAAAAGTGAGAATAGTAATCTCAAAGTTCGTTTATAAAATTGGGAAGTCATCAAAGAGTATCGCATGTTTTGGAAAACAATATTTTATACTATAAAATTTTGACTACCGTAACAATTTGAGCGATGCTTTTCCATTTGTATTTACATACTAGCGTGTTGAGGCAATGTTTATGTTATTAAGAAAGGAAATCTTCTTCTCTCCCCATTATTCTCGTTTTGTTCATGAATTTACGTATTTACTTAGAAAGGACGCAGAGCAGTGATGGAGGAGGTCGCCAGATCCAAAAGCAGAAACATAGTGAGGGAACAAGCCTTGGCTGCCTGGTGCTTCCAGCCCTCTGATATGGCCAAATACCAGGACGCTACCGCTACGTGGATCGTTTAGGCCTGCCAGTGGGGCATGGAAATCGTTATCAGAGCGCTGGAGAGGGAATTGAACTCCAGATGTGACATTGAACAAGAAGATCGCGGGAAGCTCGGCAGGCGAGGTAGCGTCGTCGTCCATGTCCAGCTGTGATCCAGGCAGCCCATCTCAGGCTTCCGTCGAAGAAAAAGCAAGCGCAAGCGTGGAAGTTTTGGATTCGATGGCGGGCCAATCTCAGACTCTGGGGACACGAACCTGGCTCGCAGAGGAAATTTCAACATCTTGTAATAATGAGAGATCCATTCCGGCAACGAATACTTTCATGGGCGATAGCGAAGGGGAAAAAAGGGTCGGATCACGATAATGAGGGAAAACCCCACTGCTTCCCAAGCAATAGTTGAGCAGATTACGGGTTTCCTTGTCGAAAACAACAGCGCCGCCACACCCTCGATGTTGAAGCCACAGCGTAATAGGTGCGAGGCGGCCCCTTGTCTGTCAAAGCGGCCAGGTTATCGAAAGCACAAATGTCCAGCGAATAATAACCAAAACCCTAGTTATGGGAAACGTTTCCCCCGCCCACTTTAAAGGCGTATGAAGTCGTTGTAGAAGATTTCAGCGGCTCGGAAATAGTAAGAGCACAAATGAAGTAAGTGGAAATTTCAATGAATCAGAGAAATGACAATTTTAAGTACTCCGTGTTTCTGTTTCCAAACGAAAATCTTAGAAGAACAATGTTTGTTTTTCCAAACGAAATTATTAGAATAGCAGCATATTGATATACAAAAGCGTTATGTATTCATTCATTTTATGTCTCCTCGTGTATACCATGTAGAGTGAATAGCAGCATAGTGATATAGACAGGGGTTTGTATTTATTTATTTTATTTGTCTCCTCTCATGTATACCATTTTGAGTGAATCACAACATATTGATATACAAAGCTCTTTTTATTCATTCATTTTGTGTCTCCTCAAGTAGAGTACAGCTGCTAACTATTTTTATTCGAATTTAAATATTTATTGTATCAACTATTTTGTGACAACTTTATTAAGGATAATTAGTTGTTAATTAGTTAAAAGACAATTTTAATTATTGTTTCAAGAAAAAAATTGGTATTATTATTATTTTTCCTGAAAATTTATTTGTGAGAATGAATTTCATAAAAGTAAAAACTGATGGTGGTTGGGGAGTGGTTGGGGACAGTTGGAAACAATTACCTACTCCTCTGGGGATAAGAGACTGATTCCATTGAGGAGTAGGGGTTCTGTGTTTTTTTATTTATTAAGGAAGAGTGTGGAGTTTCCAGAGCTAGTAAAGACCAGTGGAAAAACATTCAGCAATTTTGAAAGTTATTTCTGGCACTCACTAGACTGGGTGTCCTGAGGTCACAGTAGAATATCCATTGTTAACCCGTACCATCCAGGAGTGGAGCTAGAGGTCAAGAAGAGGACGTAATTGCCTCTATTGATGGTTGAGAGGACCACAACTATAAACTACGAAATTTAGATAAATCAAAAATAACTTTATGTGTTTTAAGTACTATAATACCTTCAATTCTATCGGTGCACAGATATTTAATTTATTATAACAGAGTCATGGAATAACCTACGGACTAGTGGGGAAGAATAGTAATCTTCATTTATAAGTGATGCTAGAATCTGGAAAATTACTGTGAAAATAGCAGTAAGTTGAGGAAGGAAACGTAGAATTAGATGTGTAATATAGGTCTAGTAATATCTTTAAAAACATTAAACAAGCTCAAATTTAAATCTTAGTTGAAATTCTTAAAAACAAAAATTAGTCATTGAAAGAACTGAAAACATTGTGAAAAGAGGGAAGAAGCATTTACATTGAACTGTAATAAGTATGCATTTATTTCCTCTCTAAGTAGTAGCAAAGAGGACTGTCAGTCAAGGCTCAGGGTGAAACCCAAATGAGACAAATCATCCCTCTAACCTTGGCTATACACGGACTTTAGTACAGGTGGTACGTACACCAACAGAATAAGCATGCAGACATAAATATAGAATATCGAGAACTGTCACTGATGTAAACATGAGTAAATCAACATCGAATAAATACAATTTCAAATTGGAAATAAACTCAGAAGCTATATACATCCATTGTACTGAGAAATACAGTAATGAGAATGAGAATTTCTGAGAACCTTAAATAGGAAAAAAAAGAAATACGCAGTGGAAACCTAAAGCCCAAGGAAAATGAGATTATGTGTTATGTTTACAAATATTTTACAAATTAAGAGTAATGTATTGTATTCTGAAGGAAAAAGGAAACAAATCCGAATATGATATTCTGTTGCATAAATATAAATAACTAGACATTTGAGCTTAACGCAAAAAGGGCACGAAAATCATTTAACCAAATTCTATAGAGTACGCAGAAAAGAAATAGAAATTACTGTGTTAAAAAGAAATTTGTCAACCAAACCCAAACCCAAGACGACTGTAAGCTGAATGGTTCATGGAATATGTATATCAAAACCCACAACAAAACAATGTTGTAATTATAAATAAATAGCTAGTATTTTTCAAAGTCAAAAGAGAATAGAGATTACAGTTGTTAACCTAGTAAGCTAGAATTTCCGAGAACCAAAACTCCGAAGAATCTGATAGTCATTGTTCTATAACTTCATTGAAATTTCAATAAAAGGGGTAATAACCATATATGTAAAAACTCTTAACTGAATAAACGGAAACTGTTTGGCACTAAGCCACAGTGATTAAAACTGAAGGCCTTTTACATTTGAAGAAGTGAATCTCAGTAATGAAATAATCTTAGCTAAGCTTAACACATTTAAGTCAAATTTCTTGAGAAGTTTCGAGAGGGAACAAGCCCTTTGAGTAACCAGTGTACCTGGTGAAAGAAGCAAGAGATTGCTCGATTAAACCATAGCAAAGGCAGAAAAATCCTTCGCACCCAAGAAGCGGCAAAGTAAGATCCAGGAGAGTGTACGTGCATTAAAAGGAAGGGGTAGTCAAGCATTAATATAAAGAGAAACGTTAAAAAAAAGAGAAATACCTAAACCAAAATTTCATTGAAATCCAGTTTAAATATTTACCCATATGCTGATATACTTGTCAAAGAAAATGGTGAATGAAACTTGTAGATTTCCAACCTGTTTAACTCGAATGTGATGGGAGACAAAGTTAATCTAAGGTTCATGAACGATACTTAATAAAAAATAGAAGGTTATAACAGAAGTTTTGTTTATGTGTGGTTGGGGACAGTTGGAAACAATTACCTGCTCCTCTAGGGATAAGAGACTGATCCCAGTGAGGAGTAGGGGTTCTGTGTTTTTTTTTACTAAGGAATAATGTGGAGTTTCTAGAGCTGGTAAAGACTAGTGGAAAAACACTTAGCAATCCTGAAATTTATTTTTGGCACTGCCTGGACAGGGCATCCTGAGGTCACAATAAAAAATCGACTGTTAACCCGTACCATATAGGACTGGAGCTAAGGGGAAAGAAGAGGACGTAATCACCTCTCTTGATGGTTGGGAGTACCACAACTATAAACTGCGAAATTCAGATAATTAAAAAATAACTTTCTGTGTTTTAAAACTGTAATGCCTTCAATTCTATAGGTGCACAGATATTTAATTTATTATAACAGAGTCATGGAATAACCTACGGACTAGTGGGGAAGCATAGTAAAGTATAGTATTTTTCTTGTCTTATTTCATTCTTCTTTTATAAGTGATCCCAGAATGATGCAGGGATTCTGCTATAAAACAGATCCGAGCATATAAAACACACACTCCTTCACTCAACATGAAAACTCTCAATAATTCTTCATTAAAAACATAAAAATACATATGAATGAAGGAGAGCCATTCAAATGAAATACTGATATAAAAACATAAAAAAATCTTTGGAAAAGTATTACATTGGGCGGACTCTTAGCTCTTGGCCCTTCAAACCATCTCTCACTCTCACTGTACTCCTCACTTCTCTCAGCTGTCTTTCATCCTCACAAAACCATCCTATATATACATAAATAATGAATTTATTACAATCCATAAATTCCTCCACACAAATATCAACTTAAATCTAATTTAGATTTTGTTGAGGAGGTAAATCCCCTCTGCGGACAGAGGCGATCCCTACTAGCCCAGAACGGGTCTAGCAACAATCATCAAATGCTACAGCGCAAGTTTCTAATTGCGAATAAACAAACCAACGATGGAGGCCTACCTGGAGTCCAGTGCTATAATTCGTAGAAGAGACAACGTTCCCATTCCTTAGCCTCGGTAGATCACGATCCCCACGATCTCCGTGAATGGACACCTGCACATGCAAGAAACGACACGAATACAAACATAAAATCCAGAATACACAACTATATATCAGTCAGAAAGGATATAACTCATCATTATCATAAGTGAAAATAGAGTGGAACCATAACCAGTAGTCATTCATTAATAAGCAATCGAAAGATAGTACAACCAATGTTCTGACGCTGAGGTCTCCTTCGGAGGGGTCTCAAGTCATACACGTCTTGCAAAGCCTGCCAGGGATGGGACAAGCCTCTCTTAGAGTCTCTCGACGATAGTCTCCTTGCTTGAGTTGGCCTTAAGGGAAGAATGAGGGCTCTTGCAGCATTAAGGCTCTTGGGAATTTGAGAACTTGGAGATTCAAGACTTAGGCATTTCAAGACTAGCTTGCAATGGCAATGGGCAAGCTTTTATAGAAGGAGGAAGGGGAGTTGGGATCCCTATAATTGTGGGATTGGCCCTATCATCAAGGAAGCTTCCATGAGAGGTGGCAAACCACTTCCTCTCTATGGAAATCTGTAGCCAAACCTCCCAACTCAAGATAGAAATCAGTCCAGGAATTTGTTAGGATGAAACTTCTGCCTTTTTATTTTAAAAAACACTCCTTAAATTGGCTGGCACGACTATGACTCTGGGACAGAGCGCCAGTTGGCGCGACCTCTTTGTAGGATATTCCTCATTGGCGCGAGTGTTGAACTGGCTACCCGCGCCAATGCAAAAAGGGATGTTTTTATGGTTTTTTGCAAGGAGATGTCTTCAGGGCAATTGAAGCTCATGTTTAGAGGAATGCAATGATAATGGTTTCAAGGCATGACATTGCTCACAGGTCACAGAATGGGCCCTCCAATGTGCGGGACGGGGAAAGGTAGGGACGGTGACAAATTACTGTGTAACAGATGCCCCCTAAAGCATGAGGCCCGAGAGAGAGAGAGGGGTGAAATGCTTTACGAGAACGTGTCCAACTGAAACTCCGCCGTTAAAAAACCTGCGTGGAGAAATACAACTGATATCTCAAGTACATGATGTATATGCGGTATGGGCGCATCCATCCGAAACAGAGTATACTATAATCCAGATCCAGGGTATTGACGCAGCCATCTAGTGAGGATCAATAAATAGAATCAGGTATGGTCGCAACCATCCAGTGAATAAGTCATGTAAATAATCATAATAATCCACAATATCGCAGCCTGGATTATAACAGACACAATCCAGGGTCTTGCGCTCCATCTCGACCCAAACAAAGTACAAGTTCAAGCATGCGAATATGTGAGCTGAAGTCGAACATGCAAGAACATCGTCGGATTACCAGCCAATGATAGTGATGCTTGAGGCGGAGAAACCACCAATAATGACGATGGCCCTCGGTACTACGGGTACAATCTAAAGCATGTGAATCGGTAAATTTGGTGTCGAACACCGAAGTAGAATCACTCAATGGTTTGCTAATGATAGAAACCTCACACCTCACGTCGAATGTGACGAACCTGCCATTGAGGCATGCAGGCTCCAAGGTACCATAAAGGAGTCTCTAGATCAGCTTCCTGGATAATGAGCTGAAGTCGACAGGAAGTGACCTTGATCGAAGGTGGGCCATAATGTTTCCCACATCATCGACACGAGATAGAGGAACATGATGTTTTTGTTGTGAATCGGGATCGTATGAGAATCAGAGGAAGGTTGATATTTGCAGAGGTCAACTTCTCTTGAGCATATAACGGCACAAATAGTGGTTTTGGCAGTATTTGACATCAACGGATCAGAGGTCATGGTGATGAGGCAATGAGCAGAGGAGAGGTCAAAAAGGATTATCCAAACCCACGGAGGCAAGTGAAAAAACGAGATGAGATGTCCCCAACCCGACATGAATGCAGACAAGTGCCATGTTCAAGAGCGACATACTGCCGACGACAATGATGATGGTTCCATTTTTTCCCCCACCATTTCTGGCGAGTACCCCAATTATTTTTGATAACAAGCTTGAAAGGGATAGCATATGCTTGTAATATAAGTCCGCCCTTCGAGAAAATCCATCCTAGTACATTTAACGAGCCCTAGGAAAGAGGAACTCGGAGAACGTCATTGTGACTGAATCCGATGTCATCAGGGTTTAACGAGTCTGAAAAAGGGAGAACTCGACGTCTTTTCATGTTTAGAGAGTTTGAAAAGACAACGAAGAAGTAAACTCCAAGGTCCCTTTTCGTAATAGTTCCTCGAATCCGAAAGGTAGAAAACAATATCCGAGAAAACCTCCTAGTCGCGATAGGCTAGAGGTATTCCTTGACGTAAATAATCCATCCCAGCCCGAAAAAGGGGTAAACGTATACTGGGTAGATGTCGATTCATGTCCACTTTAACGAGATCGAACGACAAGCGCCTCGGCAATATTTTCATGTTTAGAGAGTCAGAAAAGCGCTGAAAGATGACTCCGGAGTGACTTTTTCATGTATTTACCGAGTTCGAAAAAGTATAAAATACAACTCGTTTCGCTGTTTACGTTGCATAAAAACCTGTTGCTACATAGAAAGGCAAGTTTAAAATCCATTTTCGACAAAACATACGAAGTTTCAATGAAAAATGACTTCGTAAACTTAAAATAGAGCTCAAAAAGTTATAAATAAGTCTAAATGGTAAAAATAAACTTACTTTTACTTTTTACAGTGCGAAACAACATTGGTCCATTTATAACGTACAAACTTAAGTGGCGATTATGGCAAGTCCGGAGCCTGTATTCGAGAGTTGGTGGATTCCGGTAAAAAGCTTCCTCATTCTTCATTTCAGTCAGTTTTTAATAGTTTTCCATGATTCGCTAGACTTAATGGCCATTTTTGGAATTTTAGGGCTCGGCATTGGCGTGGGTATCGGGCACGGACCCGCGCCAGTAGACATATGCAAAGGGAGTTCGCGCCAGCGGCGCGGCCCCGATTTCCCTCGCTTGTTGCGCCAGCGGCCGAACTCAATTTTCCGCCTAAAAATTCAACATTTTGATCAAATTGAATGGATTTTGAAGCTCAACAAAGATCTAATTAAAGGTTTGTGACCATGCTGATGCAGGAAACTGAGCAAAATGGTGATTGAGTGGAAAGAAAGAGAGCATGGGGAAGAGGATGAAATGGCCATGGAAAATGAGGCCTGCATGAATGCCCTCAGAAACTGTGGGCTCAAGAAATTCTTCCTGACACCTTGTTTGCGTGCTCAACCTAAGCTACTTCAGTACCTAGTGAGCATTTGGGATGAACAAGAATAAGTATTCAAGCTACGAGACCAGGTGTTAGAACTGGACGTTTTTGATGTGTACTTCATAACCGGACTGTCGCGCAGAGGTCTGGTACCCATACTGACAGGGATCAGACCATCGGGCGAGAAAATGGAGGAAGTGATGGCACGAGTGTCCCCACGGGCACAAATGGGATCGGGGAGTAAAAAGGTGGATATCCACACTATCCCCGATCTGGCACTACGAGTAGTGCTGCATACCATCACGCGGGTTTCAGGATCGCAGGCACCGCACGAATCGATGAAAGCCCAACTCTTACTAGCTTCAGAGTGCATGAGTCCCATACTGTTTGACTGGGCCACAGCAGTAATGATCAACATCAAGAGACAACTGACGAGATGCAAACAAGACAAGCTGAAGCAGTTTGGCTATGGGTCCATCTTGGTATCGTTCATTCTGGAACGATTACCAATCTTCCAGGGCCAAGGGGCCGTTGTAGTGGAGCCGATACCACGAGAGCCGAGAATGGCTCGCTGGGCAGCACTGATGCCCAGAGAAGGAGGAGGCCAACAGATGTCCTGGAGGCCAGAGTTTTTTGGGTGGTTGCGGCGCCAGTTGATTGTAGTTAAGGACTGGCCTTATGCCGAGACAGACTTTACTGGAGACCCAGATCTCCCACTGCCGGAGGGAGAGGATTGGGACGAAGAGCTAGGTATGATCTATTTTTATTTTTTATGTTTTATGATTTTTTGTTAATACATGTCTGTTCTGATAGCAGTTACATGCGTATGCAGATGTTGGCCCAGAGAGACCAGCCGGGATGTCTCCTATCGCACGGAGAACTCAGCTCGCAGTCAATCCTCATGAGGAGGGCGCGGAAGGAGGAGAGTTGGTTCAGAACCTCGAGGGGATTGCCCGAGGGATTCCGGACTATGCCCGGCTGGCGGATGTACCGTTAGCATATCAGATACATACAATAGGAGTGCCTAGTCGCCTCCATCGTCTACTGAGACGCCTAGTGCGTGTAGTGACTTGTTATCATGAGCACCATGTTGGAAATATGATGCAGAGTGTTGTCCTTGATGGCAACCCACTGAATGAAGATGAAGACATGAGATTATTGACATGTGTTGTCCTTGATGGAAATCCACCTGATGAAGTTATTCGTGACTTAATGGACTTAGTAAATGATGTAAATCTGATATGAAATGATGTGATGATAAGTGTTGTCCTTGAATAGGCAACCCTCTTGATGCAGATGATGACAACTTACTTGGTGAGTAAATCTGATGTATCTATAGTGTGTACAGAAGGCAATGAAGAAAGGAATTCAACATGTGCTAAATCTTGATGAAAAGAGTATGTTTCTAGGCATACGCAGATTTGCCTAGGGGAAGTCGCGTATGCACGCGGGAATAAACGTTCCAAGTCGCGTATGGGCAAAAGCGCTCTTAAAAGTGCAAAACCAGGGGTAACCACCATGGTATTGACCCATTGTATTGGGTAATGATTCGTCTAAAAGACCCCATCCAGGAATACCATCGGAAGTAATGTAGTTTTGGGCTCTTGGTATTATTTTGGCTCATGGTATTGAAAAAGGGGCTCATGGTATTGAAAAAGGGTAAACCTATATAAGGAGAAGAAATTCATTATGAAGATCGTGAGTGTGGGTGCAAGATGTCTGAGCTTGAATGAATACTTCTCTCTGGAGGATATCTGAATGGAAAGGGTTATAGTTGAATGAAATATCTGAATGTATGATGCACCGATGAAGGAGTGATGAAGAAGGGGATCTAGATCTATATTGTACCTGTATCTGCTAGATCTATTCATGGAAGGCTTAGATCTGAGATGAGGCGATCATCTGTCTGAAGCAAAAGGGTAAATCTGAACTGAATATCTGATCTGAAGAAGTATGCTGCTCTATAATGATTGAAGATCTATACGCTACTTAGCCGCAGAGGAAGCGCATATATACGCGTCTTCACCGAAGAGAAAGTGCGTATGCGCAATGAAATATGTACAGAGGTATACGCTGGTTTGTGTGAACGGAAGCGCGTATATACGCGACATCAGTGAAGTGAAAGCGCGTATGCAAACTAGGGTTTGCTGAAGTCTGGGGTAAGAAATGTCTGATCTGTTCTGCTGGTTTACTGATATTTGTCAGTGAGTTATATGTATCTGTTTCATGGTTGATTGTGCTTAAAAGTATGGAAAGGGTCCAGTCTGAAAATATGATGAAACGTGGCCTGCAAGTGGTGTCCTAAAGGATGCTTTGGATCCAGTGTGAAAATTGATGAAACATGGTCCATAGAGGTGCTGAGGGTTGTAGCCTTCAATCAGGGGTCGTAGCTCCCTTCCGGTGGGGCCGAGTAAACGAGAGCGGGGGTCGTGGCTCCTTCAAGGAGGGCGGTAGCGAGATCGAGGTCGTGGCTCCTTCCGGGAGAGGGCGGTAAACGGTCGGGGGCGCTGTCTGCACGAGGCAGTGTGTGACGAGCATAGCGGTGGGTGCACAACGTCTTTGGTAAGTTTACTGTGACACACATGTTGTAAGATGTTTTTCTCTATAATAAAATATTGAAGGCTGAGCAACTGCAGCGGTGGTTTTCTCCCGACTTGGGTTTCCACCTAAAAATCCTGGTGTTCATGTGTGATGCTTTGTGTGATGGTTTATTCTATTCTTATTGCACATGTTTACTATTTATATAACATCTAATAAATGAATGATGGAATTATGTAAGTGAAGAACTAATGGCATAATTAGATCTCTGGGTATACGCAAGTTTCATGAAGGATATCTGCGTGTATACGCTAGTTGGCTTCAGCAAAGTAGCGTATGGGTTTTAGAGCATGAAAAAGTAAAAAGTTTGAATATGCTGTAAATACTGATTCAACCCCCCCTCTCAGTATTTTTCCCAACAATTGGCATCAGAGCAGGTCCTTGTGCAGAAGCTTGATCGCTTAAAGGAGATCCGTCGCAATGGGAAGTCAAGAAGGAGTAATGTATATAAAGCCACCTCTATTCAATGGAAGCAATCTGATATTCTGGAAGGTACGAACAAAAGCATATCTGCAAAGTCTTGGTGCAGATGTATGGGCAATCGTGGAAGAAGGTTATCAATACCTGGCAAGTATTCCTACTGATGCAGCAGAAAGGAAGAAGTATGAAATCAATGCCAAAGCAGTGAATGTCTTATTAGGAAGCATGTCTGAATCAGAATTTGCTAAAGTGATGCAGCTACATTCAGCAAAAGAAATATGGGACAAAATCATTCAGAGCTATGAAGGAGATACAAAGGTAAAAAGTGCAAAACTCCAAACTCTTAGAATTGAATATGAAAATTTGAAGATGCATAGTGATGAAAGTGTTGCCAGTTTCTTTCTCCATCTAGATGATATTGTAAATCGGATGAGAAATTTTGGTGAAACCATAACTGATACTACTCTGGTAGAAAAAGTCTTAAGATCCTTGACTTCAAGATTTGATTCTAAAGTTTCAGCTATTGAAGAAAGGCAAGATCTGCAAACTCTTACTATTGTTCAATTACATGGTATTTTGACTGCTTTTGAAAGGAGACAAGGAGGTCCTTCTCAAATCAGAGAAGCTGCTTTTAAGGTCTCTGCAAAAGGAAAGGAAAAGGAAGTTGTCAAAGAAACCAGCTATATATCCGAAGAAGAAGAAGCAAATTTTGTGAGAAAACTCCAACTAGGCACTGGAAGATTCAAATGTAAGCTTCCCTTCAAATGTTTTGAGTGTGGAAAAGTTGGTCACTATGCCGCTAAATGTCCTTATAGAGAAAAACATGGTAAAGGGAAACAATTTGAAAAGAGGAAGAGTTTCTATGCAAATGAAGATGATGATGAAGTGTCCAGTGAAGATGAAGAAGATTCTAACCATGATCTGAAAGTGCTTATGGCAAAGAAGCAAAAGAAGAAGTCTACTCAAAACAAGGAGATCTCTCAGAAAACATGGTTAGCAGAAATTGAATCAGATAGTGATTGGGGTCATGATTGTCTCATTGGTACAATGAATGGTGAAGATAGTGAAAGTAAAGTTGTGGATCTAGAAGAAGCTATCAAGATAAAAGTTGAAGAACAAAAGGAAACTGATAAGAAAGATTCTATCTACAATGAGATGATCTCTCAAATGAAAGATCAAATAGAAATGCTGAATGGACAGGTGGACAAGTATCAAAGGTTTCATACTTATGCATCCAATCGAATTAAAGAACTAGAAGCAGAAATCGACGATCAAAATGCAGATCTCGAAAAATAAAGCAAGAAGAATGAAGGACTTGAAGCTGCAATCATTTCTCTGCAAGCAGATCTTGAAGCATCAAGTAAGAAGAATGAGGAACCTCTACAAACATTTGAAAAGGAAGGCCTTGAAGCAGAAATCATCTCTCTCAAAGAAGATCCGGAAAAATCAAATAAGAAGAATGAAGAGCTGCAACAAACATGTGAAGAAAACGAAAATTGGTTGAAAGAAGAGATTCTAAATCTGAAGGATCAAGTAGAAGATGGAAGAAGGAAAGAAGAAAGCTTGACGAAGCAATGTCAAGCCTTGGAGGTTGAGGTAAAAATTCTCAAAGGTAAATTAGAAGAAAAGGTTAAACTTTTGAGGTTTCAAGATAGTACTAACATTTTGGACAACATTCTGAGTAATCAAAGGTCTCCTGCTATCAAACTTGGTCTTGGTTTCCAAGAAATTGTTGAAGGAGAGTCTAGCTCACAAGGAAGTGCTAAAACTTCAGAGGATGACAATGCAAAACCTGAAGTGTTGAAAGAGACAAAAGGTCAACCAACAATGATGAAATCTCAAAGGAAATCAGTCAATAAAGTTGAATGCTTTAAATGTCATAATCATGGGCATGTTGCAACAAATTGCAGGAGCAGATCATTTCAGCCTCAAACAAACAGTTCCTACATAGAAAGGTACTCTGGTTTCTTCAAGGGATATTGTTTTTCATGTAACAAGTATGGACATAAAACAGCTGATTGTAAAAGGAGGAAGATTAGAAATACTCATTATGATTCTTATGGACACATGAGATGTTATTTCTGTAACAAGTATGGACATGTTGAAAAGGAATGCAGGTTGAACAGATCTGAGAAAGTGGACAACTTTCAGCACACAGTTAGGAAGTTCAAGCAAGTTTGGAAAAAGATGGAGAACCGATCAGAAACGTAGGGAATTCTGACCCTACTGCAGTCATCCGCTTCTGAAGCTGACTTTTCTTATTGACTGCAGGAATGATGTGGGATACATTATGAGATTTAGTAATGTATCATCACAGGGGGAGCAATGCATGATGACTCTCATGGTTGATTTGATTATTTTGGTCATGTTTACTTCTGACAGCGCATCTGATGTGGAAAGGACAGGTACAGGAGGTACAAACTCAGGAGGAAATGAAGGAAGATGAAAATTTTCTATGCTTCACTTTCCATACGCAGGTTATATTAACAAAAGTCGCGTATACACGCGAGTTTCATCAGACACAGTCGCGTATGCATTGATGATAAGAGAATTTATATGCTAGCTGAAGATCTGGAGCAGAGGCTCAGGGGGAGTAACAGTCTGATTGTTAATAACTGTATTATTGACTCTATATCAGCTTAATTTCTCATTTTTTAAATAATGATGACATGATACTTGGTTACTTATGTTGAAGATTATGGATGAGTCCTGGTTGCTTGATGATGAAGAGTATTCGTTGCTAAGATGAAAGTCTTATAAATCAGAGATAAGGACAGATCATGCAGAGATTGTTGCTGATGACTTGCTGATAAAGGTATTCAGGTTGCACTAGTTAAGGAGGAGCACTAGTTCAGGGGGAGCAGCAGGTTGAATACTAATGATTGCATTGTTGGTAATATGACTGCTTATTCTTGGTTATTGTGATACTCATGCTTAATGATGACTTGGTACATGGTTTATTATGATGAGATTTTGATCCCGGTTTACTGAAAAGTATCTTTTGTGTTCACACATGGATGAGTTGGAAGTCGTTTGATTCATAAATAAATCATGCAGAGCTTTGTTACTATGGTTGAGATCTTTTGCCTACATATGTTACTTCATGTTAAATCTTGAAGATCTTGATGATATTGGACCACATGGATGATTGCTTGACACATATTTGAAGATGTTGTTTTGGTATGATGATCTCTCTTGGAAAGATTGTATTGATGCTGCAAAGAATATGAAGGCTTGGTTACGAATGTGCTTATGCTACAACCGTTGGATGACGCTTGAAGACACAACTACACTATTCTATCTATCTGTAGTCCAGGGAAGCATTCAAAAGAAGCTGAACACTGTCTTTTTCTCACAGAGGATCAGATCTGGTTAAAATTTAGAAGATGGAATTGGATACGCGGGTTTCCTGAAACACAGTCGCGTATATACGCGAGTTCATGCACAGAAAACCGCGTATGTCTGATTGCTGACAAATTTCTGTTTGGTTCAGCCTTCTTCAGCACAGCTGCAGTGCTGTTTGGTATCTCTGATACTGTCTGGTGTTCCAGTTCTCATTATTCTATTTCTAGTGATTTGATGAAGATGTTTTGATGATTTGTTGGTGAAAGTGTTTAGGATGCACAAACTAAGGGGGAGCCTATGAAAGTGTTCAGGGTGCACAAACTAAGGGGGAGCCTTAGTCATATGAAAAGGATGCTTGGATGCACAGATTCAGGGGGAGCATTAGCATTGCTCAGTATAATGCATGGTTGGAATTATGATGGTTCTGAAATATGTTCTCTCTCTTGAGGACTTTCTGGTGTTGGTTATGAAAAGTCATTTTTGTATTTTGATGAAAAGGTCATGTTGAGACCCATGATGTAAAAATGTAATATTCAGTCATGTAAGGACTTGTAAAATTTGTAAACCCACTTGGTTGGGTAGCTGAGTTGAAATGTGTAAACCCACTTGGTTGGGTACTTGAGTCTTTATGTAAATCCACTTGGTTGGATATTTGATGTAAGTGTGAGTCTTTGGTGATAGGAAGTTCATAGAGTCATGTACTTCATTGGAAAATATGTTTGAAGATTCAGCATGAACTCAGGGGGAGCTTGGTCACTTCAGTATACATCAGATCTGCAGAACGCTTCTTCCACATATGGAGAAAAGGGGGAGAGTATGTTGGTTTTGATCCACCCTTTGCCCTTGATGTCAAAGGGGGAGAGTGACATGGTGTTTGTGAAGAAAACGAATAGTGAATGGGAAGAGTGACATGGTGTCATCGTATTCTTAATGTACCTATCTGTTGTGGTAACCAAACACCATCATGGTTGCCATCAAGTCCAAAGGGGGAGATTGTTGGAAATATGATGCAGAGTGTTGTCCTTGATGGCAATCCACTGAATGAAGATGAAGACATGAGACTATTGACATGTGTTGTCCTTGATGGAAATCCACCTGATGAAGTTATTCGTGACTTAATGGACTTAGTAAATGATGTAAATTTGATATGAAATGATGTGATGATAAGTGTTGTCATTGAATAGGCAACCCTCTTGATGAAGATGATGACAACTTACTTGGTGAAGTTGTGCTTAATAGAATATGTTCTTGATGAAGTAAATCTGATGTATCTACAGTGTGTACAGAAGGCAATGAAGAAAGGAATTCAGCATGTGCTAAATCTTGATGAAAAGAGTATGTTTCCAGGCATACGCGGATTTGCCTAGGGGAAGTCGCGTATGCACGCGGGAATAAACGTTCCAAGTCGCGTATGGGCAAAAGCGCTCTTAAAAGTGCAAAACTAGGGGTAACCACCATGGTATTGACCCATTGTATTGGGTAATGATTCGTCTAAAAGACCCCATCCAGGAATACCATCGGAAGTAATGTAGTTTTGGGCTCTTGGTATTATTTTGGCTCATGGTATTGAAAAAGGGGCTCATGGTATTGAAAAAGGGTAAACCTATATAAGGAGAAGAAATTCATTATGAAGATCGTGAGTGTGGGTGCAAGATGTCTGAGCTTGAATGAATACTTCTCTCTGGAAGATATCTGAATGGAAAGGGTTATAGTTGAATGAAATATCTGAATGTATGATGCACCAATGAAGGAGTGATGAAGAAGGGGATCTAGATCTATATTGTACCTGTATCTGCTAGATATATTCATGGAAGGCTTAGATCTGAGATGAGGCGATCATCTATCTGAAGCAAAAGGGTAAATCTGAACTGAATATCTGATCTGAAGAAGTATGCTACTCTATAATGATTGAAGATCTATATGCTACTTAGCCGCAGAGGAAGCGCATATATACGCATCTTCACCGAAGAGAAAGCGCGTATGCGCAATGAAATATGTACAGAGGTATACACTGGTTTGTGTGAACGGAAGCGCGTATATACGCGACATCAGTGAAGTGAAAGCGTGTATGCAAACTAGGGTTTGCTGAAGTCTGGGGTAAGAAATGTCTGATCTGTTCTGCTGGTTTACTGATATCTGTCAGTGAGTTATATGTATTTGTTTCATGGTTGATTGTGCTTAAAAGTATGGAAAGGGTCCAGTCTGAAAATATGATGAAACGTGGCCTGCAAGTGGTGTCCTAAAGGAAGCTTTGGATCCAGTGTGAAAATTGATGAAACGTGGTCCATAGAGGTGCTGAGGGTTGTAGCCTTCAGTCCGGGGGTCGTAGCTCCCTTCCAGGTGAGGCTGGTAAACGAGAGCAGGGGGTCGTAGCTCCCTTCCAGGAGAGGCTGGTAAACGAGTCAGGGGGTGGTAGCTCCCTTCCGGGGAGAGGGCTGGTAAACGGAGTCGAGCGCTGTCTGCACGAGGCAGTGTGTGACGAGCATAGCGGTGGGTGCACAACGTCTTTGGTAGAGTCTGCACCAGCACATATGTTGTAAGATGTTTTCTCTATAATAAAATATTGAAGGCTGAGCAACTGCAGCGGTGGTTTTCTCCCGACTTGGGTTTCCACCTAAAAATCCTGGCGTTCATGTGTGATGCTTTGTGTGATGGTTTATTCTATTCTTACTGCACATGTTTACTGTTTATATAACATCTAATAAATGAATGATGGAATTATGTAAGTGAAGAACTAATGGCATAATTAGATCTCTGGGTATACGCAAGTTTCATGAAGGATATCCGCGTGTATATGCTAGTTGGTTTCAGAAAAGTAGCGTATGGGTTTTAGAGCATGAAAAAGTAAAAAGTTTGAATATGCTGTAAATACTGATTCACCCCCCCCTCTCAGTATTTTTCCCAACACACCACGCAGACTAGCCTCTTAGGGTTTTATTTCATGCATATTTTTGAGAGATGTGTCATCTCCGGATGTAATAAGACGAATATGTATATTTTTTGATCTTATGCGATGCACACTATGTAAACACTCCGATATCTATATATATACATATCTATTTCTGGATGGATTTTCCTTTTACATGTGATGATGATTTACAAATTGCGCAAATGTCTATCTAACACCAAATTAGCTACCGCATCTGTTAATGTATTCATATGCCTGGGTATATGCTGATATGTAATATAGTCAAAATTTCTTTCCAGTAAATGAATACGCAGATACAGACGTAAAATGTGTGGATTTCTGACCGAATAATGACCGTTCAGTTGTAATACTACAAGTTGTGAGTCTAGATACACAAGCAATTCGCGGATACCAAGGTTTACAGCCTCAGTTAATAATTCTAATACAGCACTATATTCTGCGATGTTATTTTTAGTACGTCCCAGACACACACCTTGCAGGTTCACTAACTCACCAGCAGGATCATAGATTACCCAGGCTGCCGAAGACAGATTCTTGGTACTGCGGGAGGCACCATCCGCGAACCCAACAAACGGATTGATGGACATCTGCACAATCAGGAAGACCCAATCAGCATAAAGACGTTTACACTGCACACCACACCACGCATGCACACAAATGAATAAACACACCTATGTACACACACCACACAAAAATGACTTTAAGCGTAGTATTTTTTCAGGTACAGCCCATTTCTGGGCTGCGCCAGCGGAACTCCTTCATAATCTATAAGCTCATAGGCTCCATTCTTTAATACTCGTTTAACTATATAGGGCCCATGCCACATGGGTTGGAACTTCCTTGCCCCAAGCTTATCGTGTGCTTGATCATACAGGAGGACAAGGTCCCCTTCAATGAAGGAACGTGGTGAAACCGATTGATCGAAGTGAGCTTTGACCCGCTTCTTTTGTGCCTCAATGACTAAGGCAGCTAAGCGGCGGGTTTCATCTAACTGTTCCAGATACAGGAGACACTCTTCTTCAACAGAAGTGTCGGGTAGAAGTTCTACAGCTAATTTCAAAGAAGGAATCTCGCATTCAACTGGAAGAGTGGCTTCTAGACTGTACACCAGTTGAAATGGTGTGAATCCAGTGGCACTCTTAGCAAACGTTCGGTAAGCCCAAAGAGCTGAGAACAGTTCGAGGTGCCAATTTTATTTATGAATTCCAACTGTTCATTGAAGCATGGTGACCAAAACCTTGTTCACTGCTTCAACCTGGCCATTTGCCTGAGGGTAATACGGCGTTGAGCTATCGTGACGTAAGCCCAACCTCGATGTCATCTCGGCCATCATATAATCTTGGAAATGAGTACCATGGTCGGTAACGATGGCCTGAGGAACCCCGAAATGCACGATAATGTGGTTGAAGATGAATTGAGCAGCTGTTTTTCCATCGGCCGCAAGTGTAGGCATCGCTTTGGCCCACTTGGTGAAGTAGTCGACAGCTACGATAATATACGCATGCTCCCCGGCCGAATGAGGGTTACACGTCATAAAATCCATGCCCCATTTCGCAAACGGGCCAACGGTAACAACAAGATGCAAAGGAAGAGGTGGCGCGCGCATCTTGTGTTGAAACACCTGGCACGCGTGACATTTTCGGACTGCCGTAATACAGTCTTTAAATATTGACGGCCAGAAGTATCCCGCTCGCAAAATATTTTGAGCAGTAGCATATCCGGACATATGTCCACCATAGGCGCCACTGTGGCAGTCATTGAGGGCCCTTTTAGCCTCTTCCAAGGTAAGGCACCGGCGGAGCACCGAATCTACTCCAACACGGTATAAAGTATCCCCTACAATGCGGTAGGGTTGAGACTGATGCCGAATTCGACGTCGAGCATCTTTAGTCAATTCAGACCAAAATGTGGAGGTCTGAAGATACACGATTATGTCGCCATACCATGGGTCGCGAGTACTGATGAGGAAAAGAGTTTCGTTCGGTATATGGTCTTCAGAGTGTGAAGGAGCGGAGTCTGTAGGGAGAGAGCATATAAGATCCGTGAAAAAAAGTGACTTCGTTGACTTAGCGGTAGTGAAATCTAAGTCAAACTCCTGCAGGATAACAATCCATTTGGAGTATTTTCCCCCCAGCAATTGTCTAGAGAGAATATATGTCATGGGGTTGCAATCCGAAACCACTGTTATCGTGCGCAACAAGATGTAATGGCGAAAGCGCTGCACATCGTGTACGGCGGCTAAAGCCAACTTCTCGACATGAGCATAACACGTTTCTGTATCGAGAAGGTTTCGTGATAGATAATAAACGACATGTTCATTACCATCATCATCATCCTGCACCAGAACCATAACAATGGTGCTAAACGCGGCGACGAGATACAAAGTGAAATCACAATGATAGTCCAGAGGACGAAGCAAAGGAGCATTAACCAATAACGTCTTTAGCTTCTCAAAGGATTGCTGAGCAATTTCGTCCCAATGGAAGGGAACATTCTGCTTTAATAGGCGCGTAAATCCTTTGGCCACCTCAGCGTAGTTCGAGATAAAGCGTCGAAGGAAGTTCGCTTTTCCCTGCAGACTCTGCAACTGATATAACGAGGAGGGTGATGGGAGATTGATGATAGCCTTGAATTTTAAAGGGTCACGACGAATTCCGTCTTTGGAGACTATGAATCCCAAAAGACAGCCAGAATCCACGTCGAAGACGCACTTATAGGGATTGAGCCTAATATTGTAGCACCTACAACGAAGGAAAATCTGGCGGAGGTGTTTAGGGTGATCCTCTCGCCTAGCTGAATGAGTTGGCAAGTTGTCCAGATAAAGCTGAACGATATGGAAAATGTCATGGAAAGCATAAGACATCGCATGCTGAAAAGTAGTTCCAGCGTTCTTCAAGCCGAACGGGAGCTTTTTATACGCGAAAGTACCCCACGGACAGATGAACGTAGTCTTGTGTTGATCCTCAGGTGCAATATTGATCTGATTATACCTTGAGAAACCGTCCATCAAGGAATAAATCTCACTTCCGGCACATTCGTCGATAATCTGGTCAATGAACGGAGTGGGATAGTTATCTTTTGGACAGGCGCGATTGATGTCGCAGTAATCAACACAGACCCTAATAGTACCCTGCTTTTTATCGATAGGGACAATGTTAGAAACCCATTCTGTGAGGGGGATGGGATAAATAAAGCCCGCGTTCAGAAGTTTTTCAACTTCTACCTTAATTGCAGCGGCTTTCCGAGGATGCATGGGGCGTAAGCGTTGGCGCACGGGCTTCGAACCAGGATAGGTTGGAATCTCATGCACGATGATACTGGGATCGATCCAAGGCATTTCCTCGTAGGACCAGGCGAACACATCTCTGAATTCTTTAAAAAGATCAGTATAGACTTGAATCTCATCGGGAGAACAAGTCACTCCCACGTGAATATTCTCAACGACCCTCGGTTTAACGGAGATGTTGATCGGGATGGTTTGAGTGATGTTACTCAGGTTGCCTTCCGAAAAAACCTCGTGCATCAAGATGGGCGTTTGAAGAGGAGGGGTAGGAACCTGAGATGCATAACGCTCCAGACAATCAGTCATTGCCCCCAAGCTAGGCATAAAAGAGGAGCGATGATGTCCATCGCCCCAAGGCAGCTCCTCAAGAGACATAGTTTCAATGATGGCTTCGTCGGAAGGAAAAGTATCTTTGAGAGGATTAGGTGAATCGGCCTGACCAAGCCAGGGGGATTGAGAGTAGACGTCGAGAGCCATGCTCAAAGGAGCATGCTGAGGAGGTGGAGGATCAGATGCGGCAAAAATTTCACAGTAGCTGATCTCTACTGGAGTCAAGGGCATTGATTCTCCAAACTCAAACACCTGCTCAAGCGTAGGAATAAGCCAGGGGTCTTCGGACCTGGAAATCATGTTAACTTGAGCAGTGTGCGGTGGTGGTGCGGGAAAGATACCCATGAGGACAGGGTCTTTGAAGAGACCAGGTCCTACACTATCAGGGGGATTCGGAATCTGATCCACGTATGGTACGTTGTTCTCGGAGGTAGAGGTGAAGAAGGACAACTGATCCACCGTGACGATTTTGCCCTCGTGAGGGAACTTAAGAAGTCGAAAGACGGTGGACAGCACACATAGCATGGCATGAGTCCAGCTGCGGCCAAGAAGTATATTGTAGTTGAGCCTGGCGTCAACCACTTCTACTTCCACGTTGACAGTCTTCCCCTGTAAAGTGATCGCCAAACTCTCGAGAACACCCAGGGGTTTGGATTCTCGACCATCAAATGCCTCGAGGGCATTGGGAGAGGATGCAAGGGCTGGAGAGCCAATGGCCTTCCAGCAAGCGGATGACATAACGCAGGTAGAAGCACCTTCATCCACCACGGCCCTATGAATGTTCAGACAGTTAATATCGACTTGAATAACAAGAGCGATTTGATGTGGAAGTCGGGGAGTGAAATTCTCTAAATCGAAGGTGAGAAGACTCGAATCGGCGGGATCAATGCCCCCGATTGCAGACAATAAAGCCTTCCGTTGCGAAGGACAACTTTGAAGAACTTCTAGTGCAGACATAGTAGAGGGTGCCTGTGCCAAATCCTCAACAATGCTGTAATGTTGAGTAGCACGAGCATTTGGATTATAAGAAGATCTTCGTAAGACACCTTTAGAAGGTGGCTTCACAACGGGTTCAGGAGTAGGCTTCTCGATTTCCAACGAACCGAAGACAGGTGGGGGAGGCGGTCCATCCGCAACTTCCTTCCCAGGTGCCTGCTGCGATTCATTGTAATCCTTCGAACGCGTAGCGACAGAGATAGGTGCAGCAACCTTCATCATGAAAAATTGGGACCCAAATGGTGCAGATGGTGACGACTGTTCAACCATCTGGGTCTGTTGAGACGGGAATGGCTCTTTTAGAACTGCTGAAGTCCCTTTAGAGCCCTTGAGAAGTTGACTAACCTCAGATCGTCGTGGAAAATCCTTAGTATAATGGTCTCCTTCGCAAATGAGGCAGGGGTACTTCGGCTTACGCTGAGAACCATCCTCAGTACGAGATTTAGATTCTAGCTTTGGGGCATCAGATTTAGATTTTCCTTTTCCCTTCTTTTTCCCCTTGGAAGTTTTCTCCGTAGGATTGGCCTGAACGACATTCACCTCCGCGGTTTTTCCAAAATCGGACGGGGCGGGATCAACAGGAGCATTGTTGGAAGAATTAGACTTCTGCTTCCCATTCGAAGATTTCTTCGAATTCTGAGAGATAGAACCAATGACACCATCCACCGCAGGGGTAGGTGGAGCCTTAGAGGTTCCGGACCGCGAGGCATCAGGCAAGATATCATAAAGCGTGCCGGACTGAGAATACATAAGATCCAGATATTGGGCACGCGCAATGGCTTGTTCCTCCGTCACACATGCTCCCATCGCAATATCTTGAGCGATTTTATTCACAAAGGAAGTGGTGAACCAGTGAGTTAGTATCTGATCAGGTATGTGAAACTTGATCAGTCTACGATGGTGCCGCCACTCATGAATGTGATCAGAGATGTGAGTGGCTTTATCCTACTTCAGAGAAGTCAGGAGGTGTGTCCCGGCTTCATAACGAACCGGTAACTGAAAGTGCGTGAGGAAAGCCATGGCTAAAGAATTGAAATCTTGGAAAATACCACAGGATAACTCTATGTACCACTTAGCAGCAGCTCCAGTTAAAGTACGCTGGAAGAGGCACAGACGAATCGAATCGTCGACCCAAGAGTTAGATGAACACCAAAGATGATACGTCATCACATGCGCCTGGGGGTCCTCTCCAGCTTTTCCCTCAAACTTGGGGCAATCACCTGGTATCTTGGTGGGAACCGGAGGCCAATACAGATTATGTAAAATTGGATCATTGGTCAATTTTGAAACATCCGGCAACTCCAAGGTGGCCAGGAACGGCAATGGCGGATTAACCGGCATGCCAGGCCCGGGATGAGGACCGTTACCTGTACTCCACAATGGTTGTGAATATCATTGCCCCCATGGGTTCTGTCCCTTAGGATTTTGATCGTAGGGGGTGTAGGTCGTATAACCAGATTGATTTGGATGCTGGTAACCAGAGTGTGGGGCTTGATAACCAGAGTACGGACCATGATTATGTGTCGGCCCGGTGTAAGCAGCATTTGGATTTGGCTGCTGAGTATAGGTAAAACCGAGTGGAGGAGGATAATACTGAGAGCCCCCGGGGTGGTTATAATTTGGTTGAGATTGACCATGAGGATAATAACCACCCTGAGGATGAGTAGGCTGCTGAAAAGTGGAACCCTGCGGAGCTTGATAAGTAGGGCGCAGCTGTTGATTTGGCTGCGGCATCGAATGAATCGGCTGCTGGGCAGGGTTAATAGAATGAGCGGGCTGCCCTGAGTGAACAGGTTGACCCGACTGAGAGGGTTGCCCTGAATGAACAGGTTGACCCTGATAAATAGGCGGTGCCGGTTGCACAGGCTGACCTGGTTGTGAAGGAGCCCCAGGTTGTACCGGATGGGCTGGTTGGCCTGGAGGCGGGACACCTGGTTGTGCCGGATGGGCCGGTTGGCCTGGTGGAGGAACAGGGCCAGGTGGTTGCTGGAAATTGGTTTGACTTGAAGCGGAACCATAGGATGGTCCCGACTGATATGCAACGTTAGAAACAACAGGATACTGAGGTTGCATTGGTAGATAAGGCTGGATTTGCCCCCCAGGACCATAGACCGGTCCCGGTTGATACCCCGGCTGAGGCTGAACAGGTTGACCGGAAGGGTTGTAATACTGTCCTTGCGGACCGTACGATGGCCCTTGCTGGCCCGCAGGATAGCCTTGGATGGGCTGCCCCTGTGGGTCATAAGGATAGCCAGGTTGGCCTGAAGGTTGGCCTTGGAAAGATTTCCCTTGCGGGTTATAAGCCTGGTTATAAGGTAAACCTTGAGCATGGAGGTAAGCCTCAGGAGCGGGCAGACATAAAATGTCCCCGCGCTCGTCGTACTGACCTGGAAAAGCATACACGGGTGTACCATCCTATGCATAGTGCGAAAAATAAGAGTGGTTGGGATCTTGGAAGGATGGTCCAACCTCGGGGTTCGGCTGTTGCAGAGACTACTGATACTCCTCCGGAGAGATGTTCTCCGGTATAGCAGTCGCTAGATAGATATCTTCAGGAGTTGGAATAGCCCTGGCAGAGGGTGCTGTGACAACAGGAGAAGAGGCGGCCACACAAACAGTGGGCCGAACGGGTACAAAAGTAACGGGCGTCTGAGGAGACACCCCGGGTGAAGGAGCAGCTGGCCTCGGAGAAGGAGCTGACACTCCCATAGAGGCTGCGGTAGAAATGATCTGACCCAAAGACCTGTACCCCGGTGGTAAAGAGGGACTGGCTGTTGACATGTCAGCCAGTTCAGAGTTGTCTCCCGGAAACAATCTTCGTGGGAAGAGCCGATAGTCTTCACCAGACGTAGGGATTTCCTCACCAGAATCACTCATGGTTGAGCCAGCCGCTAGATCTCATAAGAGACGGCGAGGACTAGGAGGAAATACAGCAGCAATAAAAGGTGAACCCAATGTAAGAGAAAGGAAATCAGCTCCTAATCTCAATTCAGACACAGGGTCCGAAAAGGGCCAATCGAACTCAACTTGTCCCCCAAAGGGTTGCTCAGAAAGAACCGGTCCCCCGTCAGGAAACTTGGAAAAAATAGGCTGCTGTGGTTCAACAGAGGATTGTGACACCTCTGAAGAATCGTCTGTGTAAGGACTACCAGTGGACGAAACCGAAGGTTCCGCCACTGTGGAAAATGACAAGAGAAAAAAGAACAAACACACACACGGGCTGAAAAAGAGTCAAGACACACGATCAAACGGTCAACAAGAAAAATCTAAGAGGGCGTGTAATCGTGGGTGATTAATTTTACCACATTGAAAAATAAGAAACTTCACCATTTCATGTTTTAAGAGTCGAGAAACGATAAAAAGGTGACTCTATCTCTTTCAGATTTGACACAAGCGTGAAAGGACAAGCGCTTGGCGATCTTTTCAAATTTAGGGAGTCAGAAAAGATCAAATGACTGCTCATGAATACTAGGCAAAAGGGTGTACCAAATAACCGTGAACTGCAATATACACCTTGGTTTTAATAATGAAAGATAAATCAACCAAGGACTTTCCGTACGTGCAGGCAATCTCCCCGAATGCTGTGTCCGATGTATCACGGGTATAGGGCGGCAGACTCGGCTTCCTATGGATAAAGGATTGAAACCTAGAGGGGTCTCCCTTTATATACGCGACGGTACGGGGAGCACAAGTTCGTACTAGTGCTGTCTAAAGCCAAGAGGCGAACGACAGCTACTAGGTTTTAAGACGCCGGAACACGTCTCTAGCCTAGACCTCTAAATATGTTTCGTTAGATTTCAATGCTGCCTTAGTGTAAATTGAGTAGATTTTAAAGTTGATCTTCAATTACGTTTCAGTTTTCAGGCCCTAACGAATGTGTTGTCTCAAAAACTCCTAAATGCAAAGTTACATGCCACAGTACATCATTTCGTTTGATGAAAACTAGCTACAGAAGAGTTGAGAGTTTTTACACAAACAAAATGATCGGAAGACAATCAATGATATCTCTAATGCAACTAATGAAATCGAAAACTTTTCATTCAAATCACTAATTACTAGTAAAATCGAAAAGATTTCAATTTGCACTAATCAACCCAAAATAAAAAGAGATTTTTTTTCAATTTTCAATGTTTGATAGTTAGATGTAATAAAAAAACTGAAAACAAAAGAGAAGCAATTTGAGAAACGATATTGAGAGAGCAAAACAAACAAATTTCACTCAATGGCACAAACAATCAGATCTCAAATCGACCAAAGTCTCTCAAAACCAAGAAAAGGTCCCAAAGGCTCCAATGGACCATGTGATCTAGGTCCAAAGCAAAACCAAACGAAATTTGAATGAAGAGAAGGACAATCACCCAAAAATCGCAACAAAACGGTGAACAACTACTAAGAGAATGCGGAGGAGCAATCAGAGAATTGACTGGACTAACAAAACACCAAAACTCCTAGTCAAACAGGACTCCAACACACACTCAGGTAGCCGAAAAACCAAAAAGAAAAACACTGACCAGACCCAGAGAGCTCAAAACTGAGCAAACCCTAATGCCTCATAGGAGTGGCGCGACTGTGAGGTTGTAACTGGCGCCAGAAAGCAATTGGCACGGGCAATACAAAAGCAACATGCGCCAATTGGCGCGACTGTCTAGCTAAAAAGCGCGCCAGCCGAGTTCCTCAGTCAAAAATAAAAAAGAACTACTCCAGAAGCAGATCAATGATATCCAAGCAAACCAAGAAGCAAAAAACAACAAAAGAACCCAGCCTAGAAGGCTAACCAAGCAAGGAAAACCACGAAACAATCAAAACGAGACAATCAAAACTAGACGATCCCCAACGGAGTCGCCAAATTGTTGAGGAGGTAAATCCCTTCTGCAGACAGAGGCGATCCCTACTAGCCCAGAACGGGTCTAGCAACAATCATCAAATGCTACAATGCAAGTTCCTAATTGCGAATAAACAGACCAACGATGGAGGCCTACCTGGAGTCCAGTGCTATGATTCGTAGAAGAGACAGCGTTCCCGTTCCTCAGCCTCGGCAGATCACGATCCCCACGGTCTTCGTGAATGGACACCTGCACATGCAAGAAACGACACGAATAAAAGCATAAAATCTAGAATACGCAACTATATATCAGTCAGAAAGGATATAACTCATCATTATCATAAGTGAAAAACAGAGTGGAACCATAACCAGTAGTCATTCATTAATAAGAAATCGAAAGAGAGTACAACCAATGTTCTGACGCTGAGGTCTCCTTCGGAGGGGTCTCCATTCGTACACGTCTCGCAAAGCCTGCCAGGGATGGGACAAGCCTCTCTTAGAGTCTCTCGACGATAGTCTCCTTGCTTGAGTTGGCCTTAAGGGAAGAATGAGGGCTCTTGCAGCATGAAGGCTCTTGGGAATTTGGAGATTCAAAGCTTAGGCACTTCAAGACTAGCTTGCAATGGCAATGGACAAGCTTTTATAGAAGGAGGAAGGGGAGTTGGGATCCCTATAATTGTGGGATTGGCCCTATCATCAAGGAAGCTTCCATGAGAGGTGGCAAACCACTTCCTCTCTATGGAAATCCGTAGCCAAACCTCCCAACTCAAGATAGACATCAGTCCAGGAATTTTTTAGGATGAAACTTCCGCCATTTATTTTTAAACACTTAAATTGGTCAAGGACCACCGGGACAGAGTGCCGCTGGCGCGAACATGTAGGATATTCCCATTGGCGTTATGAAAGAAACCGAAGCGACCCGCGCTAATGAAAAAAGGGATGTTTTTATGGTTTTTTGCAAGAGACAAGGTTTTCTGTGGCAATTGAAGCTCATGTTTAGAGGAATGCAATGATAATGGTTTCAAGGCATGACATTTCTCACAAAGTTGCTATTAATAGACCCTCCAATGCGGGACTATATAGTAGGGCCTGGTGATGCACCATCGTGTAACAGATTTATTCTAGTTTTGGACTCAACAAAGTCTTGTATATGGAATTCCTACTCCCTAGATTATCTACCTAATTCCATTCCACTCATATCCTTTAATTATGAAATAATATATATACAATAATCCTCACCTTTACATTTTTATCCTAATTTATTAAAAATAAGCAATTTAATTAATAAAATAATTAAAATATCTCACCCCCCTTATTACATAATTAAATAATGAAAATTTGGCTTGGATGCTCCTGCATCAGACTCCCCATGTAGAGAAGTTTCCATAGACTCCTGTCTATGAGGTCTGTCACTTTTCTGTAACAATGCAACAACCCCAAGTCATGATGACTTGCTCCCTCCAGGATTCCAAACTCTGTTCTGCCGCTGGTCTTTCGAATTATCAACTCGATTTGGTAACTCATCATTCACTCTGTCGATTGGATTCCATCAGCTTCTCCAACACTTTCGTCTGCCAATTCCTTGGAGTAATTCCTCTTTGTCGAACTCTTTCATCTCCAATTGAGCTGAATACTCAACTTTCTGTAATGGAAAATAATCAAGAACTCCTTGATTACAACTATATTCGTTGATTGATTTTATAGCAACAACTCTCTCGTCCAGTGCTGTACTTGCATTCACCAACAAACTGTTAGTTTTAAAAATATAAGACCTTTCGGTCTCTTTTGATGCTTCAGGCATCAATCTCCCATCATCGAATTTCTGGACTTCAATAGATTCTATTTCGAACTGTTGGCTACTTCCATATTCATCCTGCTGGATCAATATTTCTATCTTCTTTATGTCTTTATGGACACAACTCCCTTGCTTCTCCTGATCTTCCATCTTAATGCCAAATAACTTCCGCTCAAATTCTCTGATTTCGACATCATATCAGTTAATGTTGTTTTCTGTACCTACAGTTACATCATTATTTGAAAATTTATAACATTCATTCAACTCCATAAATGTTAAAAATATTTCATCTCTATTATGCATAGTAACCACAATTTCTTTTGGATGAGGTTCTGCAAGTTTCACTTCGGGTTCTTTAAGCCATCGTTCTAAGAATTCGATTTCCATGTGAAATATTTTCAACACTTCATCACAACTTTCATTCTCGGCTTCATCCTTCTTCTGGCAATCTTCCTGAGTTATCCTGGCTTCTGTTCCATCACACTGCAAAATTTCGTTAGCAATTTCATTAAAAAATACATTTGTTTACCTCCTTGGAATATTTCTTCGGCGTTTCCATTTTGCTTTGCTCCATAATAGCTTCAACTTGCTGTTTTACCCCAAACAAGAATTCATTTATGATTTCTTCTTGTTGTAACAAATTGTTACCTTCCCCCTCTAAAAGGCATTCTCCACTATACTTTACCTCAAAAGTTTCCTTCATCTCTGTGACAGTTCCATCAGATTTCTCACCATCTCTCGCATATCCTGCAAACATACATAAACTATGAGAAAAAATGCAAGACTTCATAGCCTCATCTACTTCTCTCGCCAACACATCTTCAGATGCTTCTGAACTATCCCAATAGTTCATGAGATCTTCTTCATTGATCTCTTCACCCAGAATTTCACCCTGTTCTAGACCACAAATGGAAACATTCATTTTTAACTCGGCCCCTTTGAGTTCTTCACAACTCAACATCTGCTCAAGCTTCCTAATCTCCTCTGTCAAATGTATGTTTACCTGCTTTTCCCTTTTTGCATGTAGTTTCTACCACTTTACCTTATTTCTCATGGTCCAACCATGTGTCTAGTCTTTCACATTTTCCTGCAAAAACTCCTTTAACAGTTCAAGGTGAATTGTTATCTTAGCCTTCTCATGCTCATAATCTTCGTCTGTCAACTGTTCACATATGCCACTTACCTTGGAATTTTCCTTCTTCTTCCCTCTGCTGTGATCTTCATCAGATTTTTGGAAATGAATTTCAACAATCATCTTCCCCTCCTTTGTGAACTTTATCTGTTCATGTGTGGATTTCATTTACTCCACTTCTCAGCAATCCTTCATACTTGCCATTTATAAAAAATGCAAGTTCTCCTCCTGCACTTGGCTTCTCTTGGTTCTCTGTCTTGGATCCAATCTCTAGTGACTCTCTTGCTTCACTTTGCTGCAAGAAACACTTTAGTAACTCATGTGTTACAATAACCAATTCTTTGGGTGTCGGGCTCCACCGATCATGCACCCAATTACATTCAGACTCTTAACTTATCTTACGACTCTTTGGCTTCAGACTTACACTAATTTTTCATCTTGGATAAAAATACTCAATCTCAACTCAAACTATCCAAACTTTCATTTGACTCTAACATCTGTTTTCACTTCAGGCTTTTCCCCAATAATAATGATAGTGGATATTCTGACTTAATTGAAGTTATACAATTCTTCAATAAACATACACCCCTAATACATTTTAGGATGTAAAATCTTCACCCTCTTTCATACTTCATTCTTATGAAAAATCATCATTTTTCCCTTATCATTTCACATGATACTGAAGTCTTTAGTCGAAATGCAATTCAGGTTTTTCAAGGTTTATTTTAAGGTGAAAATAAATAAACCATTCAATCTTCAATGTTCAAAAATACCTTTCTGAATTATCATACCTCATGCTCCTGTTAAGGTTATTGATAAACCTTTCTCTCTGCAGTTTCAATTCTCTGATTTCCCTTCTTCTGTGCCATCTTTTCCCCCGTCAATACTTGCGTGCTCACAAGCTCGTCATCTTAATGCAAACATTTCCCTGCACTTGTATGCACCATACAACATTAATTCACATCTCTTCACCTGTGTACAAAGAACATGTTATTCATATTTCAACCTCTTTGATGTACAACCCGTAAATTGTGTCCATCCTAAATATCACCTCTTAGATACCGCCACATAATGGTAAAACAAAGCTTTTACAACATCAAGCAATTATGTTTTCAATCACCAATCAAAATAATTCTTCTTTTCCCAACTACGAGCTTTGGTCCAAAATGACTTAACCAAAACTGTGAAGAATCCACATTATGCATAATAAATCATCACACTATACATAATAAACCTCCTCATATAAACATGCATGTTTGCCTTCATATCACCCATGATTAGTACATTTTCCCCTTCATTTTCCATTCAATTATACTTCCGCATTTGCAACATTTAAAATACCTTTACTTAATGAATATTGATTCATTCAATGAGTACTCACCTTGAATTTTCTTGTGGTTGAAATGATCCAACCTTTCTCTCATGTATTCTCTTAGGAATACATTCAAGCCTCTACAGACTTACTTTGAATGTGCAAGTTCCATTCTCCAACAATTAATTCTTCCCAGAAAATTTCTAACATAAATATTTTCCCAGCAATTAATGTTAGAAACCTTCAAAGTACGCACACTCTCCCCTTTAATTTAAGCTAAGTTCCCTTATATAAATCTCTTCAATTTCAATTCCTTGCTTTGAAAAAATGCAATCTTAATGTAACCGAATATCCTTTCAAGATTACATTCTCCCAAAAAAACGTACATGAATTATTTGCAAAAAAATTACCTCTATCAATCCTAGTGACTTTTCCTTATGCTGGAAGATGGTATCAAGGAAACACTGGATCCATACCTTGAATGTTCCGATGGAGCTGCACCTCTCTTCACGCAATCTCTTTCTCACTTCTGATACCAAAATGATGTGGGAATGTAACCTAAGGAACTTTTCCTTTCCTAAAACCGCAATTTTAATTTGAAATACTCTCTATACTTTCTTAACCAGTTTATAAAACCATATGCTATTCACAAGAACATGATTAGATTCTCTATACAAATATTAATGTTTTGGGTTTCCAAAACGTTTGAATCCCTCAGGACTTCTTGAATTCACATTACAATATGGTTTAATAAACAAGAAAATATATATATATTTTTTATAGCGCTCAGGTCATCAGATTCTTCCCACCATTTATCACAACTTACCAACTATTAGTTTCAGGTCAAACGCATAGGAGTCTACCCAGCGTTAACGCTCATGTCTGAAGTGTTTGCAACGAGTCATCGATTAGCAAGTCGATGTTGCAATTCTGAATTGGTTTTGTTGCAATTCGCCACAGAGGGAAACAAAAATCGTGATTGCTCACATTTTAAACAAAATGCTCTGCAAAAATGGTGTGACCGTTCCTCTGTTGGCTGCATACGATGCTCAAACCAAGCATGCCACCATTCAACGCATTTTCTATGGTGTCTTTTCCTGCGCCCACACAAATGCTCAACCCCACCTTCATACAAGTCATTGATCTGGAAGAAAATGCTGCATTGTTTTTGAAGAATATTTGTTAAATCCGCAAAGGATTGTTGTGATTATATATCACCATTAGCATTGCATTTAAAATCACATCCTCATTTGAAAATCAAAAGTTTCATCCACCGCCGTTGACAAACAATTACTATTCAATACTTACGCGAATGCTTTTACAAGTTTGTCTTATATTTTGGCACCAGTATGATACATTGCAATCAATGCAATGGTGCTTCAACACTGTGCACGTTACTTAAGATTCAAACTCACCGTTATATCCCATCACACCTCTGTAGTGTTCTTATACCACGCTTGAACCACACTGTTGTAGCATCCTTCGACTACACTTCTTCTTCACGGTGCTTCGAGCCACCGTTTGCAGCGTCCTTAGACTACATTGCTTCTTCAGGGTGCTTCAAGCCACACCTCACTTTGCTACATGCGCATTCCATAGCTCTATGCTTTTCTACATGCGCAGACCATTGCTATTTCATACTTAGTTACTTCATACCACAATTAGTTCGTCCTAAAACTCGAACTCGGTATACCTAATTGCTAATGCAGACTTACTCTAGTTCATGTTGATTCCATACCGCGGTTTCACGATAGCAACATCCTTACAACAAGGATTGCATTCAACGCCAACCGTTCTTGCTTCCATACATAGCATCGATTCATACGTTGCCCAATTTCAGCTTCACTAGCAACGCAGACTCCAGGTGAATTCATCTTCCTACAATTTCCAAATCAAAATACTTGTAGATTCAAAACAAAATGTAGGACAGGCATATTTCTTGCTCTAATACCAAATGATGCAGGGATTCTGCTATAAAACAGACTTGAGCATATAAAACACACACTCCTTCACTCAGCATGAAAACTCTCAATAATTCTTCATTAAAACCATAAAAATATTTAGCTAAAAAATATACATGAAGGAAGGAGAGCCATTCAAATGAAATATTGATATACAAACATATAAAACTCTTTGGCCAAATATTACATTGGGCGGTCTCTTGGCTCTCGGCCCTTCAAACCATCTCTCACTCTCACTGTACTCCTCACTGCTCTCAGCGGTCTTTCATCCTCACAAAACCCTCCTATATATACATAAATAATGAATTTATTTCACTCCATAAATTCCTCCACACAAATGTCAACTTAAATATATTTTAGATTTATTCTAGTTTTAGACTCAACAAAGTCTCGTATATGGAATTCCTACTCCCTAGATTATCTACCTAATTCCATTCCACTCATATCTTTTAATTATTAAATAATATATATACAATAATCCTCACCTTTACATTTTTCTCCTAATTTTTTAAAAACAAGAAATTTAATTAATAAAATAATTACAATATCTCACCCCCCTTATTACATAATTAAATAATGAAAATTTGGCTTGGATGCTCCTGCATCACAGAATCTGGAAAATTACTATGAAAATAACAGTAAGTTGAGGAAGGAAACGTAGAATTAGTTGTATAATACAGTTCTAGTAATATCTTTAAAGACATTAAACAAGATAAAATATAAATCTCAGTTGAAATTCTTAAAAATTTAAATTAGCCATTGACAAAACTGAAAACATTGTGAAAGGAGGGAAGAAGAATTTACATTGAATTGTAATAAGTATGCATTTCTTTCCTGTTGAAGGAGTAGCAGAGAAGACTGTCAGTCAAGACTCAGGGTGAAACCTAGCCGAGACAAATCGTCCCTCTAACCCTAGCTATACACGGACTTTAGTACAAGTGGTCCAGACACCAACAAAATAATCATGCCGGCATAAATAAAGAATATCGAGAACTATAAATGATGTAAAAATGAGTAAAGCAACATCGAATAAATACAATTGAAAATTGGAAATAAACTCAGAAACTATATACATCCATTGTACTAAGCAATATAGTAATGAGAATGAGAATTTTTGAGAACCTTAAATAGGAAAAAAAAGAAATATGCGGTGGAAACCTAAAGCCTAAGGAAAATGAGATTATGCGTTATGTTTACAACTATTTTACAAATTAAGAGTAATGTATTGTATTCTGAAGGAAAAAGGAAACAAATCCGGATATGATATTCTGTTGCATAAATATAAATAGCTATACATTTGAGCTTAATGCAAAAAGGGCACGAAAATCATTTAACCAAATTATGTAGAGTACGCATAAAAGAAATAGAAATTATTGTGTTAAAAAGAAATATGTCAACCAAACCCAAGTCAAAAGAGAACATAGATTACAGTTGTAAACCCAGTAAGCTAGAATTTCCGAGAACCAAAACTCTGAAGAATCCGATAGTCATTGTTCTATTACTTCATTGAAATATCAATAAAAGGGGTAATAACCATATATGTAAAAACCCTTAACTAAGGAAACAGAAATTGTTTGGCACTAAGCCACAGTGATTAAAACTGAAGACCTATTACATTTGAAGAAGCGAATCTCAGTAATGAAAGAATCTCAGCTAAGCTTAACACATTTAAGTCAAATTTCTTGAGAATTTCTGGGAGGGAACAAGCCCTTCGAGTAACTAGTGTACCTGGTGAAATAAGCAAGAGATTGCTCGATTAAACCACAACAAAGGAAAAAAAATCCTTCGCACCCAAGAAGCGGAAAAGCAATATCCAGGAGAGTGTACCTGCGTTAAAAGGAAGGGATACTCAAGCGTTAATCTAAAGAGAAACGTTAAAAAAAAAGAGAAATACCTGAACCAAAATTTCATTGAAATCCATTTTAAATATTTACCCATATGTTGATATACCTATCAAAGAAAATGCCAAATGAAACCTGTAGATTTCCAACCTGTTTAACTTGAATGTGATGGGAGATAGAGTTAATCTAAGGTTCATGAACTGTACTTAATAAAAAAGAGAAGGTTATAACGAAAGTTTTGTTTATGAGTGGAGCAGTTTACCAACTCGCAATTTCGATGCATTGAGGCATGAAGCGTGCCGAGAGGAACCCTCCATCAACACGTGGAGCTACACCGAGGCAACGACAGGAGCTTCTAGCCAGAGAAACAAAGCCTCCAAGTATATCAGAAAGAAAGACCAGAATAGCGAAAGAGGAAACATTAGAGCATATCAACACCAAAAAATGAGGTTGTGGGAGGAGGATGGGGTTTTTACCCATCAGGGCTCTCCCGCTAGAGATGAGACCACCATCGACTAGGGAAGGAATCAAAGGGCTATCCACATGACATATGTTCTAGTAATCCCGAGACCGATTCCAAGAAATCCTCCACAGCTGTAAAATCTTAATGGCATAGTACCAACCTCCGTCACTGTCATATGCTTTAGCCGAGGTAATTCAATGCGAAGTATCCAATGCTAATATTGAAACATATGACAACAGGGCATATCACTTGATACATAGCAGAACGTTATATGTGATATGTTTTGCTAATGAGTATGTGTTATAAGCCAGATATGCACACTAAAATATGCATATAGTGCATTTAAGGAATGATGTTATCAAATAGAAAATGTAATGTTTGGTAAATTTTGTATGTAAGTATTATAATTTTTTTTTAGTTGGTATGTTACAAGTGGTATCAGAGTAGCGTTCCTACGCTAGGACCCTAAGGGTCAACTAACAATTCATGTTGTGTGAAAAATGATGCACAGATTTTAGAACCATAGCAGGAAAATCATGAGAAGGGAACGACGCAACAACCACCCCAGGACATCGGGGAACCCAAAACACAACCAGTTGTAAACCCCGAGATGTGGGTTCAGCTGAGTGTTGATCAACACTAGAAAATCAGAAGACTACTGGAGCAACAACAACACCAAACCAGTTTGTTGTTGAACACAATACAACAATTGTAGGAAGAAATGTTTCGAGTTTGACGGGATAACGAATGATTAATGCAAGAGCAAGAGAAGATACTCAAAAGTCTGCTAGATAAACAAAATCAAGGAATGGAACATCCCAGTGCTGATAGGGACATGCAAGATGGTGATGAATGACAAACAAGGGAAAATACTATTGAAAAAGTGGAGAGAAGCCCATCTCAGCGAAGTAATAAAAAAAAAACTAAAATGAGGCAGAATCTGGCAATGTGTCAGATCAACAAGAGGTTAAGAAGTAGAAAGTAGAGCTTCAGGGGGAGTTTCGAAAAAAAAAACCACCAACATTTGATGGTGAAGCTAAGGAATTGGTAGAATCGTGGTTAATAAACATGAACAAGTACTTCCAGGTGTATGAGTATAGTAGTAACCTGAAGGCCAAATTGGCCATATAACAGTTTAGGGAGAAAGCCTCTCTGTGGTGGGAAGAAGTGAAAAATGTTCGCAGCATTGAAGAGAAAGATGTTACTTGGGAAACGTTCCAGCAATACTTTAAAGACAAGTACTTGAAATAATGTTTCTATCATGAGAAAGCAAAGGAATTCCATGACTTGAGGTTAGGACATATGACTATGGATGAATATATCACCAAGTTCACCTCCCTGTTACGATATGTTCCATACCTTCGAGAGGAAAAGGATAAGGTGCAGAGAATTTTGAGCAGCCTGCCAGAGCACATGAAAGAACGAATTGAGTTTGTGAATCCTAAAACCATGGACGAAGCCATTCGTAAAGCATGAATGTGTTATCAACAATCCAAGGCTAAAGGAGAGATTGGCAAAAGTTGGCAGCCGAAGAAAGGACAGAAAAGTAACTCAAGCTTGAAAGGCACAAAAAGCAGTAACTTTAAGAATTCTGCGCGTAATTATGTTAGCAAATAGTTTGGCAGAAATCACCAGAGAACTAGATGGCCAGCAGAATAAAAGCCTATAGAAACATCCAACAAACTTGAGCAAGGACAGGTGACCAAGCCATCCCTACAGTGTTGGGGGTGTGGAGAGGCACACTACTACAAAAACTGCCCGCGGCGAGTAAGAAATGACACAGTTGCAAACTTGCAGGGAGCTTCTACGGTAGGTGATGTGGTGTGAAGCATTCCTCGAATCAACGCGAAATTGGAGGATCGACAGGCAGATTATCAACCGACAATGATTGAGCTGGAAGGTAAATTACTATCCCAATCTGTTTCTATTTTGGTAGACCCAGGTGCCAGTCTAAGTTATGTTAGTCCCAAAATAGTGGAAACATGTAAATTGAAAGAATAGAAATAAACTCGTGGCTGGTACAGCTAGCCACTGGAGAAAAACAAAAGGCAACTGCCAAAATTCCAAACTGTACTTTGGAAATTTCAGTACAACAGTTACAAGTAGACCTGAACACACTGCCATTAGGGTCGTACGATGTTTTGCTAGGCATGGATTGTCTAGAAAAACATTGGACCTTAGTGGACTACAAGGAAAATATTATTTATTACCGAATGTAGGATGGAACATGTAAGGAGATTTAGGGAGTCAAGAAGCCATTACAGCTACGTCCAATTACCGTATCTCAAATGAATAAATGTATAAGAAAGGGATGCCAGATATACACTATTCAGGTGGGATATGCAGATTCCAAGGAAAAGTCAACTATGATGGAAGATATATCGGTGGTGCAAGATTTCATGGATCTTTTTCCAGAAAATATTCCTAGATTACCACCAAGGCGAGATATTGATTTTACTATAGAGTTAATGCCATGAGCGTCACCTGTGTCAAGGGCTCCTTATAGAATGAGTATTCTAAAATTAATTGAATTAAAAATGCAATTACAGAAATTTCTGGACAAGGGTTACATTCATCCAAGTGTGTCCCTTTGGGGAGCACCAGTGCCGTTCGTGAAGAAAAAGGACAAAACCATGCGAATGTGCATGGATGATAGATAACTTAAAAAATTGACAGTTAAGAATAAGTACCCATTACCAAGGATTGATGATCTGTTTGATCAAGTGAAGGGAGCCACAGTGTTTTCCAATATAGATTTAAGATCTGGATATCATGAGATTCAAATCAAGGATGAAGACATTTGCAAGATAGCATTCCGTACCAGGTACGGGCATTATTAATTTGTGGTGTTACCCTTTCGGTTAACAAATTCACCAGTAACCTTTATGAGGTTAATGCATGGAATCTTCCATCCTTTCCTGGATAATTTTGTACTTATATTTATAGATGATATTTTAATCTATTCTAAAAACCAAGAAGAGCATAAGGATCATTTGAGAATGCTGCTAGAAATGATAAGAAAACACTAGTTGTACGGTAAATTCAGCAAATATGACTTCTTCAAAACAGAAATCCAGTATTTAGGACATGTTATTTCAGTAGAAGGAATTGTTGTTGATCCGAAGAAGATCAAAACCCTCATGGAATGGCGAGTACCCCATAATGTCACATTCTGATCCTTTATGGGATTAGCTGGGTATTACCGGAGATTTATTGAAGGATTTTCCAGAATTTCCTTTCCTATTACTTCTTTGCAGAGGAAAGGAAAAGTTTTCAAGTGGACTATTGAATGTCAAAATATTTTTGAAAAGATGAAACAAATTTTGACCACTGCACCTGTGTTAAGGGTAGATGATCTCAACAAAGAATTTGAAGTGTGTACAGATGCAAGTAAAGAAGGTGTTGGAGTAGTTCTATCCCAAGAAGGAAAAATAGTGGCCTACGATTCTAGAAAGTTAAAGGATCACGAGCAAAAGTACTCGGCCTATGATTTGGAATTAAAAGTAGTAGTACAAGCGCTTTGGGTATGTAGACACTACTTGCTAGGTAAAAAGTTTGTATTAAAGACAAATCATAGCATTTTGAATAGTTACTTCAAGAAAGCTAATTTAAACTCTAGACAGGCAAGATGGAATGCCTTTCGAAGCGAATTTGACATGGACATCCAGCACGTAAAAGGTAAGGAGAACTAGGTGATTGATGCTTTAATTAGGAGGCTGTATTGTGTTCATGAGCTTTACTACAATCAACTTGAAAGTAGATTCTCAGATCAAGTAAAGGAAGAAGCACAAAGAGATCCAGAATACCAATTCCTATGGCAACAAATGGAAGAAACCACAAAGCAAGGAAGTACTTCTGAGTATGGAGTAAATGATGATCATATGTTAAATTTTAGAGGTAAGGTGTATATACCAAACCGTATGGACCTAAATAAACTGATAATGAATGAGTACCATCGCAGCAATTATGCAGGTCATCCGGGATACCAGAAAATGTTGACTGCAATCAGGAAGGTATATTTTTGGCCTAGTATGCATAAAGATATTGCTGAGTATTTGAGTAAATGTTTGGAATGTCAGCAGGTGAAGGTGGAGCATCAACATCCTACAGGATTGTTGTAGCCCATACCTGTACCTGAATGGAAGTGGGAGGTGATATCCCTAGACTTCATTACAAGCTTACCTTGAAAAAAAAGGAAAAATGACTCCATCATAGTGGTAGTGGACAGATTGAGTAAATATGCACACTTTATACTAGTGTAGTTTACTTACATGACTGTATAGATAGCAGATATATTCATGAAGGAAATTTTCAGGTTGCATGGGATACCGAAAACAGTTATCTCAGACAGGGATATTAAGTTTATCTTGGCGTTCTCGAAGACTCTGTTTACAGGTATGTGGACTCAAATAAACTTTAGTACAACTTATCATCCCCAGACCGACGATCAAACAGAGCAAGTAAACTAGGTATTGGAAGACATGCTACGCATGTATGTGATGCAGCAATCAACCAAATGGGAAGAATATTTGCATCTTGTTGAATTTGCTTACAACAATCATTACTAGGAGTCCCTGAAAATGAGTCCTTTCGAGGCCTTGTATGGGAGGCAGTGTCGCACACCCATAAATTGGAGCAGCCCCGAGAAAAAATTAATGTTGGGACCTGAGATGCTTGCGGAAATGGAATTAGAAGTAAATAAAATAAGACAAAATCTGAATGCTGCGCAGGATCGGCAGAAGATCTATGCAGACAAAAAGAGATCTAATTGAGAATTTGAAGTGGGAGACCATGTGTATGTGAGGATCAAACCCAAGATGAGTACCTTGCGGTGGACCTTTTGTGCCAATTTGGCTCCCAAGTTCTGTGGACCTTTCCAAATTTTATAAAAGGGTAGGACTTGTTGCCTATCAACTGGCTTTACCCAGTCACATATGAGTACACAATGTGTTTCATGTGTCCCTGTTGAAGCATTATGTGCATGATGCAAAGCATGTAATACATTGGCAAAATATATAGGTAGGTTAGAGTTAAAAATCCTAAATTGAGATATGTTTTATTTATGAGAAAATGACATGGAACTTTGCTGTTCGTAGGTAGAGCCAGACAACGAGTTTCTGGTTGAGCTGCAACACTTACTTGACTGAGTGGAAATCATGCTCTGAAAGTGAGTCATCACCCAGGGTAAAGTGCAATGGAATCACTTTGGCCCAGATGAGGCTACTTGGGAGGACGAAATATTTGTGCGGGAAACTTACCCATAGCTCTTTTCAGAGCTAGAGTGAAACACCAAGGATGGTGTTAATTCCAAGGGGGGAAATTGTGATAGCTTCATTAAGGATAACTAATTGTTAACTAGTTAAAAGACAATTTTAATTATTGTTTCAAGAAAAAGACTAGAATTATTATTATTTTTTTCTGAAAATTTATTTTCATTAGTGATTAATTATGAATAATAAATCAATTATGAGAATGAATTTCATAAAAGGAAAAGTTGATGGTAATTTTTTTCCAAGAACTGGAAAGTGGTTGGGGACAGTTGGAAACAGTTACCTGCTCTTCTAGGGATAAGAGACTGATCCCAGTGAGAAGTAGGGGTTTTGTGTGTTTTTTTGTTACTAAGGAAGAGTGTGGAGTTTCCAGAGCTAGTAAAGACTAGTGGAAAATCACTCAGCAATCCTGAAAGTTATTTCTGGCACTAACTGGACTGGGCATCCTGAGGTCACAAAAGAATATCGACTGTTAACCCATACCATCCAGGACTAGAGCTAGGGGGAAAGAAGAGGACGTAATTTCCTCTCTTGATGGTTGGGAGGACCACAACTATAAACTGCAAAATTCAGATAAGTAAAAAATAACTTTCTGTGTTTTAAAACTGTAATACCTTCAATTCTATAGGTGCACATATATTTAATTTATTATAACAGAGTCAGGGAATAACCTATGGACCAGTGGGGAAGAATAGTAAAGTATACTGTCTATCTTGTCTTATTTCATTATTCTTTTATAAGTGATGCCAGAATCTAGAAAATTACTGTGAAAATAACAGTAAGTTGAGGAAGGAAACGTAGAATTAGCTGTGTAATATAGTTCTAGTAATATCTTTAAAGACATTAAACAAGATCAAATATAAATCTTAGTTGAAATTCTTTAAAACAGAAATTAGCCATTGACAGAACTGAAAACACTGTGAGAAGAGGGAAGAAGAATTTACATTAAACTGTAATAAGTATGCATTTCTTTCTTGTCTAAGGAGTAGCAGAGAGGACTGTCAATCAAGGCTGAGGGTGATACCTAGCCGAGAAAAATCGTCCCTCTAACCCTAGATATACATGGACTTTAGTACAGGTGGTCTAGACACCAACAAAATAATTATGCAGACATAAATAAAGAATATCGAGAATTATAACTGATGTAAATAGGAGTAAAGCAACATCAAATAAATACACTTTCAAATTGGAAATAAACTCATAAACTATATACATAAATTGTACTGAGTAATACAGTAATGAGAATGAGAATTTCTTAGAACCTTAAATAGGAAAAAAATGAAATATGCGGTGGAAACCTAAAGCCTAAGGAAAATGAGATTATGCGTTATGTTTACAACTATTTTACAAATTAAGAGTAATGTATTGTATTCTGATGGAAAAAGTAAACAAATACAGATATGATATTTTGTTGCATAAATATAAATAACTAGGCATTTGAGCTTGAGCTTAATCAAGAATTCCTATTATATGTACAAGACGTACCTACAATTGTTCAAGTATCTCTACTAGGCTTAATATCCACTACATTCCAATCTAATATGTCATCCAAAGTTTCTTTGAAGGGGCCTTTGAAGCAGGAACCCCATATCTTTTCTAGAGGACCAAGAGGCATGTCAATATCCTTTGAAACTATTCTTTAAGGATGTGGAGCAATATCCCCAAAGCATCCATGTTGCTTCCAACATTCTTTCTTATCATTACAGTAATTTGGAGCATAAATATTGACAACTTGTACCTAGTTTCCAATTAAAATGCCTTTGAAGGTTGTGTAGATCTTGTAAGATGCTTTTTATCTTGTGAAGAGTTCCACCTCTTTCTTTTGTTAGGCTATACCTATCCCTAGAGAGGCTTCTCTTGACTCTACATATATTCCTTCATTGGGTTTCCACAAATTTTCGAGGATTTAAAGAAGACTGTCCTATTCTATTTTTGTTTGAGGATTTAAAGAAGATTGTCCTATTCTATTTTTGTTTGTTGAAGTACGCATATTTTTATCTGTTCATTTTTTACCAATAACTAAATTTATTGTTTCTTTTTGCTTCCCATCCCTCAAAAATTCCAAGATAAAACTTTAAAAAAAAAATGAGACCTTCACTTTGTTTGCTTCTTTTTCCCTTTTTCCTGTATTATATAAATTTCTTCTAAATATTTTCTCAAATTTACAACCAATCTAAATCTTCCTCTTCATTACAAACTCATGTAGACTACATTTGTTGTGTATGTGTCTCTCACAAACAACTCCTAAAGCAAAGAAATATCCAACATAAATTGTCTCACTTTATAATAGTTATTGTAAATAGTCTTATAAATTAAGTTTTTCCAAAGTTCATCAAAGAAATAATCCTTATTTAAATATTGTAGTAGTGTGAAAATATGAGATATTTCCATTAGAAAAAAAAAACTATGTATGAGAAATAAAGTCAAACATCTTTGTTTGTTCATTTTATTTTTAATGACACTAAATTTCACATGAAAAAGGTCATTGTCAATTACTTTGAAACATAGTAGTATCATCATCTGGGTGGCATAGTTTGGAATTTAAAAATTAGCCATTCTAACATATAACTAAAATTAGAAGTAGTGAAGAAGTTTAGATGTCAAAATTCCTCTTAAATTTATCCATGTTTTTTTCATTATACTAAGAGATGCAAGATGCACTCTACAACTATGGTGGAAGAAGTGTTGTGTTGCGTTCATATCTTTTGTAGACCTAAAATAGTATGAGAAAAAATTGACATTCCACATTACCTAGTACAATTTGAATTTAAAGTCGTTGGGTAATTTAAGTGGCAAACTCATGTTATAATGAGATTTTTTATTCAAATACTAAATGCAAAGACCTAAAGTAGTATGAGAAAAATTGGCATTCCACATTGCAACGTAAAATTTGAATTTAAAGTCTTTGGGTAGTTTAGTGAGAAGCTCATGTTATATAATATTATATGTGTGATGAAATCTTTTATTCAAATACTAAATACATATGTATAGGCTTGTGTGTCTTTATTTCGACAAATTACTTACACTTCAAATTACTTACACTTCTAAATTATAATAGTAGAATTTAGAATAGTAATAATAGGAATGGACCTTGTTTCACATAAATATGAGCATGAGTCTGGCCTAATCCTTCATTACCATTTAAATGAAAATAAGTGATTTTCAAAACTTATGCTCTTTCATATATTTCTTATAAATCCATTGATCTAGTGTACAATTACTAAACAATAAACTACAAAGAGACTCGAATAAAAATTCATCCGAAAAAAAATTGATATCGTTAACCATTTGTATCAAGGTAAGTAAATCTAGGTACATTTGTTGATACCACTTCATGGAATACTCTGGCAAATTGATTGATCAGTTTGGCTGCAGAATTGACAGTGATGTGTACAGAAAGTAGAAAACTTGTTGAGAATCATACCACAAGAAAAAGAGTTTTTAGCAACTCTTTGCTCCACCTTCTAACATCTTATTGTTTTGGAGCAAAAAGAGACTGGAATAAGAACTCACCCGAAAAACAATTGATCCGGTTAACCATTCATATCAAGGTACCTCAATCTAGGTACATTTGTTGATACCAGTTCATACTCTGGCAGATTAATTGATCAGTTTGGGTGCAGAATTTACAGTGATGTGTACAGAAAGTAGAAAACTGGTTGAGGATCATACCACAAGAAAAGGGGTTTTTAGCAGCTCTTTGCTTCACCTTCTAACATCTTATCGTTTTGGAGCAAAGGGGTGTGCAGCATTGTTATCAAATTTGACTGAATCAGTCGAAAAAATTTGAACAGCATAATTACCAAATTTACTGAATCAGTCAAAAAAATTTGAAGATCAAAGTTGAGTGGGAAATGAAAAACTGGCTTTTCCTTCGTTTAAACTGTAAAAATATATTAATGGATTGTCACTTATATTCTTCATTAAAACTGTAAAAATATATTAATGGATTGTCACTTATATTCTTCATAGCCAAAGGAGTAGGAGATGAAAAACTGGCTTTTGCTTTGTTCAAACCGTAAAAATATATTAATGGATTGCCACTTATATTCTTCATAACCTAGAGAGAAGGAGCAGCATAAGCTAAAACAAAAAATACTTTTGATATTGTAAATTTGAAAACATATAGATTATTTTTTTGAGATATACTCCAAATTAAAGTGGTTTCCCACACAAAGTGTACAACCCAACCCAGTGGATCACACTGTCTTTCTACCTTTTGATGTACAATAGCTTAATTGCCAACTAAAAGGAATGGGAGTCGGGACCATAAACCGTGACTGCGGATCTATTTATGCCAGCTTTAAAATGATTTTATCATTGTCCATTCCCCTTCTCCCAGTAACTGTCCACTTTTCCCAATAACTGTCAACATTTAATTGTGGGACATAGTAAACAGAATATTTTTTTTTATTCTAACCTGAGTTTTGCACAGTTAAAATTCCTTAACTTTCACAATTTTGTTTCACATCTTAACTTCTAATTTAAAATTCCCTTATTCATCTTTAATGAATTCTTATAATGCACAGTTGGATTCGCTATCAATTTCAATTTCAGATAGCTCAGTGGAGACAAAGAAGTGGAATATGGCCCGATGCATTAAAATTGGTGGATGAAAACAACATAAAGATTTAATACGATCAGAAAAGTGGGCAGTAATGTCAATCACAAACGCGCTCTCAGCATTGGATACCCACCAACGTATTGCTTGTTAAAGTGCCATGGCCGAACTGTTTTCTTAAATGCATTTATATTTATAATATATCATACAATAAAATTGAGTAAATAATTCAGCATGCTATGCTGTAATCAGACCAGGGCTGAGTATCATATCGTTTTTTAAATACATGAAATATTAAAATAAAAGTAAAAATGTGGAATTCATATATATATGATTGTGAAATTTGATGTGATCCCACTTTCAAAAGCAGCATCAACTGTGAGAAGATTTTTTTTTTTTAAAACATGTAAATGCATATAAAAGGATAGGGAAAGCCAAGATGGAGATGAAACCTGCAAACTTGAAAATGTGATTAACACAAAGCCAGAGGAAACTGAAATAATTAAGTGTGCACAATTTAATTAACGTAATCATGGTTTCAATTTTTTTATTTGAGTGTTTTGTTTTGTAGTTTATTTTTTTAAATGCAAACTTGAAATTGTGATTAACACGAAAATGTGATTAACACAAAGAAAGAGGAAACTGAAATAATTAAGTGTGCACAATTTAATTAACTTAATCATGGTTTCAATTTTTTTATTTGAGTGTTTTGTTTTGTAGTTTATTTTTTTAAATGCAAACTTGAAATTGTGATTAACACAAAGCTACAGGAAACTGAAATAATTAAGTGTGCACAATTTAATTAACTTAATCATGGTTTCAACATTTTTATTTGAGTGTTTTGTTTTGTAATTTTTTTTTTTTTTTTCTCATTTTTATATTTGGAAGTTAATAAATTCACCCAAGACAGTCAGAAAGCATTTGGGATATATATAAGTAGATAGCTAGTTCTTTCTTTTTTAAAAAATTACTTAAAGGGGGGATTTGGATCTTCTAATTCTAATATATACTTGTAAATTTTTATATCAGTGCTTTTCAACAGGTTGATCATCAAAATCCGTCAAATTTCTTATATTAATGTATTTATTTTTGGTTCAATAGAATATATTGAAATAGCAATTTTAGTATTCAATTCATATAATTTTATTGGGTTTAATAAAATTAGTGAGTTTTTTCTTTGGAAAAAAATCAGATTGTCAAAGACTTGAGATTGTATATATGAAATTAAAATCTGTTTTACTCAAATGCAATTAAGAAAATTCTAGTTAACTGATTTAAGTGATTGATATGTGTGCAGACTATGCTTACACCCTCAAAGTGAATGAGAAGTTGGAGCTTGTGACCTGCAAGAAACTTAATGATGTAGAATTTGGAGATGATTTGGGTATTGTTGGATGGGTTTGGAAGCAGATTAACATTGACATTAACAGAGTCTTGGATTCATAGACTCACATAGAGAAGAAATGATGATGATGTTAATGGTGGAAGTTCTAGAATGGAACTGTAGGATTCAACAATCCCCTTGAATTAGACAATCTCAAGTTGAGCTTTCTTAACAAGAAAATAAATAATACACAAACAATTTTGCAAAGTTTGAAACTATGAGTAGTGGTTGAGAGAAGAATATTATTCAATGCTATTGGTTGTGATATCAGTTTCTTCATTATGAATTCCAGGATCACCATTAGTAGGGTTTTGAGAGGAATATCAATAAAATTCCCAAGTTTGATCAGTAAAATTGGCTATCACTGACCACAAAAGCAAGTCCTATTGCAGAGTCTCAAAGTAAATGGGAAAGTGATTCCTTTTGAGTTTGTGATATATATAGAGTAGAATCCAAAAATCAAGAAAATAAAACTGATATCAAACTGATATCATCACTATGATGATTAGTTGCTAGTTAAAAAAATTTATGCATGAATACATTTAATGAAGAGTTTGAAACTCTTGTGGTAATAACCAGTGTTGGAAAAAAATTAGTGGGGGTCCAAAATCATTGATTTAGAAACAAACTTGATAATAGATTGGCCAAATATTTTTCCCTTGACTGATCTGTTTTGAATGCCAGGATCACCATTAGCAGGGTTTTGAGAGGAATATCCATAAAATTCCCAAGTTTGATCAGTAAAATGGGTTGTCACTGACCACAAAAGAAAGTCCTGTTGCAAAGTCTCTGAGTAAATGCAACATTCTATTCTGCACATATTACAAAAGCAGGGGCAACAAGTTCCTGCAACAACAGTAACCTTATGCAAACATTCGAGAGATTGCAAGGCAAGTGAGAGAAAGTGTGACCAAAGATTTAACAAAAGACCATTCAAGATTGGGGGAAGTTTCTACTTCCTTCACTAGCATTAATGGCAAAAAAAATTCATTGAATCGGTCTAGAGATAGTTTTGGAGAGGTAGCCATTGTAGAGATGTTTATGTTTCCACCCTTGTTACCAAACATTCATTGGACTATAGAAAGAGGTCTGGTGGTACTTCATTACATCCTCTAGGTAAGTCTCCAAATTCATCTGAATGTACAGTCAACAAAGAAGCTAAGAAGCGTATGTCAGAGAGACTGAGGTGACCATACTAAAGTCAACTAAAAAGCATGGGAAAGAAGTTCCTGCAACAGTAGTAAAGGACCTCTTATCATCAAATATATAAAATAATTTTCCCTTGACTGATCTATTTTAAATGCCAGGTTCACCATTAGCAGGATTTTGAGAGGAATATCAATAAAATTCACAAGTTTGATCAGTAAAATGGGCTGTCACTGACCACAAAAGTAAGTCCTGTTGTATAGTCTCACAGTAAATGTTGGAAGATGATTCCTTCTAGAGAGAGCTCCTTAATAAATAAATTTATATCATGTAACAACGTTGATAGGCATGGATTGATAATCTCAATTATGGTTGGGCGATTTTATTTTATATAATGAATAGTCGCAAATATTGTGACAGTTTCCAATACTATAGATACTAGCAAAATATCTTGACCAAGACGACATGGTGAAGAGCCCCTCGTCGATAATTTTTCCTCACAAATACGAAGAGATGTCGTTATTCTACTTCATGGGGCCACCAATTTCCTATATCTGACCTGGCACTTCTCCATGAATGAATCAATGGGATCACGGTTCACTCTATACCATACTCCCAATATGATAAATTCAAACAATGAAAAAAGACCTAAAGAACAGAAGGGAGAAGAAGTCTAACTCCAAACCAGTCCTCACAAATACGAAGAGTTGTCATTATTCTACCTAAAAAAAAGAAGGGAAAAGAAGTCGAACTTCACTCTGTACTATATTCCCAGTATGATAAATTCAAACCATGACAAAATACCTAAAGAACAGAAGGGACAAGAAGTCGAACTCTAAACTAGTCCTCACAAATATGAAGAGATGCCGTTATTCTACCTAAAGAATAGAAGGAAAAGAAGTCGAACTCCAAAATAGTCCTCACAAATATGAAGAGATGTTGTTATTCTACCTAAAGAACAGAAGGGAAAAGAAGTCGAACTCCAAACCAATCCTCACAAATACGAAGAGCTGTCGTTATTCTACTTCATGGGGCCACCAATTTTCTGTATCTGACCCAACACTTCTCCATGAACGAATCAATGGGATCACTATTCACTCTGTACCATACTCCTAGTATGATAAATTCAAACCATGACAAAAGACCTAAAGAACATAAGGGAAAATAAGTCAAACTCCAAACCAAAAATGATCTGGATTATACTGAACATGAAACGGAAGATAGTGTTAATAGAATGGAAACAAAAAATTACATGAAAACAATAATTAAGGGATCTGAGAAAGCTAAACCTGTTTCAAATGGATAGCCTCAACAGACCCTTCTGTGTGACTTAACTGGCAACCAACAAAACAGACGCAACAGCCCTGATAGCAGTTCTCTCACTTCAGTAGAAGCCCTCATCACTCAAACGCAGTAGCAGAGGAAGCCCTCAGCCGTTCTCTCACTTCAGTGGAAGCCCTCATCACCTATAAGAGTAGCAGTAGAGGAAACCCTCAACACTTATATGTAACAAATTTTTTTCACTGGAACAAACAAACAATAGAACAGATATATGAATGATGAATCAGGTTGCCAGAGCGTTGCCCTGCATGCCGTCGTTCGACAGGGAAGGCTGAGGTTGGAAGAGTGATTCCTACTTGAGGTTGCTATCTGCCGGGAGGAACAGAGCTGGGCTACCAAGGCCGTGAGCTCAATGAGGCAAGGCCGGTGAACAATCTGCTACCCGGAGCGTTGCTACAGTCGCAGCCTCATCGCCTGAGTTTTGTTTCCTCCTTCGTACGCTGTCTGTATATCACATTTGTTGCTCGAATATTTGCTGCACTTTGGAGTCTGGACCACTAGTTTTCTAAATGTCATCGTATCCACTGGAGGTGCTGGAGTTGTGGAATGCTGAGTAGTGGGAACTTTCTTTGGTGAAATTCTTCAAGTTCTTTTGATAAGGCCATGAAAGGCTACATTGGAGGTTTGCTACATTTTCTGTGTCATGGTAACGCTTTTGAGTTCAATCGCTGTTGCGTTCAATTGCTACTGATTTTATTGAAATTCTTTCCACCTCTCCTCTAGCAGGTCCATTATTGCTGATTATTGCTCGGGTGTCACCAACTAACTGAGTATTTTTTGATTTCCCCTCTTAAATCTGTTTTTTTTCCTTGGAAATGTTTAAAGGATTATAATATTTTTTAAAGAGGAAAGGTGTTTGCGTAGCATTTGAAAAGGGGATGATTGTTGATCCACTTAAGAAGAAAGTTTTTTTTAAGTGTCAAAGAGATCTGAGATAGATCTGACCCATTGTATTCTTAAATTTTCAAGATGAATAATCAATTAATCGAATCATACTTGAACGAGAGTAACAAAATTGATGGCTCCAATTACTCAAATTGGAAATTTAAGATGCAGACGGTGTTAGAAACACATAATGCTTGGATGATTGCAAATGGGGATGAGCCGAAGCCTACAGCAAGAACATCATTGGTCCCAGATTGGGAGAAGCGAGAAGGTAAAGAAAAGATGGTGCTGAGTATGTCAGTGAAAGAATGCATCATACCACATATCAGAGAATTAAAATCAGCAAACGAAATATGGACCGTATTGAAGGATTTCTACGAGATCAGGAATATAAATCGTCTCTTGTTCTTGAAGAGAAATATTATGTCCATAAAGATGAAGGATAATGAAATAGTTGCTTCTTTCATATCGCAGATCAAAGACCTGAAGAACAAATTGTCAGACATCAGTGAGAAAGTTGTAGATGCAGATTTGGTCACGATTACCATGAATGGTATGACTGATGATTACCAAATGTTTATCATTGGGATAAGTGCGAGAGAGAAAATCCAAGAGTTTGAAGAACTTGCAGGAATATTAATGCAGGAAGAAGAAAGAAGATTGACTCTGAAACCCCGGAGTGTAGATCTGGCGCTAATGGAAAAGAAGAAATTCTTCAAAGGAAAAGGAAATCCATCACAGCAAAATAGAGGAAACCTACAGAAAAGACCGAATCAAACTCAAGGTATGCATCAGAATAAAAACAACTCTGTAATTAAATGCTTTTATTGCGGAAAAATCGGTCATATTGCTGAGTGCAGGAAGAAGAAATTTCATGAAGAACAAGAGAAGCATAAAAGACATATAGGTCATTTTGGAAATGATGACCACATTTAGGACTTCAGATTGTTCATGGCAGACTTAGGTGAGAAGGTCGATTCTGACACCTGGTATGTAGATTCGGGAGCATCCACACATATGACTCGGAACAGACAATGGTTCAAATATTTTAAAGAAATCAACAATGGAGCACAAATCTACCTTGGTGGTGATAGATGTCATCAGATCAAAGGGTGCCGGAAAATTTCCGTTATTTTACCTAATGGAAATGTCAGATATATTCATAATGTAATGTATGTGCTCAGATTGACAAAGAATCTGATTTCTGTATCGATGATTACAGATCATGATCTCAAGGTTGAATTTTTTAAATCTAACTATTATATTAAAGATCTGTTGGATGGCATGAAGACTATTGCTTTAGGAATTCAAACAAGAGGTTTGTACAAATTGGATGTGAGAACAACACCATATCGAGCTTTGACAGCATCGAGTTTGACGACAGAAGAGCTGTGACACCAGAGAATTGGTCATATCAACTACAACGACTTGTTATTACTTCAGAAAAAGGAAATGGTAAGAGATCTTCCTATATTTAAACAAGTTCATAATGATTGTGATGCTTGTGCATTAGGAAAGATGCATAGAGAAGAATTCCATGTTCGAGTAGAAAGGAAGAAGAGAGACATACTTGAATTAATGCACACATACCTTTGTGGACCCATGAAAACAAAGTCATTAGGAGGTGCACCATATTTTTTACTGTTTTTTGATGACTTCACAAAGTTTTCTTGGGTATATTTCATGAGTAAGAAAAGTCACACATTTGAATACTTTAAGCATTTCAAATATATGATTGAAAAGAAAACATGGAAGCAAATAAAAATTCTCTTCTCCAATCAAGGGGTAGAATATAGGAAGGAGGAAATTACCAAGTACTGTAAAGACGATGGGATATTACAACAATTCATAGTACCCCATACTCCTAAAAAAAACGGAGTAGCGGAAAGAAAGAACAGAACATTGGTGGAGTGTGCTAGGAGCATGATGAAATGTAAGGATCTTTCGAATGGTTTTTGGGCTGAAGCACTGAATACTACAGTTTATTTGAAAAATAGGAGTCCTACAAGAAGTCTTGAGTTTAAAACTCCTTTTGAAGCATTATATGGATTTAAACCTCCAGTAAAACATCTAATAGTATTTGGGCCTAAAGCATTTTCCCACATTCCAAAGGAAGACAGAAGAAAACTAGATTCAAAATCCATCAGATGTACCTTTGTAGGGTATTGTTCACAATTTAAAGCTTATAGATTATTTAATCCCTCTACTCACAAGATTTGTAGGTTTTAACCCTGAACAGAAATTATCTACGCACGAATCTTCTAACAGAAAATAAACAATAGCGAGAGCATAAAACATAAAACAGATAAACACAGAGATTTTCTCCTGGATCCCAAATCGGGACGACCAGTTTGATTTTTCATTATATTAATTTTAGTGTTACAACACGTATATATACATGCCGAAGCATACACAAACCCCAATCCATTAACCCTGGATTAGAAGATAACCGTAGCTCCCTTGACTGGATCTACAAAAAATACCAGGGGCTGAAAGCCATCGTACCCCAAAACCATGTGCAAAACCATGGACGCGGACTACCCACCGGAAATTAAGGACCAAAAATTTTTGTCGGGGCGCTGCCCCGGACCCCGACAGGGGGGGGCTATCGCCCCCCCTGTGACCACCCCTTTGCGCCCAACACAAAGGGGGGGCTATCGCTCCCCTACGTGTGCTTAGTTGTGAAAAGAATATAACACATACCCAACATTCTCCCACTTGTTGTTTTCTTTCCATAGGGGGCCACAGGAGAGCTTAGTCATTGGCCCAATTCTTCAACACCCATTGTTTCTCTACACCAAGAGAACTTCTAAGTGCTCACAGACTTCGTAAATGCATCTGCAACATTCTTCAAAGTGTCCACCTTTACTAGCAACACCCTTTTAGCCTCAACCATATCTCTAACAAAGTGATATTGAACATCAATGTGCTTTGTATTTGAATGATAAGCAGGGTTCTTAGCCAAGAAAATTTCACTTTGGCTATTGCAGTCTATCCTTATAGCTTGTTGTACCAACACCATACTTAAACACAATCTCTGCAACCAAATTGCTTCCTTGCTTGCATGAGTGGCTACTATGTATTCTGCCTCTGTAGTTGAAAGAGCCACTACAGACTGTCTTTTACTCATCCAACTGACTGCGCCTCCAAATAGGCTAAACACATACCCACTTGTAGATCTTCTTTGGTCCAGATCTCTAGCCCAGTTTGCATCAACAAAACCATGAATGTCCAACATTCTTTCCAATCCTGGTCTTCCCTAGTAGCACAAGCCATAATCACTAGTGCCATGTAAATATCTGAAAACCCGCTTCACTGTTGTCCAATGCTCCTTCCCTGGGTTTGACATGAACTTGCTCAATACTCCCACTGCATGTGCAATTTCTGGTCTAGTACAGACCATTGCATACATCAAGCTACCCACTGCACTTGCATATGGAACATAGGACATATTCTCCTCTTCTTCTTGTGTCTTGGGACACTGTTCAGCAGATAGCTTTACACCTACAGGAGTAGGAACATTCACCGGTTTACTAACCTACATATTGAACCTCTGGAATATAGTCTCAACATACTTCCTCTGTTTTAACCATAGCTTCCTCTTTTCTCGATCTCTCTTAATTTCCATGCCCAAAATATAGTTTGCAGCACCAAGACCCTTCATGTCGAATTTAGAGAAAATTTGGGTCTTCAAATCCTGGATAATTTCCTTGTCATTTCTAATCAACAACATATCATCCACATAAATGACCACATAAATAACACGGTCACCAATTAAATTAAAATAAACACAATGATCCTCCTTGCTTCTGGTGAAGCCAAGTCCCCGTATATAGGTATCAAATTTATGATACCACATCCTTGGTGACTGTTTTAACCCATACATAGACTTCTTCAACCTGCATACTAGTGCTTTCTTACCCTTCACCATAAAGCCTTCAGGTTGCTTCATATAGATCTCCTCTTCCAGATCCCCGTGAAGAAATGTTGTCTTCACATCCATATGTTCTATCTCAAAATCAAATACAGTAGCAACAGATGAAATTAATCTAATAGAAGTAACTTTGGCAACAGGAGAAAAAATATCACCAAAATCAATTCCCAGCACCTGGGAATAACCTTTCGCTACCAATTGAGATTTGTATTTCTCCACCTTTCCTTCTACATTCATCTTCTTCTTAAACACCCATTTGCTCCCAATGGGCTTCCTTCCAGCCAGAAACTCCACCAGATCCCATGCCCCATTTTTGTGCAAGGATGCCATTTCATCAACCATGGCCTCCTTCCAGAGTTTTCCATCCTCTGAATCTACTGCCTCCCTGACAGTTCTGGGATCATCATCAGTTATGAATAAGGAAAAGCACAGATAGACCTCGAGATGGACTATACAACTACGATTGGATGGATTTTCGAATTGATCTTCTCAAAAGGCTGCATTGTAGCTCTTCCTCTTGTGAATCTTGTTCTATTGTAGATTATGATTCATCCTCCTTTAGCTCAAACTCTATCTTCTCGGGTTCCTTTGGTAGGACTTCATGTTTAACAACATATTTCACCTCTCTAAACACCACATCTCTTCTGTACACAACCTTCCTTATTTCTGGGTTCCAAACCTTGTAACCTTTTAAACCATCCTTATACCCAATAAAGATGCACCTTTCATATTTATTATCCAACTTGGTCCTTTTCTCCTTTGGAACATGTACATATGCATCACATCCAAATACCCTCAGCTGTGAAAGAGAGAGTTTCTTACTAGTCCATACCTCATGTGAAGTCTTATCCTCCAACACTGATGAAGGTGATCTGTTAACCAAGTAACATGCAGTCTCCACTGCCTCTACCCAGAATTCTTGTCCTAACTTGGTACCACTGAGCATGCTTCTTGCCTTTTCCATCAGTGTTCTATTCATTCTTTCTGCAACTCCATTTTGCTGAGGTGTGTATGGAGTAGTCTTCTGTCGTGCTATACCACACTTCTTACATAACTCTTCAAATTCCTTCACTAGTACAAAATGGCTAATTAGTTACTAAAAAAACGACTAAAATTTGCATATAAACGACTATTTTTCAGTCGGTGATCAATAGTAGCTAATTTACAGTATCTTATAACGCGACCAACTTTTGGTCGTTTTTAGCTGAGTCATTAATTGGTTATCTCAATTTTGTTATCTAGTTGTATATTTAGTCATTGATTTGGTCACTGATTTAGTCACTGATTTGATCATTGATTTAGTCACTGATTTAGTCATTCATTTGGTCTTTGATTTGGTCATTAAATGTCACAATTAATGACCAAATATACCACAAAATATATTACTATATGATCACCCGAGAAAACCAATTAATGACCAAAGAAATATGACCAATATGTTGGTCATGTTACAAGATACTGTAAATTAGCTACTAATAGTCATATATATGCAAATTTTAGTCATTGTTTGAAACCAATTAATGACCGACGAAATATGACTAAATTTTAGTCATGTTATAAGACACTATAAATTAGCTACTAATAGTCGTATATATGCAAAATTTAGTCGTCATTTGTAGTCACAAATTTGTCATTTGCAGTAGCCATTTATTCATTATATAACGACTAATTTAGTAGTTTATATTCATTTCATTTACTTTTATTAATAATTATTATAAATGACTAATTTAGTCGTATATTCATTTTATTTGTGTTCATTATTAATCAACATAAATTAATTTGTATGATTTTAAAAATGTCATACAATTTGCATGTTCATCTAATATGAAAACACAAAGTCGCATATTTTAATTACAATACTAAACAACATCAAATGCAACTATAAATAATTTCAACCACATAAATTATATTATATGAAATGTTAAAGTATTACAATATGAGTTTCCAACTTAATATTAGTTGGACTACAATTTACACATGAAATGATGTTTCATCACTTCAAAACATTATCGTTGTGTCATCAAGGCATTACAGGTGAATTCACCAACTCTGAAGACTTGATCATTAGTCTTTATATGTGTGTCTTATGTGAGATATTGGCTCTAAGGGTATCACCAGACCAGTTCTCCTCTCTCTTTTTGCAATTGTCGCTCCAATTTTATTGCTCTCCTCTTTTTTCAATTCATGCTTCTTACCATCAATACTGATTTCATTTTTTGAAAAAAAATAAAAAAAAAATACAATGCAGTGTAAGACATGAAAGACAATGAACACTAGAATATAACATAAATTAGACTATAAATAGTTTATACAACATATACCTTAACATCAACAATTTCAAAGCAATTCTCCTTCAGCATCAATTTCTGCAAAATAAATGTCAAGTTATTTTTTCCCATTTCTCAACATGCTACATACGATAAATTGAAAATCACATAAAACCAAGAGCAAACCCTTTTCTAACCAAAACAAACAAATAAACAGTGCCTCTAATAAAACTTCATTATAATATTAGCAAATGAAAAGAGAGCTAGTGGACCATTTATGTTGTTTGACTTTGCCTATTTTTGTTATAAAGTGCTCGAGCTTTAGGAACCAACAAATGTGAGCACGAGTTAAAAACTAACCAACCATTCACTTGTCAACATGAGAGATCACAAATAAATCACAAAATTGATCAGGGATTAAAATTGTGAGTAGACTACCTTGAAATTTTCTTCTTGAGAAATACCTCAAAATCCTCTTGTTTCTAATAAGCTTCCTGGCTATGTACCTCCATCCTTGATTTCCCTTGCTATATCTTGAATAAAGAATATTCCTTCAACAACCAGTTTTGCGAGAATCCTACCAAGTAACTCAAGAGCCTTGGGTGCATCAATAGTAGCATCCTCCAATGAAAATAGTACAATCTCCAAACTAGAAACATCAAAATTATATATAGTTATAATTCATAATCACACATGACCATAGACTGTAGCAGTCTTGAAATAAACTCAAACTTGAATAAGAACAAACACAAAATTTAAATTTTGTAGTTTATATGATAGCCATTTGATAATAGCTCACTCAACATCCATGTTTCAGGCAGTATTTGGTGTCTTTTTTATGTGGAAAATTTTACAATGGGGCTAGATGTTTTGACCTTTTCTGTTTGGATCTAAGTTGAATATGAATATGTATTGGATTTTTGTTTTAAATGAAAACATAGGTTCTTATTTTTCCTTTTTTGTTTTTCTCCCTTTACATATATATGTTGTGAATTTGCATAATTTTAAACAAAATAAATAGTCATGTTAATATGTTTTAACATATTGCAATTTTAAAAATAAATATACAATTTTAAAATTTATAGCTAGAGTTTTGGATTCAATTCAATTTGAACTAAATAAGAGTGTGGCATTAGTCACTATTTTACTAATATACTAATACTGATAACCAGAAAAGTGTCTTTTTGAGTTGCCTATATCTAATGGCTGATAAAAGAATCCTTTACACAGGTATCACATAGGAATGTTAACCAGAAATCATTTTGGTATAACATAGGAATGTTGACGACATTACAACATCTCTACCATGTTGATGATTGAATTATGTGAATGAGGATGGAAGGCGATCTGAGATCTTTTTTCGCTAAGGGTTTCTTAATGGCTCGGCGATCGGAGATGACGCAATATGGAGGGGGCTCTGACACACTGCAGCATCGCGATCCCACAGACGATCGCATGTGTCAGCCCTGGGGTAGGGTTTCTGCTTAGACTTCCTACACCTATCGTAGCCTGCCGATTTTCACCCATCCCCTATTTCCTTTCACTGTCGCACTTTCTACGGCTCGCGCTCTTCTGCAACCATCAATCGACTCGCATTGAATGCCATGGAGGAAAAGCTACTATATTATTCCCCGGACCCATTGGAGGACGAGCTATTGGATTATTCCCTAGACCCATTAGAGGGCTTGCCGTTCTGGTCCACTTTGCGACACTCCCCGTCTTTTTCGTTCGCGCAAGCACCTCCCGCATCTGTAGTTTTTCCAGATGGATCTAGGGCTTCCACCTGACCTACCACTCTGATTCTCTGCCATCTGGATTGTTAGAGTGCTTCCCCCCCTCTTCCTGTAGTCGATTCGGTGCTATATGTGCTGTTATCCCCTGCATCTCACCATTTTCTGACATCCCTCCTATTGTTGCAGTCCTCCCCCCTCCCTAGGATATCTCCTCCTCCCTGGATCCTATACCTTCATTGTCTTCTTCTGCACCCCCTTTACATACGCCGAACTTGCCCCTGACTGAACCCTCTTGAACGATGTCGTGCCCCCCTCCATCTGGGTGTTTTGCGGGCACTCTCCCTATTGATCCACCCTCACATTCAGTCGGGATGATCGAGGAACCTACCTTAGACTTGGAAGGGGAGAAACCCTCCCTTGGATCTCAACCGCGTTCATCCAAGAAGTCGAGATGTGTTAAGAAAGGTAATAAGGGTATCGACCTTGCATTCAGAGACCAACACAGGATGGGTGATGTACTTGACATGGCGGAGAGGGTTTTGGTCGGACACATTTGAGGCCAGAAATACAACACAGAGCGAATTCGGCTATGGACTATGGAGATCTGGGGATATTTTATTGAAGCTTTACCCTTTGTCATCATTCTCCCCAAAGGATGGTTCGCACTCAGTTTCAGTCGACCGGAACACCTGCAATTGGTACTTGCCCGTTATTGGCACATAGAACAAGCCCCAGTCCTGTTGAAGAGATGGAGCCCTCTATTCGACCCTGAGCGAGAACACTTGGGTACTGGACCCATTTGGGTTCGATTACCTGGGCTACCTATGCACTTTTGGTCTGAGGATACATTCACACACATTGGCAATGCTCTTGGGTCCTATCTTGATCATGACAAATCTTATATTGCAATTGGTATCATGACCATGGCTCGGATTTTGGTACATTTGGACACAAGAGAGGGCTTGGAAGAGTCCATTACATTGCGATGGAATCAATTTACCCAAATCCAGCCCCTGGATTATGAAGGTGTGCCTTACCGATGTAGAAGATGTCACAAGGTCGGGCATCTCTACAAGGACTTCCCACTCCTGTAGAAGAAGGCTCCACAGTCCTTGCCAACTGAATATGTTCCTGCATCAACTCCACGGGCACAAGCGCCCACTCGGAAGACTTCTCAGCATGGTCAACCCCCTCAAGCCAATGTTCTAAATGAAGCCCCAACTGCTCATCCACCTCGGCCCCCTTCGCCACGCATTACCTGCTCCAGAGCAGTTGTCGCACAACCATCTGCGAGTATTACTTCACTCCCTTACTCTGCTTCTGATTTTTCTGTTGTATCTATCGTTATTCAATCATTGGTCCTCTCTGTATCTGGGTCGACATTCCCCTCCTCTCCTCTCCCTTTGTCTGTGACCCCTCCCTCTATACCTTCTCCCACTCTCCCCCTCTCCTCTGAGGCCTCATCCGACTCTGCGGGCAGCCACTCATACTTTTTCAGATCCCTCTCCAAGCTATCTGCATCCCCCCCTTGTGGATTAGCTATTATTCCCCCCCTCCCAAGATCAAGATATCTTCTCGTGGTACAAATCATATATTTCTAAAGCCATCGTCCAAGCTGGTCAGGAGGTAGCCGATGGACGTCAACACACTCTCGATAGGTTCCTTAGAGCACAGACAACCCATGCATCTGTTCCCTCATGATTATTGTCTCCTTCAATTGACGTGGCCTTGCAAGTCAGGCCAAAAAACTTGCACTTCGTAGTTTATTTGAATTCATCCCTTGTGATATTATTTTCCTCCAAGAGACCCTTGGCCCTGAATCATCGATTGTCAATATTCTTCAAGGCATGCGCCTTGGCTGGAACTTTCATGCCCTGGATGCTCGTGGCTGATCGGGTGGCATTGCACTAGGCATCAATCCTCAGTGGATAAATCTCCTTAATATCTAAGGAGGAGAGGGATACTTGGGGGCCAACATACAATCGACTAAATTCGAATCTCCCTTTCGCATCTTCAAAATATAGGGGCTGTGCTCTAATCGATTCACATTCTGGGATCATTTCCTCAACCTCCCCCTCATGAATCATGACAGGATCATACTCAGTGGCGACCTCAATTTCTCTCTCGATCAAGCTGAATCATGGGGACATTCTGCTCAATTCGATCCCCTATCTGAACAGATTCAGACCCTCATTGAAATGCACCAGCTTGTGGACATCCCGTCCCCCAAACTACAACCTACTTGGCACAATAAGAGGACAGGACAAGCCTCCCTTGCTAGACAATTGGACAAATTCTTGGTCCATGAGGAAATTCTTGCCCATATCCCTAACCATCGGCAGTGGGTTGGACAGGGGGGACTCTCTGATCACTCTCCCATTTTTATGGAACTTGTTGGACGCACACTAAAGCCAAGGGCACCCTTCAAATTCAATGCTACATGGCTTGCGGATGCATCCTATGTTGAAGTTGTCACTCAGTACTGGACTAACCATATAGGACCACCGGACCTAGACCCCTCTACTCTTTTCGCCTACAAGATGAAAGAGGTCAAGAGGCTCACCAGGGTTTGGGAAAAGGAGAAGCGGAACTTGCTACAATGAGTTCGTCTGACCATCGGGGATTTGAAACGGATGAATCAAAGGCATGCATCTACTTGTTGGAATCTGAGCGCACTAAGATCCTGAAGGCCCGCGAAGAGACATGGCGCCTCCGAAGTAGGGCCATCTAGCTGAAAGCTGGGGATGAGAACACTAACCAACCATTCACTTGTCAACATGAGAGATCATAGATAAACCACAAAATTGATCAGGCATTAAAATTGTGAGCAGACTACCTTGAAATTTTATTCTTGAGAAATACCTCAAAATCCCCTCGTTTCTAATAAGCTTCCTCGCTATGTACCTCCATCCTTGATTGCCCTTGTTATATCTTGAATAAAGAATATCCCTTCAACAACCAGTTTTGCAAGAATCCTACCAAGTAACGCAAGAGCCTTGGGCGCATCAATAGTAGCATCCTCCAATGAAAATAGTACAGTCTCCAACCTAGAAACATCAAAATTATATAAAGTTATAATTCATAATCGCACATGACCATAGACTGTAGCAGTCTTGAAATAAACTCAAACTTGAATAAGAACAAACAAAAAATTTCAAACTACCCTTCAGTAAGTTGTCCTTGATTTAGCAAGAAAGGCTCAAACTTGCATAAATATGTATGTAGATTCCCCAAAAGATCAATTTCAACATCTTTCTTAACAAAAGAATCTAATATCCAAAGTGAAATCTCCTCTATGAAGCCACATAACAGAAGATGTAGGATATCCAATAGAGGAAGCATGGGAATTCTACCTGCTTTATCCAACATTCTTGATGCTTGTGCTGATATATATCTGGAGAATAGCAACCAGGTTCAAATGGGCAGTAAACCCAAATGTTACACTTCTTTTCACCTTCTTTAGCATTTTTTTCTTGGTCTAAGCAAGCCTGACAACAATCTGCAACACTTTCTTTATGGCGCATCAGACCCCATTTAACTGTAGCTCTGTCATAGTCTGTATGTGGTTCTGCATGGCATTCAGAAGGAAGTGGCCTGCCAGGTATGATTCCATCTTCTGCAGAAATAATATCAAACTATGCATTTGGGGTTTAATTGCACCATTTTAAGCTAGGATTCTCCAAATCCTTTCTGCCCTTGGACAAACTGAAGTAACAAAGAAACAATATAACTCATTCAAAAACAGCACACCTGGGGAAAGGTGGAAAAGAAAACAAATGTTAAAACAAAATACTTTGAATTTCAACAGTTCTTCACTACAAAATGCTAAATTCCATTCTCCAACACGTAAGTAATCAAATTGTTAAATTTAGCAACATAATAATAACCTTAAATATGATGAAAAAAGGAACCTAGAGAAATTGTCAAGAAACCATAATCCTCAAGTCATAAACTTAAAAATAGATAAGACTGATATATGAATACTTTGTAAAACATGCTCAATTCAAAACATAATGCAGTGAAGAGGACAAAATAATTTGGTGATGCTAACCTAGTAGTCAAAATCCCAAGAAATCAAAAGCAAAAACACCAAACTAAGATTGCCATATATTCATTACCGATCTCAGGTCCATCCTCCGGCATCTTTCCACTATCCGTGCTTGAAGCTTCGAGAGGTAATGAGAATCTAGCTTCCTCCAACACAGGGCCACAGTGAGTCTCCAATACTTTTGCCACCATCTCCGTTACACTTCTTTTCACCTTCTTTAGCATTTTTTGCCGGGCCTAAGCAAGCCTGACAACAATCTGCAACACTTTCTTTATGGTGCATCAGACCCCATTTAATTGCAGCTCCATCATAGTCTGTATGTGGTTCTGCATGGCATTCAGAAGGAAGTGGCCTGCCAAGTATGATTCCATCTTCTGCAGAAATAATATCAAACTATGCATCAGGCTTTAATTGCACCATTTTAAGCTAGGATTCTCCAAACCCTTGTTGCCCTTGGACAAATTGAAGTAACAAAGAAACAAAATAACTCATTCAAAAATAACACACCTAGGGAAAGGTGGAAAAGAAAAGAGATGTTAAAACAAAATACTTTGAATTTTAACAGTTCTTCACTGCAAAATGATAAATTCCATTCTCCAGCACGTAAGTAATCAAATTGTTAAATTTAGCAACATAACAATAACCTTAAATATGTTGAAAAAAAGGAACCTAGAGAAATTGTCAAGAAACCATAATCCTCAAGTCATAAACTTAAAAATAGATAAGACTGCTATATGAATACTTTGTAAAACACCCTCAGTTCAAGACATAATGTAGTGAAGAGGACAATAATTTGGTGATGCTAACCTACTAGTCAAAATCCCAAGAAATCAAAAGCGAAAACACCAAACTAAGATTGCCCATATATTCATTACCGATCTCAGGTCCATCCTCCAGCGTCTTTCCACTATCCTCGCTTGAAGCTTCAGGAAGTAATGAGAATCCAGCTTCCTCCAACACAGGGCCCCAGTGAGTCTCCAATACTTTTGCCACCATCTCTGTTCATGGGAACCCCAATACATAATGTATAAACACACCCAAATTTGGGAGCAATGGACCAAAAGGAGTAGGGATGAAAAGAACCTGATGTCACAAAAAAATAGTATGCCACCACAACTAACGGACAAGCCATCAATTAAAGTCACACATAAGTTGAATAGAAAAAATTCATACCAGTATCTTTGGCTTGTGTGGAGGAATTCACACTTGCTTTCATTGCTTCACGTTTCTTAGCTTCTTCAAGCTTTTTCGTCCGCCATTTAGATTTACTAGTGGATGATTCACTGGAAACTTATTTCCATTGAGCTTAGGCGGATCTTTGATTTTGTTGATGCAATATTGAGTATAGTTGAGAAGAGAAATATTATTACAAAGGCTTACCAAAACTCTACTCCAGTCCTTCCAAAATGGAGCTGACAGTCCAATGTTTATTTTCATTAGATCTTGTTGTGGATCTACCAACTCCATATTTGAATCTTTATTAGGGCCGAGAAGGTCATTCTCTTGAGACAAGCATTACCAATTCATCTAATATCAAGTAGTTTCATCTTACATGTCTCCCCAAAAGAGGATGCCTTTCTTATTGAATGTGTGAACTTGAAGGTGGGGAAACTATCGAAGGAAATCACCCTGCATCTCCAACACCAAATGGAGTGTGTGCCAGATAACAATTTGTCTTTTATGTTCCACATAGCCAAGCCCACAATTGATTTCCATGCTAACCAATTACTCTGGGAAATTCAAATAAGTGAGCTTGAGACCTGGAATTTGGTGTGTTAAATTTTCTTAACCCTAGCAACTGGAAAATGTAGTTTCTAGTAAATTTCCTTGTTGTAAATTAATTAAAGTTTCAGCTTACTAAATAAAAAGTATTGTTGGTATTTAACAGGTATATAAAATAAAATCAGCAGTAGCAAATTAGACACCATTCCCACACATGCATACACAGAAAATCTGCACATCAAAATTTTGTGTTCATTAAATAATATCTTATCATACAAGGGTTTCCTTACTGGTAACATGGTCCTTTGTGGAAAATTACAATCTCCAACAACTATAGAAATTTTCTCGACACCTGTGCAGGTTGTACTACCCGCATTCTCCTAAGCACCCACATGACTTGCCATATGCTCAACCTGCAGCGCAGCCTTTCTATCACCTGTGTGGTTGTTTGCACCCATGCCCACAGCCCGTGCAATAGTTTACTGCTTCCTATGGCACGCATGACTGTTCTGCTCACTTTGCACAGCACATGCGGCCCTACTGTAGCACACGACTGCTGTGAACCCTCCACACAACTCGCGTTTCTCTCTCAAGATGAGTATGGCCTCACTGTGCCACTGTTGTTGGCTGATCTACAGAATTTTGTTGTACAACCTTATTGGGAATGATCCTTGCTACAGAAATCACTCTGCTATAGATTTCAGACCATATACACTTGGATGAAATTCCCTTCTCATCCAATCACATGTCTAGACACTTAAATCTATTCGGAAGTACCTATCTAGTGCTACTATCATAAACAGGTCAAGGATGAAGGAGATGATATCAGACAAAGAAAAATCCCCCCTGCACTTTCCCCACTTGTTGACATCATACTAGTAAAAACAGAACCTGCCATGGAGCATCACCCTCTACACCCCTTGACACTCATATGGTAGCCAAAATAGGCACTTGAGTGGGAATTTTGATCAAACCAAGCCCCCTGACATCCTTGGGGACAGTAACACATCCCAAGGGGCCAATGGAAGACCCTTTTGTTCGATTGAGACCATGGTTACAATCTCAAAATCTGCTCTACTATTGATATCAGGCCTTGCTACGCAACCAACAAGACATAAAATATATTTGCAATTCTAGTAGGATTGTGCAACCATGGTCAACTTCCTCGTAAAGGTAAGGTCTTGATGATGCTAAATAGGAAGTTTCCTTTGTAGTTGTTGAAGTCACCAATTCTACATGGATATTGGCAAAAGATCTAGACTAAAGGGAATACCCAAATATCTAACAACTAGCCAAGGTGGGGTAAATTTCCAAGCTGAGGGATTCTAGTTAGGAAGAGAGTCCAACCCCACCAGGAAAAAAATAGATTGTTAGTCACTAAACACATCACTTGATGCCAGGTTGATTATGTTTAAACAAGCGTGAGCATCATCAACTAAACTTATCTAAGCACTATTTGGTATATAAAAGCTAATGTATTAGTGAACAATGTGTTCTCCATAGTCACGCATCTAGGTCCAAACTCCACAACAGCCAACATCTCAATAATGAAGGTCCAGTCCACTCAGTCAAAAGCTTTGTCAAATGAATTTCAAATAAAAGGGGTTGCTGGCTAGTTTTTGTGCACATTTGAAGGTTTTACATGTTGAAACCATGGTATTGAGATTACTTGTTTCTACACAAAACTTGTGTTATCGTTAGACAACCTAACAACCTTTCATGGCATTGACTAGATCCTTGGAGTCTCTATTTTAGCCATGATCTTGTGTGCCACACTAAGCAATGAAATTGGATGCCAATCACCAATTGTGTTTGTGGCTGCTTTTTTGGGAATGCTTTTTCCAAATGACAAAAATTGTCACTAATCATGGCTCATGGCCTTGTAAAATTCACACATAATGCCATCTAGATTCTATACCTGGAGACTTGCCATTCCTCATGTAGCTAAGTGCTGCAAAATCCTCCTCTTTTGAGAAGTCATCGTTCTTCAACCTGCTCTAGTCACCAATAAAAACCTTATGAGGATTGACCCTACAATAAGCATTTCTTGCAGCCACTACATGATCCATCACAGTATAAGGAGAAAAATATTTTGAAATTGCAATTTTAACATACCTCTAATGTCAATTGGAGTGGCGACAAAATAACCATTTGCATGGAGCAATCCAAGATCCTGTTCATAGCCACTTTTCTTTTTAAAAAGTCAAAATAGAATTTTGAGCCCTCATCTCCCTTATGAATCCATTGTAGCCTGAAACAAACTCAGGCACCCTTGGCTATACATTCCCCTCTGCTTCACCTCCCTCTGAACCATTATGTCCTACCATGCATCCTTGCCATAGAGGGACACATTATGGAGATCCTATTCAATAGAAATGCACACCTACTGAATTATACCTTGCTGCAACTCCTTTCTGTCTTTTGTGGGCCATCCTCCTACCCCAACCTCATGGATTTGACAATACAATGTCTTTGGTTATAGCTTATGATCCAAGTAGATTGAAATGCATTTTTTACTGTTTCTCTAATGGAAGTATGTAATGTCCCTAGGTAAATTTTGGCCTTGGGGTTCAATCCTTATCTAGTGTTTTCAACCAATTATGAAAAAAATCATAACATCAGTGCACATTTATCAACTCAGATAATGGTAAGTACCCTTCTATATAATTCACTAATGATATAATGGATATTTAACAGTCATATGTTTCTTCAGCAAACCACCACAAGTTAGGGCTAACTGCCTAATGAATAGTAGACCTATACAACCAATAATCCACCAATATAATTCTGACTGTAATGTCAATATTCAATAGATCAGCATTCCAACTGTAACCCACACTAACACTATCCAAGTTTGGTTGGTAATATACTAATTAAAAACTCACTGTCTAACTGTGCTGCCTCCAAACTTGTTTGCTGTTAAGAAGAGCTTGTAACATCCCTTTCTCAGTGGAGTTTCCATCTGCGGTTGGAGTAGTCTCTTAACCTGGTCAAATCGTTGGTCAGATCTTATGCCAGTCCCCTTTTGATCCAAATTTCACCCGCGGTTGGAGAGTTGATCGTGTCATCGCATCACGTCAACAAACTACAGGTTCTGGAGGCCTGCTTGGGATGTTTCATTATCAAAGACCTTGCCTGTAATTATTGGGGAGTGGTTTCAAAGCTTCATGTGATCATAGATCCCTGAAAGAGATATCTGTTGCGGCCCTAAATACACTTAGGAGGAAGGCCGCACACAGGTGATGCCCTAAATGCTTCAGATTGGGCACTAAAAACCACCTAGTAACCTACTGATCTCCTGTTTGGTTGAGAACAGCCTCACTACCTCCTGTTTGGCTTCAGTGCCTCAGAGAGGACCCATCGCAGCCTTACCTTTCCTTAACCAAGGGTTCTGAGCTTGGGTGCACCATAGACAAGTCACAGAGAGAATATCTTGCTGCCCAGAAAATCTAATGGTGGCCAGGAATCCCACAGAAAGACCTCCATTGTCTTGAACAGGACTTGTTGACCAAGAACAACCGGTGAGAATGCATTTCCCTGCTTGCCAAAACGAATCTTAGATGCTCCAAAATATTATGTTGCAAGAGTTGTAAAGGAGAGAGGGGGATTACTAGGGTGGGATCACTTCCACCAAAACTAATCAAGAGAAGAAAGGAGTCTTAAAACTCTCAGAGCTCTAGCTCAAAGAAAACCGAGATAGTCCATTCCAAATTGATGATGAGAAAATGACTCTATCTCTTTATTTATAGATTCCTCATGGGGGTCTCTCTTCCTAATTTAATGTGAGGGTATACAAGCATAGCCCCCAATTCTGCCTTTTTTCTCTAGCTACCCCAAATTTACCCAATGTTGCCCCAAAACATTGGATAATGGGTTTCCCCCTTTATCAATGACTACAGCCTATGGGGTTGGATAGGCTACTTCGTCCTCCCTTGGGCACTTAGTCAATAGGGAACATTTTAAAGTAGGGTAGGAAAAGGGTCTAACCTCTATTTTCTTGACACCTATGTACTTAGAGAAGTGAGAAGGCTTGGCCTGATCAATATATGTGCTCATAGAACTGACATTGTTGTAAAATTAATCATTATTCATGTGTTGCAATGAAAAATTAATCATTAGTAGATACTTGCATCACACCATGCTCTAAATGTTGTATACATAAGTGGCAAGCATGGCCCTTAGTGTCTTTTCCATATAGTCAAGTGTGTTTGAAGCCTTTAAGATCTTTGTTCATGCATTCTCAAACAGATATGTGGAAACTGTTAGTTAGTATCTTCGTATTTGCAGTGACACCATATGGATTATCAACACGTATGGAACTTGTTTGTCTAATTAATTTGGTCTTTCTCAGCATATTAAGGACAAATTTTGCAAGTTCCTTTCTTTATGGGGAAACCATTGTGAAAGAGAGCCTTTTCATATGTATGACTATTTATGGGACAAGAACACAGGCAAGTGGCTGTCGTGGCAAGCTCTTGTCATTCTGAAAGACTTCCAGAAACTGATTGATTCTTCCGCAATATATTGATGATTCCCAAAGAATGTTTGTTCAAGCTAAGTAAATAATCTGGATATTCTTTACTCCATTTGAAAGGATTGGAAATGGTCTCATGAGATACCAGTTATGGGCACTATTGAACCAAGGAATTCTATGACAAGAACCGACAACTCATTCAGTGGAAATTCATCTCAACAGGGAGTGGAATGTTTGAGACCACGAGTCAAGGTGTCCCTAGAAGTGTCATGATATTGGAAATCCCATTCTTATTTTAAAACTGAAGTACTTAGATTGTTGGTTCTTCACAATATTTTGGTGATAAGGGATCAATTGCATTTCATTTGTCTAACGAGTGGTTATTGTATGGCATGTTGCAACTTTGAATCTATCTTTCAATGCCATTAATATTAGTCTCTGTTTTAATCTTTAATTTTTTTTTCTTGTGTTCATTGGAATAATGCTCTATTTGAGGGTAAATGGATGGTTCGAGAAGCATGTAAAACTGTGGGATGTTATCTGTCTAACAATCGCTTCCTACTTATAGAAGTGATACAGTTGGGCAACATTTCATGAGATGAACAGTTTGTTAAATTTGGAAGAAATTTCTATATTTACTATTTAGATCAAGTTTGACTATGTAATTTTTGTCCAACATTGTCATTTTTAGGTAAGATGTGGGCAGTCTTTAAGTTGGGGTCAAGGAGTATTAACTGTTATTTCTTTTGTAGGCAAGCAGCTCTTATTTGAATACTTTTTGGCTCCTGGCTGTAACAATTGTAATTCTTAATGCAATATCTGTGCCATTTGCCCCTAAAATATTGTTTTAGGGTGCGTATTACTTGCATGTCTAATCCGTAGGTGTGAGAAGAGGTTAAGGGTGCAGCTGTATTTTATTTATGGTAATTATGTCTGTTCTGGGCCGCAGTAAACAGTAGCTTGTGAAGGAAGTCTAGAGGGCCGAAAGACCTAGTCTAGGGTCTCCTTACTTAGCCGCAGCCACTAGGAAGCCAACGCAATTGGATCAAAGGTTGCAGACCCTTGGACAGAAGTTGTGATCCCTTGCTGTAGTGTATCTCTCCATGATCTTCTGTTGAACATCTTTGTTGCAGGACACAGACAGAGGACCATTACTACAACTATTTGTTGAGTTGTTTAAGAGAATGAACACATGGTTAAGTCCTTCTTTCTAGGCCTCATATTCCCAGGATTGAATGCAGGTTGTAATGGAGAAAGATGGAAAATTTAGGCAGCCCTAACCAGTATTCAGAATTGCAGTCTAAGGTCAGATCTTCTATTTGGCAATTCAATGTTGACATTAAAATCATTGTACTCTCACTCTCTCTGCTGAACATTTGTTTATGAATAATAAGAAGAATTGATCAAGATTTTTCCCCGGATTGTGGTTTTTCCCTGGCTTGCACCATATCCGTGTGTTATCTTGTCTTGGCTTGTCTTTTGCTTCGATCATCTGTGTTCTTTCTTCAGTTACTGTTTATATGATAATGAGCTATGTGATTGCTAATGGAATCTAAATGGCTTATGGGATAGTATGTTCTGTGAAGTAACTAAGTAAGAACATGCTCCAAAATTAACATGATTTCAGAGCTAGATAAGGTCAATCCCAAGAAAGAGAAGGAATGTAATCAAGTTTGCATCAAGCAAGGGACTGTTAGAATTCCAGTTTGGTAATATGTCAGAGTTGGTCTCAATAGCTCATAGGGGCTTCAAATCAAATTTGCAAACCAATATTGCAGAGTCCTCCTTCAACATTTAATGCAAGCAGCCAACAAGGAGGAGGGCAGAGTCAATATTGTTTTGGGCAGTGTCTCTCTTGCTAGATCAGACCACAGGTTAAGAGGTAAGTATTAATGATTTTTCTATACTTTTTTGTGAAGGGTTAGTCTCTATTTACAAGGCTGCTGGAAGGTGCTGCTACAGCAGTATGAGGAGAAGGATTTGAGAGGGCTGAGAGGCCTAGAAGGGACCTCCAGCACACCGTAGTGATCTCAAGAGATAGTGAAAGTAAACAGGGGTGGTTCCTTGTCCTAGAAGGAGATTCTCATTCTGCAGGCCAAAGAGAAGGGATTGCTTCTGCAACAACTCGAAAAATTCTGTTTTGAGGCCAAGATTAGACCGCAGTCATCCTAAGGTACAGTTCAGTTAAGATCAAGTATATCTTGGTATATATGAATACCTTGATGTAGAAAACACGTGAATTGTAGGAGGCTTGAGGAGGAGCCTTAAAGCCCTTTCAGCCATGCTTTGAATGTCTAGTATAACAGCATAACGGGAAGCATAGTTGGTCATGAAAGCACAATGATTTGAAGCAGGGTTCAGCAAGCTTACTTTTCAAGGAAGTATCTCAGATCTTCACTCTTGATACTGCACCTATGAAATAATTGGACGTTCGTTATATAGCTATGGTCTTGGTATGATTTGCCTATAATGTCATATGGCATATGCTTCAGTATGATTCTTTGCATTATGACATTTTGTCTTGCTTCAGTCATATATATGTTTTTCATATTACTCTACATTGGTATGGCTTCCCATATTGGCAATAATGGGTATCAACCCATTCATATATACTCTCAACTTTGTGTATGAATGTCACCGTGCAACAACTCCAATATGGTATTGCTATTACAACAGTATAAACTTGACCTCAATTTCATCAGCTGTATATGAATGATGATACAGTACATGAATATATGGAAGTGCATCCATCTGTTCAGATATGGATTCTCTACTCTATTCGTATGGTATATTCCCACTGTCTATATTCGTTGAGTTTTGCATTGTATACAGAACAGTAATATTACCCTATATATGGTGTCAGGAATCCTATTCGAGAATGATGTTGCAGTGGAGTAGCTGCAATATCCTCCATCTAAAATATCAATTCTCTCGATCACTTTGGGCCGTATTGATTATGTTCACAGTCATGTTTCTTCAATAGTGTCATCATTCATATATACAGTCAGTTTGATCTTCTTAGCATCAAGCTTATCGATCCTTGTTCAGTTTCGAGAAGAATCATTTTTTCACTTTGAAGACCTATAGTATCATTAAAGGAAGAAATTCTGTAGGTATCTGAAGACCAAACCTCCCTTGTGACAGAAATCACTACAAGAATTCAGGTTGAACATCGGGCATTCCATTAGCATAAGTCAAGGATGCATCAAGTATTCAGTCTTTAATGACAAGCAGCAGAACCTGGAGGGAATAAGACAGATCTTCTTCACCAGTTTAAAATGCATTAACTATTTGCCACATTCTTCTGCAATAATACTGAACCTTGGAATAAATTCAGTATATCAGATGTAGTATTTGTGGGCCTGTGGCTGAGAAGAAACTTGGCATAATTTGAAATTTCCTTGGTCTATCTAGATGTTAAGATCAGGCTAGAAGCCAGTATCCATGGCATAATTAGACCTTGAAATCATTCCAAGCCTAAATTCAGAGTAATTCCCTTGGTATCTTTAATTTCGGTCATTCTTACAATTTCAGTAATAAGGTTCTATTGATATACTGCTATTGAGATCTGTCATTTGAATAGGCAGAGCATGTGAGAGAGTTCACCTATGTGTTGCTGAGGTTTGGTATTCTAACGTGTCATATTAAAAATAAGGAGTAGATTGATAAAAGGCTGAAGCAAGAATTAAGAGGGAGTTATATTGATGAATTTGGCACATGGACCAAAGGAATAGTGACTGGAAAAGTAGCAGGTTGCAGATAGCTCTATGACTATAATTTTGGCAAGGTCACTTTCCTTATATTTAGAGGGAGTTATGGACAGGCCATGATGATTGGATTGTAAGGATGCTACTACTTCTGATTGATGACACTCTCGTTTGTCAACGTAAGAGGGAGTTGACTTCGAAGTCAAGATGTAAGACCTAGCCTTGATGCACTATTCCCTACACTTAAGGATTGATGGTAAAATGCTCTGCATATGTATATCTTGCGAGATACCTGATCACCACCTTATCAGACATATGTCTCTCTATGAAAGTTCTCAAGTCAATTTATGGGTGAGCCCCATATATTGGACAACTGCTTATTGAGATATCTCAGTGATTCTACATCCTGATGTACACTACTGAAATCTAAGGTTTCATGAATATTTTGATGATAACTCGGTTGACAATATGATGGATGGAAAGAGCACATCTAAGTGTTATATACTCCAACACTACTGCAGTTGGATGTATAAATTTAAGAAACCTCTTCAGTTGTCATTGTTGTATATTGCAGAATAGGATTCAGAGAATCCAGTGTTTCACATAATACCACTTTATATGGTACAACAAAGGACATTCCTATTTTATGTCATGTTTGAGTGATCTCACATTGAGCAGGATGCCTGATGGACACTTTCCTTTCTAGAAAGACAAGCTTAGGCTTGTGATCTCCCTGGGTAAGAGGGAGTAAGATCAGTTAAATATTTTCTTCATCAAGATATGCAAGAAGCAGAGGATTACTACATGATGCCAAGATCTCTGTTGGATGTTTTCTACCACTTTTTATTTATTTTTAAGGATCCAAACAAGGAGAAATAACCCTTGAATTTCAAAGGACTAATGAAAAAACAAACAAAGACTAACAATGACAGTTATTCCGTGAACAGTTGATTGACACTTAAAATAACTAGTAACACGGCTTCATAACTTGATTCTTTCCCGATGACAACTATTTGTGTGATGTATGCATTAAAATTGAGATCAATCACAGACATGCTGGGAATTAGAAATAAAACCTACCAAAACCACACAAAAACTAAATTGTAAAGATAAACCAAAAATCTAGATGTGTGAATTTTTATACTAGGGTTTTTTTGGCGGCTTCCTGTCTAGCTGCAATGATCAAATAAAATGTACATTGTGGAATCAGGGAAGACCGTTTTGATTATGGTAGCCAAAGCAAACTTTATCAAACAAGTAACTTGTCAAAGAAATTTTGTGGGGGCCGTATGCAACAACCCTTTTGATGTATGTACACAATACACATGTAATTTGTTAACAAGAAGTCATAATGTTGGAGTCTCTGGTGTCATTATAACAGACAATACATGGAACCTTCAAAATGCCAAAATCTAAATAGAAGTTGAAGATTGAAACAAGGGACTCAAATGGAGAGAAGGATTGATTTCACATAGTTCCTTCATGTGAATAAATGGAAAAACAATTGCAGGCCGATGGTATCAATAACAACATAACACCAAAATAAGTAATATTGGAGATGAAACAAACCAATGCAAAATAGTGATAAGTTAACAAGGGAAAAATGAGTTTGCTTTGGCTGCAAGACAAGGTCATTTTGTACATTCTCACAGACTTAACAATATAAGTCAAAACAGTGAAGGATACAGGTATTTGCACAAACATGACCTGTTATCACTTGGACTCTTCAATACCAATTTATCATCCATCCATATATCTACATATGCTTGAGTGTGTATGCATAAAGACACGGAAAGGACCTTAAAAATAGGATTTGTACCTAACATCATCAGATTCTCCTGTGATAGCAGTGACACCCTATCTGTCCAATAGAGTTGAAGGGTAAGTCACATGGCAAATTCAAACCCAAGTATAGGCACTTTTAGCATATTTCTTGTTTAAAGTTATATAGATGAAACAACTGAAAATGAAACCCGCCAATTTTTTCAGAACTAAAAGGGAGTTGTGGTGAATTTGAAGGAGATGAATAAATCTAAGTCCGGCTTGATCAACCTCCTATGGGTTTCTACAAGACTGTTTGTTGCTTGCGGTGATATTGTTTTGGGGATTTCTGAGGGCCGATGGTTAGCCCTATGAAGAAATTCTCACGCCATTATGATTGAAAGATGTGGCGCAAAATTCAATGATAATAATCCTTATAGAAGTAAAACCATGACAACAATGAAGTTCAATTTAAGAGTGTATAGTTTCTAACTTGAAATTAGCAGGAAGACGACCTTTGAAATAATTTTTTTAAACTAGTAGGTTGAGGGTAAATTGAATAGAAGGTTTTTTTTTTTTTTTGAAAAAATGAGTGAGGGGGGGTGGAATTTTATGGTTTCTAAGTTTTCGCACTCTGTGCATTGGGACGATCAATGGCAGCAGTCATTGTAGCTCTGATGGCTTATAGGAACTGCCTCACCACTTGTACGCACATGCAGGGTCTTCATTAAAAGCTCCTCAAAATCCTAATCGGTCTCCCTTCAAACTCCTGTTTAACACTCTCGGTTTTTGTTTTACGCAATTTTTAGTTATCTGTTGCATCATTGTTCTGTTTTTGCATCCTCCTAGTGTGGAAGCCAATCCAACGTTTGAGACTCTCCCTCACAATGCAGAGTTTGCAACAGTTTTGTGATTCATCTCTCTATGGTCTCAGTATGTTTAGCCCCAAAGACCATGTCGACTTAGAACCAGAACCGGAGGACACTCTGTCGATCTAGGGGTTGGAACCAACCCAACAGAACCTAGAGAAGGTCAAAATGCCAACGAGGTCTCCACTTGGCAAGCAAGGTGTTATTGAGCTGGACTGGGAAGTTGGTGGCGATTTAGGTTTTTTGGAACAGTTAAGAAGCCTCTCATCAAAGGCGATATCCTGGCTGCAAGCAACAGAACCTTCAGTCGGTCTGGAGAATGCAATTTTACAAAGAGTTGAAGGTTGTGTTTCCCCGACAAATTTTCGAGTAAGATCTTTATGTCTCTCTTATTCCTTAACTGGTGGTATCGAAGATGTGGTAAAGGGCAGTAGTCTGCTAATGCATGAAGGTTTGAAATCTTGTTTAATTGAGGAGGTAAAGGCGGTGTCCCTGGGAGTGGGTCAACATTTGGATAAGACTCGGGGATGCAAAATCCTGCTAGTTGTTTTCCCTGGTCTGGTGTCTAAGCAGGCTTTGTTTTCAGAGCGTTTTGGTGATAATGAAAGGTTGTTTGGGGAGAATATGTTTAAAGGATTCCCGATTTTGGAGGAGTCATATACAAATTTTTGGCATGCAGAAGATAATGACATCTCTCTGGGGCTGAAGGAGAACCACCCGCTTCTTGACCCCAAGACTCAGTCTCCAGGAGTCGAGGCACCTCCTCAGAGCGGCAGGTTGCCAATTTCTTTGCTAGAACAACTCGTTGAGGAAGGACTACAGAATGATGAAGCTCTCAACACTTCTTTTGGTATTGGGCAGACCTTTGGCTCCAAGAGAAAGAAGGGGAAAGTAATCAGGAAGAAGGAGGTTAGGCCAAACTTGGTATTGGGAGTGGAAATTTCATTGGACGAGGCCTTGGAAACCTTAGAACTTATCCCGGTGGGGTGTGCGAAAGGTCGTCAATATTCCTCAAATTATATCGCAGAGTGGATACATAAGTCTTGGAGTGGAGGTCTGACCACTCAAACAGAGGTTATCATCTTGACCAGAGGTTGGTTTATGGTCAGGTTCACAAATGAAGAAGCAATGGAATGGGTTCTGGAAAGGAACTGGAGCTTTGGCAATTCCCCAATATTCTTCAAAAAACGGATGCCATTATTCGACGCACAAAGAGAAAGGCTCGAAGAAATTCCAGTTTAGGTGCGTCTGTCGACCCTTACACCCCAGCTCTGGTCGATGGGAGTGCTCAGAGCCATTGGAAATATGTTGGGCACATTTCTTGAAGCGGATATGTCATTCCTGGTGACGAAAGAGAGGAAGGTTTCTCAAATATTGCTTCGGTTGGACACAAGAGAAGGGTTAGCAAATATGATGCAAATTCAAGTGCATGGCCACTCTTTCTCTCAGATTCTGGATTGTGAGCAGTTAGCATTCTTTTTCCATCATTGTCATAAGTATGGTCATCTAGCAAGGGATTGTCCTTTAGGCTTCTGTAGACGCAAGAGACATCAGGAAGAGCCCGAAATTGAGAGCAGTATTGGGGAAGAGGTGGAGGTCAAGGTACAATAGGCAGAGTTGGATACTCAGCATGATGGCTTCATTGATCCCATGGAAATTTAGCTGCCACCACAAGGGGGACAGGCAGAAGCAGTAGACACGGCTAGGGAAAGTCATGGCGAAGAACTCACACGATAGGTGCCTCTTCCCGCTGGTACTAATACTCCCCCTACTACTCCTATGTCTGTTAATTTATTTCCTCATTTTATTTGTCTCGAGCCTAGTCCCTCCAGCCATAAACCTTTTGAGTTTTGTTCCCTTGTTTCTGATCTTATATCTCTTGAAAGTATCATCTCTGACATTCCTGAGTTATCTTTATCCGACATTCCCCTATTACCTGAAGAGAATCCCTCGGGCCCTGTGTGCCCTACTAAAATTCCTCAATATAACCTTAGGCTGGGAGACAAAAAATATTGTATTGTTATCCCTGTTGGAGGTCTTGGTATCCACTTGGAACCCTCTGTTCCTAATAAAACGAGAGGCAGAAAATCTAACATCTCCAAACCAAAGTTGAAAGAAAAACTCGATATTGATGATGGCAATAAATTATCCCTTAAAGGGGCGCTTAGAGCAGTGATGTCCCTTGTCATGGTTTCTCGATGATTGTGATGTTCTACAACTGTAGAGGGCTGGTCAGTGCCCACAAAAAATTGGCTCTAAAAAGTCTCTTCAGTTCAGTGCATTGTGATATTGTCTTGCTTCAAGAAACATGGGTGAAGGGGACATGGTGATGAATTTTTTAACCCAAATTCTTCCTGTGTGGTCTTTTTTGGCCCTTGATGCATCTGAGAAATCGAGAGGATTGGATTTGGGATTCAGAGATTGAAGCATCAAACTTCTAAATTCTTGGGGGTCTGATCTGGCTCTCGGGGATGAGGTCTTTTCTTCTAATCTCGGGTTACAATTCTCCATTATAAATATCTATGACCCCTGCCAAGATAGAGTAAGCATATGGAACTCTTTCTTCTCAAAGTCTCTCATAAACAACTTTATGATAATCCTGGGAGGGAATTTTAATGTCTCTTTGGGTTTGTCTGAGCCTTGGGGGCCTCACGCCCAAGCAGATCCCCTGGCAGAATTTTTTCTAAATAAATTCAGGAGGGGTAACTTCATTAATATAGATCTAATCAAACCCAAATGCGGGTGCTTTGCAGTAAAAAGAGGGACCACCTAGGCGCCATGTGGCAAGACAACTGTCCATCCCACATGCCCGCACATGGCCGCCAGCCCAACAATAAATGCCCAAGCATGCTAGTATTTATTTCATACTTTTCCACCTTCATTGAGACATCCTCCTACTGCAAAGCATTAAGGGCTCTCGATTCTGCTTCCATGGCTATTAAGTCTGCTCTCTGCGCTCCTTCAGCCTCCATTCGACTCTCCCTTCTATTTTCTGTGCACGCCTCCTGTTCTCCCTTTCAGTCCCTGGCTCTTGGCCCTGCTCATCCCTGTTACAGTCTTCCCACACTGTTTTCAGGTGGTGGCAACTCCTCCCCAGTGCCATCGAGTGTCCCTTCTCTGTCCTGCACCTCTGCTCCCTCGCCTGTCATGCCTAGGCGTCATCATATGTGGTGTCGAAGAGCCGGAGGCCGCGGCTTCCCCTCCAGACCACCTCAGTCGAACGCAATGGGTAGGGAACTTAACCTTTTTGTGGGCTTGGAGGAGTCAAGCAGGCTCGACCCTATTAATCTTTCTGCTCAATTATCCTTTCAGCTCTCTGTCTCCCCTTCGGCTTCCTCTACCATTCGGCCCAAAAAGCGCTCGCGCAAGTTGACTATCCCACCTGAGCCGGCCTTCATCCCTCGAAAGATGAAAGCTATGCCTATGCAGAGCACCTCCAACAGCAGCCATTGCACCAGCTACAAGTCGAGTTCTAGTGATGGTCGAAGTTCAAATAGCGACGCAGGAGAAAAGGAAGAGGACACCAATCAGCTTGCTGCCACCTCCAAACGGCCAGACACTCCAGGGTCGCCACGACTTCAGGCCACTAGCCACGCGCTGAGTAAGGAGGATGATGACTCTTTCTATGTTTGCAGGATTAAGGAGGAAGACCCCCAACCCCAGAAAGAAGAATGACGGTCCACCCTAGTTTTATTTGCTAGGTGCTCTTCTCTCACTCTAGTTTTTTCATAGCATTCTCTAGTTTGTACATGTTTTGGAAGACTTCGCTGTCATGTTTCAGTTTAAGTTTGGCTACTATGTATGTTGGTTTTCCATCCTGGGTAGCTTATTTTTTGTACTACTGGTGGACTGGTTTCCCCAGCCGGGGCAATCCATATTCTAGTTTCAAACTCTTGACACTTCCCTCCGGAATTGGCTTGCCAAGTCTGGAGAACGAGATATGTAATATTTTTCCTTGTATAATATAATAGAAATAGTCTAACTTGGAAAAAAAAAATATAGATCCAATCAAGCATAGTTCGGTTTACCACTATATGTATCAATACAAAAGGTATTATATTTGAGTTCAGAGTGATTGATTTATTTGTCTGTGGACCTCAGTTATCCGAGTCTCTTTTCTTTCTCCACTCTCTTTCTCACCTACAAATGGAATCCTTAGATTTAAATTAATATATGTACATTTCAGCCTATTGTGAAGGACTACAAGGTTTTTGTGGGAAGCAAGATGGCCTACCAAGTATTGAGAGTGGATCACTATTGAGAGGGAGCCTCTAACATCGTCTCTTGGAAAGGGAGGATCATGATAGTATTAGAGGATAATGGGGTGGGAGATTTTATCAAAAACACAATTCCACCACCGCAAGATCCCCAACAGTTGGCCCAACATAATAAGAATGACATCGAGGCCAATTTGATACAAATTTGATAAAATTAAATTTTGATAAATATTTCTTTTTAATTTTATCAGGGAAAAAGTTTTGGATTCACTTAAAAATCTGCACTTGTTATGTGTATTGCAAATGTGGATTTAAAAATTAGAATATGATGAGTCTGGCCCCTCAATTATTCACAATAAGTGCTTCTAGAATTTTGGACGTTTGGTAATTCTATCTAGGAGGAGAGCTGGATGCATATGCCTTGGTAGTTTTAGGTTCGATGGAGGAATAGCATTGTAAGGAGATGATTTTTGTATTTATTTATGCACTAACTTTCTTGAGTCAATTTTTGGGATTGGGTTGTTCATTGTGTTGGATTCATGAAATAATTTTAGCATGTGCTAAAGGATTGCATTGGAATCCTTACATTGGCCAAATTCAAGTTGTGCTAGTATTTTCCGCCCTATTGTGCTTGATTCATTATATGTTCTTACATATATTCATATGGATTGGGAAATATTTAGCATGTGTGAAATGTCTCTGCACGATTATGATCATTGTAAGAGGATGAGTTGTTACCATGTTGTTGAAAACTTGTTGCATGTTTTTTTTTTTTTAATTTCTTTGCACGATTGTAGCTTTGAACACAGTATTTACTTCTCACATCCTAATATTCCTAAAAATGACTTCTCAAACTCTATTCAATCAAATAAATGCATCCCAACTAAATGGGTGCATAGTCATTATCACAAATTCGTTTATTATCACTTTGAAAGATTGGCACAAAAAACTTAATGAATAAATGGGTCATTTTAGATACATCTTAAGAGAAGAAGCAATGTATTCAATAGTCATAAGATAAAATCAAAATAAACAAGATCTTGTGAATCGTTGAAAGGATAGACACACCTATACTAAATCTAACAAATTGCCTTGTGATAGAGATCAGCGTTAAGTACCTTGTTCCAGTATATTTGCTATTTCAATTGGTAGCCCACGACCATTAATATGAACAACATCAAGATTACCAATAGATTTGCTCACATCAAGTGTTCTTCCAAGGATCTGCCCAAAGATAGAATATAGTCAAATATTGATACGTTGCAAGAGAGAATTATGGTGGACAGGCTGAAGTTGAACATAGCCAGTCTCTTTAATTTCAAGATATTTACATGTTTCAAGGATGGATTAATAACTTACTGAAATGTTGGTTTTGTACCAGTCACCTATAACCAGAGTTATATCACCATCAGGCAAAGGGAATAGAACAAGGATCAGGGCCTTGATAGCTACATTTAATCCTTCAAAGCCCCCCTGCAGCTTTCTGCAGATACAATGATGGAAATTAATAGTATCTACCTATCCGATCCTTCAATTGGAACTTGTACATAAAGTTATTTCCTGGTGGTATGGGGCAGTTTGTGCTAGGTACTCCATATTTCCACGAATTTCTCCATTATCTGGTGGTCTGTGATCTTCTATAATAGCTGGGGCCTCACTAGGAATGTGCATGTACTGTTTGATGTGTTCTAGGTTTTGTATACTTTTGACAAACGATTTGTTCAATGATAGACCATAAGAGAAGTCCATCCCAACGAAACCTGCACCAGTTAAAATTGTTAGGAATGATCATCTTATACATAAAAGCAATCAGTAACAGCGGAAATCATCCACAATTTACATTTAGTTTCATTGTTCATACCAAGATTGGAGTTGCCCTTTGGGAGTAGAACCATAGCAAGAGCAGAGGAGTAAAGACTAGTTGCATTTAACACCTCTTGACTCTGGATTAGCCATTCAATGGATCAGAAAGTGTGGAAAAATGGGCTCGATTTTTTTTCAATAAGGTTTAAGTTCTTCTTCAAGAACTGAAACTCAACCCTGAAAACCCTAATGGTCATTGTTCTTACTATAACTCGCCAAAATGATTTGCAATGGGTCATTTCGTTGTACGATTTAGTCTCATCAGTTATAGCAGAAGCAAATAGTCTTCTCAAATACCACTACCTTGTCTCCTGAATTGTGCATAGTAGGCATGCCATTGCCCTCATTCTTCCTGCCACTCCTGTGCATCATCAACATGCCATTTCCCTCATTCTTCCCACCACGCTGTGCATCGTCGGCATCCCATTACCCTCATTCATCCCGCCACGCTCCATAGATGCCTTCCTCAATTTTTTTAATGTGATTGCTGCTTCCTGCTAAACTGTGCATCGTTTGCATGTCATTTCCCTCATTTTTACGGCCACGCTCCATAGAAGCCTTCCTCAAATTATTTTTTAATGTGATTTCTACTTCCCGCCACACTCCATGGAGGCCGTATTCAAAAATTTTAATGCCATTTCTGCTTGCACGAATTAGGCGCGATTTTTGAAAGCTATTAAACTCTCCGTGTGGTGGGACTCTCTATGAAAAATAATGTTCACGGTTTTTATTTGTGTTGTTTTCAAATATGGTTTTCATTTAGTGATTTTTTTGAACAAAATTTGAATATGTATTTTATTTTTGAGTGAACAAAATAAAAATAATATTCTATTAAGGGTTGGAAAAATAAGACTTTTAGGTGTAAAAAGAGACAATTATGTTAGATATTAGGAAGGGGTAATGTTTATTTGTGGAGAAATTTTTACAAGAGCCATAATAAATTAGGGTAAAAAAGATTATTAAGGGAAAAGAGTAACTGTTTGGTTGGTTGGTTGGTTTAATTGATTATTATCAATGTTGTAGTATTTGTTTAATTTTTTATTTCTCTAGTTAGGTTCAAATTCTTGATGAGACATTTGTCTTATCTTTATAACGCTGGAAAAGTAGAAGCCTTGAAGGAGTAGGACCACCTCGCAAGTGTATCTCCAAACATCTTGACCCTTCTTACTAAATCACGTGTTATTAATATATACTAGCAACATATTGGATATTCTTTTGGGTTATAGTGGCAATCATTCCATTTCGTCTCAAGTATAACTCAAATCACTTTGATTAATTACCAGTGTTGGATTTCTCTATAAACATTTCCTAGAAGTAAAAAAGAACATGACTTTCAATCTAGAATGGCAGTTTCCCCAAGGAATGCGACCACCCCACATGTGTATTTAGAGATGTCTTGACCCTTTCTAAATCGTATGTTATTATTATAGACTTGCAACATATTTAATATACTCTTGGGTTAGAGTGGAAGTCATTTCAATTCATCTCAAATGTAGCTCAAGTTACTCTGATAAATATATATTATTTTTCCTATTTATGACAAGGATATTGATTATGATAATATGTGTTGTGGTTAATCATTTTAATAGTAACTTCTTTGTTCGTTTAGTAGTGATTGTATAAAAGTGTTCTAATTTTAGAATTATAGATGGATTCATGGACCCCTTTAAGGGGGTCATTGAATCCATCTACCTAAATTTTAATATTGCAAACGAGGGTCTCTAAATTTTAGCACTTCAGATGGACTTGGAGACCCCTTTGACTCTAAATTTACCGCTGCAGATGGATTCAAAGAAGGGGGTCTCTAAATCCATTTGCGGTGTCAAAGTTTAGAGACAAAAGAGTTTCATAATTTTAACACTGTAGATGGATTCATAAACCCATTTGTCTCTAAATTTTAACAGTGTAGCTGATCCGGATTTATGCAGGAACGCAACAGAATAAACACATAACCATAAATACAGAGATGCAGCAGAAATAACACTTCATTTCATTAATATCAAAATCACAGAAAGATGCTTACAGACATAATGGAAATAAAATAGCTAGGGTGCTGGTAGCTATCTCTGAGAAGAGATGTGGCGGCTACAGGCCTCTGAACTGCGTTACAATGTGGCTCAAGGGCCTATTTATTATTGAGAAACAATGGAGAACCCTAAACATCCCAAAAACCTAACCCTAGGAGATGAAGCGCTAAAACTATGGGCCCCGTTTGGGTAAATTGGTGTTTCAACTTCCCAGGGACGTAACTTTGGCATACTATCTCCGTTTGACGCACATGATACATCATTAGAAAGCTCTATCCGAGGACTACAAATTTTGTGACGATTTTGATGATCAAAATCGCAACAAATTTTCATACCAAAAAACGTCGTTTAGGGCCTCAAAACGGCTCCGGAAGTTCAAGACCCGAAAAACTGCTAAAAATAGTAAGTTATGCCAAAACTGAAAAGCTGAAAGAGACAATGGTGGGGGCCCAAGTGGAATAGGCAGGTGGCCACCAATATCCACCTGGATCAGTAGCTAGATTCAAAGACCCCTGTAGTAAAATGTAACATTTCAGTATCAAAATTTCAATTTTCCATTTCTGGAGTGACACAATTAAAAATTACTAACATAAATGACTAATTCATTTACTTGTTGTACTTATTATTTGGTCATATTTTTATTCTTGGACTATAATAGTCATTTATGTTGATCATTATTAATTTTGTCACTTATTATCTAGTCATATATTTTAATCGTAGACTAAATTAGTCATTTATGTTAGTCGCTTTTAGTTTAGTCATTTATTATTTAGTCGTATATTTTATCCCTACACTAAATTAGTCATTTAAGTTAGTCATTTTTAGTTTGGTCACTTAAAATTGCTCAAATTTAGTAGTAATTCACTTGAAATAATTGTGGTGACTAACTTTTTTAGTCACCTAGTCACTAATTTCATGATTTTTTACTAGTGCTTCTTGCAGAACTCCCCACCATTATCTGTCCTTAGTGCCTTTATCTTCTTCTCTGTCTGGTTTTCCACCAGAGCCTTAAATTGTTTAAATCTGTCAAAAGCTTCAGATTTCTTCCTCAAGAAATATATCCATGTATTCCTTGAGAAGTCATCTATGAATGAAACATAATACGCAGACTTTCCCAGTGATGGAACTGACACAGGTCCAAACACATCACTGTGCACAAGTTCTAATATCTTGTTCGCCCTCTTAGCACCAGAAGGAAAACTCACCCAATTCTGCTTCCCATATACACAATGTTCATTAAATTGGAAATCCTGTGAGAGAATTAGACATACTCTTCGCCATACCATTTCTAAGGGCAAGATCCGTCTCTTTCCTAATGAGAGTGTCCAAGCCTTTGATGCCATAGCATGGTCTTTTCTCCAGAGACAGCTAGGCTTTCCGCTCCACTTTCAGGAACCATAGAACTGTTACACCCATCAATAATAGTGCTACCTTGTAGCTTGTACAGAGTTCTAGTTCGAACTCCCCGCATTAATACAAGTGCTCCCTGAACCATCTTGCAGGCATCTTTCTTGAACACTGTTTTTACACCTGCATCATCCATCTTGCTTACATAAATTAGATTTCTAGCCAATGCAGGAATATGCAGAACACCAGGAAGTGTTCTAATCCTTCCACCTTTTAGCTTCATCTTGACCTTTCCACGTCCGATTATTCTGGCCTTCCTATCATCCCCTAGGAAGACATCACCATCATATTTTTCATACTCGCAGAACCACTCCGTATGGGGAGTGAAGTGAAAGGATGCACCTGAGTCAATCAAACATGACTCATGATATACATGTGTATTTGAAGAAAAAGCCAAATACACATCCCCACCTTCATCCGAGGTGGTTTTTTCCTCTGCAGAAGGAGCATCGTCAGATCCCTTTCCTTTCTCAGGAGCTTTAGATCTGCAGTACTTTTTCTAGTGCCCTTCCTTTCAAAGACACTTTTGACACCTACAAAACTTTCCAGAGATTTAGATCCTCTTTCTAATGATCACCCATACCCGAAACCTTATTTTTGTTTCGTTTGGGACCTTCCGCATGCATAAGGCATCTCCATTTCGTCCTCCATATTTCTCCATCTCATTTCCTCTCGATGCTAAGGTCGAGACAATGTCATCAAAATTCAAGGTATGTATTGCTACTCTATTGCAATAACCAGACTATCCCACGAGTCTGGTAGAGAAACACAAAATCATGCACTAAGCCTTCTGTCCCGAGATTTTAATATCACGTATGACAAACTACTTAATACAAGATGGAAGTATCCTGATGCTCTCACAATTTCCCTTATCCATCCTTCATCCCAAGTTATACAGCTTTTTCCTCAGGAACAATTTATTCACTAGAGACTTAGATTGGTACAAAGTCCCTAGCTTGTCCCACAAGGTCTTCACTGTATCTTCCCCAGATACATTCAAAAATACTGAATCTGAGACACACAACCGTATTGTGCTCTTAGCCTTCTGATCCAGTTTCTTCTAGTCTTCATTTGACATTGCAGTTGGTTTAGTACTTGGATCTACAATGATCCACTGATCTTTATCCACCATCAGATCCTCCATCTTGAGCTTCCACAACTCAAAACTCTGACCATTAAATTTCTCGATCTCTATATTCCCGCCGCTCGCCATCTTCTTTCACTGCAAGAATCGATCTCGCAGATCTCCCACTGAACAAGGTCTACCTCAGGCCCGAGCAAAAAACCCTCAGCAGCAAAGGTGTCCCCTTGAAGCCAAAATAGCTCTAATACCAAATGTAGGTTTTAACCCTGAACAGAAATTATCTACACACGAATATTCTAACAGAAAATAAACAATAGCAAGAGCATAAAACATAAAACAGATAAACACAGAGATTTTACCCTAGATCCCAAATTGGGACGACCAACTTGATTTTTCATTATATTCCTTTTAGTGTTACAACACGTATATATACATGCCAAAGCATACATAAACCCCAATCCATTAACCCCGGATTAGAACATAACCGTAGCTCCCTTGACCGGATCTAAAAAAAATACCAGGGGCTGAAAACCATTGTACCCCAAAACCATGTGCAAAACCATGCACAAAACCATGGACACGGACTACCCACCGGAAATTAAGGACCAAATTTTTTTGCCGGGGTGCTGCCTTGGACCCCGACAGGGGGGGGCTATCGCCCCCCTGTGACCCCCCCTTTGCGCCCAGTGTAAAGGGGGGGCTATCACCCCCCCGCGTGTGCTTAGTCGTGGAAATAATATAACACATGCCCAACAAGATTTTTGTTAGTAGAGATGTCATATTCCATGAGAAGGTTTGTGATGAATCTACTAAGCGCAATGAGGAATGGGATTTTCCGTTTTTGGTGGAAGAAAGTGAAGAAATAGGTAACAGCCAGGATCAGAAGAAAGAGGTAGAACCAAAGAATCTAGATACAACAATGAATCCGAGTCCGTCAAAGGAAATTCAGAATGGGTTGGAAGCTACACCAATGCTCAGAAGATCAGGTAGGAAGATTCAATTGCCTGCTAGATAGAGAGAAAATTCCTTTATAACTAGTATGATGAATGTTGTTGAACCTTCTAGTTATAGAGAAGCAATTCGATGTAGTGAATGGAAAACAACTATGGAACAATAATATGAATCTATCCTCAAAAACAACACTTGGGAGTTGGTTGAACTTCCTGAAGGGAAACAAACCATAGGGTGTAAATGGTTGTATAAACCCAAGATTAATGCAGATGGAACCATAGATAAATTAAAAGCTAGATTGGTAGCAAAGGGGTACTCACAAAAAGAAGGTATTGACTATGAAGAAACCTTCGCCCCTGTAGCTAAACTAAACACTGTCAGAATGTTGATTGCTTTAGCTACTAAGAAATATTGGATGATTCACCAACTAAATGTAAAATCTGCATTTCTAAATGGGGAATTGAAAGGGGAGGTCTACTTAGATCAACCTGAGGGGTTTTTCCAAAAAGGGAAAGAACATTTAGTCTGTAGATTAAAGAAAGCTATATATGGACTAAAACAAGCACCTAGATCATGGTATGAAAAGACTGATTCATTTTTTCTGCAACATGGTTACAATAGAAGCAAAACAATCCTAATTTGTATACCATGAAATATGAAAATGGGTGCATAGTGTTGATTTATTTGTGTGTAGATGGTCTAATTAGTGACAGGTGATGTTGTTGATCTAATCAAATAAATCAAGCAACAAATGTAACATATGTTTAAAATGAAAGACCTTGGTGAATTAAGATATTGTTTGGGTCTCGAGATATGGAGAGATTCATGACAAAAAATTTTGTCCAACAGTAAGTATGTCAGAGGTCTACTGGAAAGATTCAGGATGGATCAGTGCAAGGCTGCAGCAGTACCACTACATTAGAACATCAAACTCTAAAGTGAGGATGGCTCTAAAGAGGCATATGTGACACTTTATAGATAGCTAGTTGGAAGCTTAATTTACCTAAACACCACCATACCTGATTTGGCTTATGCTGTCAGTATGCTAAGTCAATACATGTTGAAACCACTTGAGAGTCATTGGAATGCTGTAAAAGGTGTTTTAAGGTATCTACAAGGAACTATAGATTATGGTATTATTTATACTGATTATTCTGATGTTAGATTGACATGATTTTTAGATTCCGACTGGGCTGGAAATGTCGATGACAAAAGATCCATAACAGGCTATGCTTTCAACATTGGATCCAGGGTGATTACATGGTGCAGTAAGAAACAAAACACAATTTCCTTGTCTTCAGCGGAAGAAGAGTATCAAGCCATGTGTGCAGCAACATGTGAGGCAGTTTGGTTGCGGAAACTTCTCCAAGACATTGAGGAAGAACAAAGAGATGCAACAAAAATCAGATGCGACAACCAGAGTTAAACCAAACTTGCTAATAATTTGGTGTTTCACAAGAACACTAAACACATTTATAGACAATTCCACTTTGTCAGGGAGAAAGTTCAATCAAAAGAAATTCATCTTGTATATTGTAAAACGTGTGATAATGTTGCAGACATTTTCACTAAGCCTCTTGGAAAAATTAAGTTTGTAATGTTTAGGGAGATGTTAGGCATATTTGCGAACCCCTTCTCCATTAAGGGGGAGTGTTGAAGATAATGGAGAATCTCCTATTTTAGAGAGAGTTGGTTCAAGATATCTTAGGATAGGAATTGGTTTCTATTTCTTAGGGTATGGTTCTAACTTCCGTAGATCTTGTGTGCTATATAATGCCTGAATTGTATGGATAATGTAGACTGCTCTGCAGAAGCCAGGCTCTCCTAGTTCAGACTCTCTTTCATAGAGCTGACCAATGAGATTTTTAATCCATTCAAACATCATTTTTATCTGTTTGCTACAATTTTAAAAGCATTTTCGTCACAACTTTACCAAATTGTTTGTAAGAGCGATGATGTTTTTTTTATTGGTTATTCTCTTCATTGTGCCAATAGCTATATAATATTTAGATTGCAATTTTTCTTTGTTTGCATTTTAGTTACTTTTACTTTGTTACAAGAAAAGAAAAGTTTAGTAGTTTATTTTTCATTGGGTAAATTATTCTCTTTTAAATTATTAAATATTTATCTCTTGGTTTCATTTCTAAATAAAATATAATATATAATTTTAAATCATATATATAACTAATCATTTTTTCTTAATGTATCTATATCTTTTTTTTCTTCCACAAAAAAACATCCACCTTCTATACATATGTTTTCTCGTTTAATTTTCATTGGATAAATTATATATTATTAATTATTTATTTTTTGGTTCTATTTTCTAAATAAAATATAATATATAATTTTAAATCATATATAACTAATCATTTTTTCTTAATATATGTACATCTTCTTCTTTTTTCCAAAAAAAACATCCACCTTCTATAAATATGTTTCCTTGTATATATCTCATCCTAACATTAAAATATTTCATTGAAATTATCTAATATAATAATCACTATGCAATATTTATCCTACAATTTTTTTATATTGAATAATGAATTTTTTATATTAAATAATGAAGAGGAACAAAATACAATGTAGCCATAAATACCTTTCCATTTTGTTGTGCTGGGATACCAAAATGATAGCAAAGAGTCTCACAATGGAAGCTACACATGGAAGCAAAACCAGTAAAGCTACACATTAACCAAAACCAAATAATGTAGCTCGAGTGAATGAATATATGTATATATGAAATTGGGACATTTGCCCCTTCTTACTTGCTAAGATAATTACATGACATTTTTGATTAGAAGAAGGAGATATTTAGAAGAGAAATTACATGACATTATTATTTATACTATTCCAAAGAGAATTTCTCTTCTAGATTTTTGGAAAAAAATCTTATAACTTTTTTATATTTTTATAATTTTTTTATACATATTGTTTCTAGACTTTTTATATAGTTTATTATTTTCTTAAACTCTACCAAGTCTATGCTAAATCTAGAATTTTTACATAATCCATAAATTTTGGAAATTTCAAATTTACATTTTGATGATATTTGTGAAATACTCTTACATCACATTAAAATATGGAAAATGAAATGGATCTATCAACTTATTTCAACCATATCGATATACCTGTGCTTATATCATATTGTTTAAATTTCCACTCTTTTTAGGTATACCCATAACCATCATTAAAAAGGGAAAAACAAGTGGATACGGGGACTTGTTACATGATTGATATGTCATCTATCTACAAGTAGAAATTTATTATTCACGAGATCATAAAGTCTAGCAAGTCCTATGAGTCATTGCAAATAGATTCAATTTTTAGTTTCTGGTTTGGCATTATCTCTCCGCCGATGATGATGGTGTGTAACACCCTTGGGCAAACTGACATTTACTTCCTCTTACCTTTACTTTTACATATTCCATATAAATAGGTTATGATTTGAGTTTAGTTGAAAGAAACATGGTGAAGTTATTATTATTATTATTATTTTGTTAAAAGAAGAGACATATGTTAATTTTTGGTTAGTTAAGAAATACAAGAATGGTTTTTCTGAGGATATTGGCTTCCATGTTGTGAAGAAAAGAAACAGTTAATCCATATCGAGGGAGGGAAATTAAGATAAAGGAAACAAAACAGAAACCCATAACAGGGGACAGGAGTATGTTGTAGAGGGGTTGTCCTGATCAGGTTGTAGCCAGGGAAACTCTACACAAAAAACCATGTGGACTGGACTTAAGTCTTGAGGTCCTGGTTGAATAATGTTCTGAACCACTCTGGAAGGAAGCCAGGATGCTCAGGGAGACCTGGACATGATAGCCAACCTCATTGGTTGGGTGGATAACGACTCATTTGGATCAATCTCAATAGAAAACGAGAAAAGATAAGTGTTAATTTCTGAAACGGTGTTGAATTTCTGAAACAATATTGAATCTTTTGTTACAGTATGAATCACACTTCTGATAGTATTTGTTTTTGTTTGAATGACTAAGTAATGCATAGATATTGTAGAAGATTATTTCTGTTAAATGTGCAAACTAGGTGTTATGGATGGTAAATATTGTGTTAATCAAGAATTGCATATTCCTAAATGAGAACAACAATAATGTTGGGTAGGTTTTTACCCAGTGAAATGCATAAGAAGGAATGATTAGGAGATTAACAATATATTGAGGAAAATGCTTTACCATTACTGGAAGAAATACCATTGTATGGTATATGTTGGAATTTCTGAAGTATTCCAAACAACACAGAGGAATAAAAATAATTCCTCCTCTCAACACAGAGACTAAAAATTGCTGGACGGAGATGACACAAAACAACTATTTGCTTAACCTTGAAAAAATATTACAAAATCCCTCAAAACTGCTGTTCTAGTTTATTAAAAAAAACTACTTCAACTGTTGCACACACAGTGTAAATCAAGCTCTCTCTGTCTCTTACAAAATGCACAGTAAAAAGAAACTTTGTTTCTGCCTTCGGGCAACAAAAACAATACACAGTCACTGCATTAAAAAATGTTCTCTATAAAAAAAAATGCACATACATAGTGCTATTTTTCTTCTCTGCCTTCTAGCTATATTTAAAAACATTACATACAGTCATATATTCCTTCGGCCTTATTTTCTTTTTATATGACACATTAAAAAAAAATTCAAGCCATATATATATATATATATATATATATATATATATATATATATTATAAAATTTAGAAGTTTATAATATATATATGTATATTCAACGTATACATATGTCAAAAGTCAAAACGACTTTGAAATAAAGTCCATCGTGGCACTTTATAAAACAAAAAAAAAAAAACCTTTATGCTAAGGTCTAAAACATATAATCTATCGTGCCATTAAAACTTATAACCCAAGGTATAAAACCTTTGTTGCAGACTTCAAACTGGACATTAAACCGGGTTTCATAACTTTATCGCATACCAAATGGCCTTGATGACGTAGGCCTCCAATTCCGCACGATCGCTCTCCCATTGGGCGGATATGGGACCCGTCGAATTTCAAAACAGAACTAAACTCCTTTTCATGAAATTGTCACATACCAAATGGATTCAATGACATCACCCTCATTTCTATGCGATAGCCATTTGATTGGCTAATGCTGGAGCCCGCAGGTGTTGACTTGGCCCATTCGAAAATTCAAAGCTAGCGCGAGATTTTAATGGAGGTTAGTGTAGTTGATTTAATGCAGGGATGGCGTGCTTTTAAAAGGCGGCATGGCAGAATTTAAATGTCGGTTCTTCAATGCAGAGACAGGCCTATGGCCTTGAACCAAAACATGAACTTGCAGGAAAATTAAATTGCTGGGTTGTGTGCACGTTCAAAAAAAATTTGCTGCTGTCCTTCGGCTCTGCAGTTGAAGTTAATATTTCAACACTCCCCCTTAAATTCAACTGCTATATTCTCTTCCAAACCCAAACACTTTCTCAAATAATTAAAACTTTTCTGCCCCAATGGTTTTGTCAAAATGTCAGCAAACTTCTCTTCAGTTCTGCAATGCTTCAGAACAATTTCACCATTGTTCACTAGCTCCCTGATGTAGTGATACTTGGCATCAATGTGTTTTGTTCTCTTGTGAAACACTGAATTCTTTGAAAATTCTATTGCTGAGCTATTATCACAATAAATTGTTGTGCCTTTTACCTATTCATGACACAAAATCCTCAACATTCTCCTCATCCAAACTGCTTGACATGCTGCTGCTGTAGCTTCCACATACTCTACCTCTGCTGTAGATAAAGCCACAATTGGTTGTTTCTTAGAAGCCCATGAATTGGCTTTTGAACCCATATGAAAAACATAACCAGAGGTGTTTTTCCTGTCATCTATACTTCCAGCCGAATCACTCTCAGTATATCTAATCAATTCATAATTTTTTGAAGTGGTGTATAAAATAACATACCTTTTTGTTCCTTTCACATACCTCAGAATTCTTTTTGTTTCTTTCCAATGTGACTCCTTTGCCCTTTCCATAAATTTGGAGATTAAAATCATAGCATGCACAATATCTGGCCTAGTTGCAGTCAAATACATGAGGCTGCTAATTATGATCTTGTACAAACTAGGATCAAAATATTTGCTATTGTCATCTTTGCTTAACTTCATTCCCATCACTGTAGGATTAATTTCGATCTTGCAATCCTGCATATTAAATATTTCTAAAACTTCATTTACATATTTAGTTTTAGAGATAAAAAATTTATTTTCATTTTTCTCTACTTCTATTCCTAAGAAGTATTTCAGCAATCCCATATCGGTCATCTCAAATTCATCCTTCATGACTGATTTAAAATTATCAATGAGGTAAGCATCATTACCTGTAAAGATCACACCATCAACATATAAAACAACAATCAACATCTTACCATCTTTCTCCTTGATGTATAATGTGGGTTCTCCTTCACATTTCTCAAACCCATTTTCCAGTATATAGGAATCTATCCTACTGTACCATGCTCTTGGTGCTTGTTTCAACCCATAAAGAACTTTCCTCAATCTGCATACTTTGTGTTCTTGGCCTTCTTTCTCATATCCCAAAGGTTGTTCAACATATACCTCTTCCATCAATACTCCATTTAGGAATGTTGATTTCACATCCATTTGGTAAACTTTCCACTTATGTTGTGCTTCTATGGACATCACTACTCTTATTGTTTCCATTCTTGCAACCAGTGCAAAGGTTTCCCTATAATCTCTTCCTTGTTGCTTCTTGTAGCCTTTGATAACAAGTCTGGCCTTGTGCCTTTCAAACTTAACTTCAACATTGCTTTTGGTCTTGTAGACCCATTTTACTCCAATCACTTCTTTACCTTTTGGGAGATCAACCAAGTCCAATGTCTTATTTTTCTCTATTGCATTCATTTCTTCATCCATAGCATCTATCCATTTCTTATCTTTTATAGCTTCTTCAAAATGAATAGGATCATCAACATGACAATATAATGCAAGTAAAGAGTTCATACTTTCATTTTTTTCCTCTTGCTCATAAATATCATTCAAATTTCTGAATCTGGTTCCTTTTTCACTTAATCTACTTGTTCTTGTAGAAGCACTCAAATCTGCTCCTTGTGGTGTGCTTGGAGAAGCACTGTCATCACTTCTCAAGGGTGTTCTCATACCTGCTTGTGGTGTCTCTTGCTATCCTTGTGTTGGTGGAGGTGGTGCTGCCAATGAGGGATGTATTTCAGCCATCTCTTCCTCATTATCATCATGAGACAAACAGCTTTTAACATTCATTGTTTTCTCTATGCTTCCATCTCAAGCTTCTTCCTCAATAAATTGTACATCTCTGCTTATAAAAAACTTCTTGGTGGATGGGTTATACAACCTGTATGCCTTGGATTCTTCACTTTATCCAATAAATATGCACTTCTCCCCCTTACTGTCCAACTTCTTCCTTAGCTGATTTAGAATGTGTGCATAAGCCACACAACCAAAAACTCTCACGTGGATGACAAATTGTTTTATGCCACTCCATGCTTCTTTTGGAACTCTTTTCATTACAACTTTGGTTGGGCATATATTCAAGATGTATGCTGCACAATTTACAACTTCAGCCCAATATTCATTTGGAAAATTTATTGCCTTCAACATACTTCTTACCATGTCCATGATGGTTCTAGTTTTTCTTTCAACGACTCCATTTTGCTGCGGTGTAAACATTGCTGTAAATTGCTTGTGTAAGCCATTTTTTCTCCAAAAACGCAGAAATTATTTTGAGATATATTCACCTCCTCTATCAGTTCCTAAGACCTTAATATGCTGCCCACTTTGTTTCTCTACAAGAGCCTTAAAGTGGCAGAACTTCTCAAACACTTCACTTTTAAATTTAAGGAAATACACCCAAGTTTTTCTTGTGTAATCATCAATAAAAGTCAGCATATAATGGATGCTTGCTATTGATGGTGTTTGCATTGGTCCACACAAATCTGAATGGAAAATTTTTAAGGGTGTCTTTGCCCTTATACTCTTTCCTAATGGAAAGCTTTCTCTGTGTTGTTTGTCCAATATGCAGCCTTCACATAGGCTGTCCGGTTTCTCAATCAATGGTAATCCCTTTACCATTCATTTCCTATGCAATAAATTCAAACCTCCAAAGTTGAGATGTCCAAATCTCAAATTCCATAACAAATTTTCATCCTTTGCTTCTCTTTGGAATGCCTCTTGTGTCACTGCTGCCATTTCAGCTCCTTTCTTCAAATCTGCTCTCATATTGAGAGGGAACATTATGTTCCTTGACATCTTCACTTGTGCAATGCATTGCTTGCTTGGTGGTTTATCCATGATGGTGCATACATCATCTTCAAAGAAAACATTGTACCCCTTTTGAATGAGTTGTCCAATGCTCAAGATGTTACACTTCATACCAGGCACATAGTAAACATCTGATATGGATCTTCCTTCTCCTTTATTTGTTAAAACACTTACTCAACCTTTTACCATGATAGAGACCTTACTATTTGTCCCCAATGTTACTTGAGACTTTACATTTTCATCTAACGTGGAAAACATGGAAATGTTTCCGTTCATATGGTTGCTACATCCTGAATCTAGAAACCATATATCTCCATTATTTTCTTCAGCCATATTACATGCTAAAAACAACTTCTCTTGACTGATATTTTCTTTAGTAAAATTTGCACTGGTTCTATTACCCATGTCACTCTGTTTCTTCCTACATTCATTGGCATAATGTCCATACTTCTTACAGTAATGACATTGGACTTGAGATTTATCATACCTTTGTCTATGTGCTTGATTTTGTCCTCCTTGTTGGTTGCTTCCTTAGCCTTGGTTCTGATTTTGGTTGTTGTGCCTTCCATGAGTATTTGCAGGGTTGCTTCTTCCTCCTTTGTTTTGGCTTTTGCCTCTTCCTTTTCCTCTGTAGTTTCCTCTGCCTTGACCTCTTCCTCTTCCAAAGGAAATTTGCGTCTTGAAGGCATGCTCCAAGGATGAGTTTGTTGTTCTATCCGATCTTTGTTCATGTGTCATCAATGATGCATGAAGTTCATCAACAGTAAACTTTGAAAGATCCTTTGTCTCTTCAATGGTTGTGACTATCACATCAAACCTGGAGGGTAAGCTCCTCAACACTTTCTCCACTATTCTTCTTTCTTCTACTGTCTCTCCATGAGATTTCATTTGGGTGACCAACCCAATCAGTAGAGTAAATGATGAGTCTATTGAATCAGACTCCTTCAAGAAAATAACTTCAAAATCCCTTCTCATTAATTGACGTTTTGCAGTCTTCACCTTCTCCATACCTTGGTAGGTTGTCTGGAGAGTATCCCATGCATCCTTGGACCTCTTAGCTACTGCAGTCATTGGAAACACACTTTCATGCACTGCTTGATAGAGATAGAAGAGGGCTTTTGAGTCCCTCTTCCTATTGCTCTTCAGCAAATCCTTCTATGCCTGTGTTAAGGCATTAAAATCATTTTCATCTGCTGGTTCTTCTAGACCATCTTCAACAAGCTCCCATAAATCTTGAGAGGAAAACATGGATCTCATAGTGATTGCCCAATAGTCATAGTTCTTCCCATTGAACTATGGGAGTTGAGTATTTCCAATACTCGTGCTTGTGCTGGCTCCTGTCATGACTAGCTCACTGAACTATGCTATAAAATTCACTGTGATTTTTTTAACAAACTTTCTCTCTGCCTAAGAGACAAACTCTGTCTTCAAAAAAAACTTCTCTGGACTGCACTTTTTTAACAAACTCAAAACTTTGTTTTTGAGAAATACCTTGCTTTTGCTGAGCCTTCACACTGCTGGAGAACTGCTTCAAAAACTCTTTCCTTCAGCGTCTTTGAAAAACTTCAAAGAGCCCGAACTAGCTCCGATACCATGTTGGAATTTATGAAGTATTCCAAACAACACAGAGGAATAAAAATAATTCCTCCTCTCAACACAGAGATTAAAAATTGCTGGATAGAGATGACACAAAACAACTATTTGATTAATCTTGAAAAAGTATTATAAAATCCCTCAGAACTGCTGTTCTGGTTTACAAAAAAAAAAAGCTTCAACTGCTGCACACACGGTGTAAATCAAGTTCTCTCTGTCTCTTACAAAATTCACAGTAAAAATAAACTCTGTTTTCGCCTTCGGGCAACAAAAACAATACACAATCACTGCATTAAAAAATGCTCTATGTAAAAAAAAATGCACATACACAGTGCTATTTTTCTTCTCTGCCTTCTAGTTATATTTAAAAACATTACATACAGTCATATATTCTTTCGGGCTTCTTTTCTTTTTATATGACACATTAAAAAAAAATTCAAGCCATTTAACTTATATATATATATATATATATATATATATATATATATATATATATTATAAAATTTAAAAGTTTATAATATATATATGTATATTCAACGTATACATATGTCAAAAGTCAAAACGACTTTGAAATAAAGTCCATCGTGGCACTTTATAAAACAAAAAAAAAATAAACCTTTATGCTAAGGTCTAAAACATATAATCTAAAACATATAATCTATCGTGTCGTTAAAACTTATAACCCAAGGTATAAAACCTTTGTTGCGGACTTCAAACTGGAAATTAAATCAGGTTTCATAACATTATTTCATACCAAATGGCCCTGATGATGTAGGCCTCCAATTCCGCGCGATCGCTCTCCCATTGGTCGGAGATGGGACCCGCCGGATTTCAAAATAGAACTAAACTCCTTTGCATGAAATTATCGTGTACCAAATGGGTTCAATGACGTCACCCTCATTTCTACGCGGTAGCCATTTTATTCGCTAATGGTGGAGCCTGCAAGTGTTGACTTGGCGCATTCGAAAATTTAAAGCTGGCGCGAGATTTTAATGGAGGTTGGTGTAGTTGATTTAATGCAGGGATGGCGTGTTTTTAAAAGGATGCATGGCAGAATTTAAATGTCGGTTCTTCAATGTAGAGACAGGCCTACAACCTTGAACCAAAACATGAACTTGCAGGAAAATTAAATCAGAAATTAAATTGTTGGGTTGAGTGCATGTTCAAAAAACAATTGTTGATGTCCTTCGGCTTTGCAGTTGAAGTTGATATTTCAACAAACAATGTTGTAGATGTTAATGAAATGCGATAACTCATTCTTCTGGTGTGAGTTCTGGACGGACATAGCATTAAGGGCCATAGGAAATTCCATTGGATGCACAAAATACATCGATCCAGGTATTCTTGATGACACAGACAATCGCATTGCATGGATATTAGTCGAAATGGTCTTCTCTGGCGGTTTGCCCGCGGATGTTGACCTCGTTTGGGGTTCCAGAAGACATAGGCAAAGGGTGGATTATTGGGGCATACCTTTCCGCTGCCTGGTTTGTCACAGCACGGGACATTTGAAGGACAACTGCCCTCGGTTGCATTGGAGGCCCCGTGGGGGCAATCATAGATCAGTTGGTGCAAATGGCAAGCTGTCTCCAAATGATCATCGAAATGTCCTCCCATCAGGTAATTCTTCTCTTGCGGATTCTGCTATTGATAATGATCAATCTGCGGAATTAACTCCACCAGAAAAGGAGCTGATGGCTCCTACTTTTTCTAAAATCAACAATGTATTTTCTCCCCCGGTGAATTCCGGTTCGCCCAAGCAATTAGAAGCCGAAGTAATCCTTGGATCGACAATCATGAGGAAGGATAAAATGCCGCATGCCTTTTCTGCTCTTGCTGACCACCATCAAACTTGTCCCATCACTGAGCCATTATATACTTCCCCCTCCATGCCGCCCCTAGAAGACGCATCACCGCCCCCTCCTCCTCCCTCTCCGCATAATACCGAAAAGGTGAATTTACCAGACTCACTCCATGTCTCTACTGCTCTAGATGACCGCCATCAAACCTGTCCCACAACTGCTTCTTTATATTCATCCGCATTCCCTCCCCTCCCTCCTCCCTCTCCACATAATAGTGCGAATGGGGATTTATTGGAATCACCTATTAATACTATTGGATGTGATGTCGAATCCCTTTTTAATAACCCGAACCTTGACCTGGCAGCCCTCACTATACTTGAGAATATCCCTAGGAAACCTGATATTGTCATCTCGCCGGCTTCGGGTTGCAATATTACGGTGAGGAAAAAAACGAAGTCCGCTTCCAGACACTTCAGGGGGAGGCCGAAAACAAAATCCCTCTTTCGAGATGAACTTCTTGACCTTTGGGAGGTTCCTATTTTTTCAGCTGGTGATCCCAGGGTGGATGGAGCTTGTGACCCTCCTTGGGTCTCCAAATGATTTCCGCCATCCCCTTCTGCTCAAGTGGCATGGGCGAATAGTTTTTTGCTGATGGTTGTATATGATACTATCTTGTTTTTTTTGGTTCTTCCATATGCCCATATTCATATGCTGCTACGGTAAATGCCGCAGGATCTCTGACTCATCGTTGTTGTGGTTTTTGTTTTGTCACGAATGTTGTGGGTTCTTATCTACGGATTTTGTTGATCCTCCATTTCTTTTCCAATTGGCAATTGGGGGATCCATTTTGACATCATCAACGACTCTATGCTTGATAGGAGTCTCATGTGCTGGTTTTTTGCCAGATCACATTATTTATGGTTTTAGGAGCAATGTTGCATATTGGAAAGTGATTTCTCACTTCACTTTCTTATGATGTATTATTATGCACTGTTTTTTATCATAATATAAAACAACGTTTTTTTCTTTCTGAAAAATAAATAAATGTAAATGTTACTATTCTATTTAGACAGTGTGGTAGATTTAATTACCTACATATTGTTTGACTTGGGAAATGTTGCAACAATGTTCAGAACTAAATTAAAGAGTAGATGGACAAATACGACGAACCAACTATTAAGGATGGTTCTTCCGGATTAGTATCTCGAGCCGAGTCGATAATGAAAGTCGAAGGAGCAGTTCCAAGAAGAAAAGCCTGAAATTTAAAATAGTCAGAAGGGAAACTTGCTCAATTGGGAGAGATGACAAGTAACGAATCTAGTTAAAGATGGAAGAAAAGGGAAAAACATGTATTAGCATTTTAACAAGTGAAAGAACCACTTAATATATTATATATAGCCGTATTGACTGTCAATAAATATATACTACCTGAGTTTAGGCTTTACCCATTGGACACAATAAAGAAATAATTACAATCTAAATAGGAAACTCTGTAAGGTGGCAAATGTAGGGAATAAAACAACAAGACTAATAACATTAATCCAAGATTTTGGTACTGTAAACTAAAGATGCATAACCATGAATCGATACTCTTTGATAGACATGCATATAAATTCAGAATTAGTACAGTAGAAGGAAATTGCAAACATTGTTAAAAGGTTGTATATAATCATTTGTAGCCAAACCGAAGAAGTGATACCAATGGCTGAAATAATCTATATTAAAATGAAAATTAATCCAAATTAAGAAAGTATAGGAGTTCAGTGACAAATTTAACACAAAAATATCTGGTCAACTATTTGGAATAGCTCGAATCGCTTAAACAATACTCATGTAGTTACAAGTCTTAATTCTAACAATAAGGTCGTAAGGCCTTAGAAACTTCAAGAAAATAACGATTAGACCCAGTGGGATGTGGTATTAACAATCACCACAGTCGTGACCATATCATAAAAAATAAAGACAGAAATAACAATTTTCTTTATACTTTGCTGGGCTAGGTTTTTAGAAACTCTATCACAAAATAAGACAAATCCTCTAACCTGGAGATGAGAGTTTGTTCGGACGATGCAAATCACATATGGTCGGTCCTTCCAGATCCGTTCCTTTCAAAATAGAAGAAACACCAAAAAACGTGGAATTAGAAAGAAAATTAATAAGGAGATTCTTGTTTCAGTGGAAATTTGACCGCAAATGGAAGATAATATATAATTTACCTATAGGAGCAGTAAAACCCTGGATGTCGAATTGGAAACTCGCATATCGCTCGAGTAAGGGTACAAAATCAAAGGTTTGGCAGCCAACACTTCAGCATGACCGAACCAAATGAGAACCAATGCTCTAAAAAGGAAATGAACAACCCCAAATCCACTAAATACTCCGGAATAGGGGAAATATGGAAAGAATATAACTATCAACTTAGGAATACTCTCAGGAACTAAAAAAGACTAAAACACCCTACCAAGAGAAGCTGCAAACATGCCCTAAATAAAGATGAACAACAGAGGTTGCAGAGTCTGCGGTCAAGAAAGTTTGGTAACGAAATGACTCCACAACAACGTTGGGGGAAGGGTTGACGATTACCTCAACCATACCCATCCACTCTAGACCATCGATATGAATAGGACGTTGCACATCATTCATCTGACTGACGGATCCGTGCATGCTCGCACCTAAAGCTGACACATAAGAGCATCGAGAACGATCCCACTCCATCATAACTATACCATGGACTTAATTCCCCTGGGGTTTGGGGTCATTGGTTATTAGTGTTGTCAGGGTTGTATTCTCAATGGATTAGTCTTTAGTGCGATTTTTTGGAGTTTTTGGTGTCGAAATTTGGTGAAACAAATTGAGGTAAAATCTTGATTTTTTTTATTTAAACTAGTTTTTTTTACTGTAAATATAGATTCAACACCCTAAAAAACCCCTAGGACACTTCGATTGTGCAAGTTATCTATCAAATTTCTATTTTCAATAAATTCTGGCCAAATTTTAAAAAAATTAGACCGAAAAAATCCACCAGAAAAGCCTTCAAAAAGTCACACTAAAGACAACTCTATTATCACTTGTTAAATGGTGATATGTGTGTCATAAGTTTGCGAAGGTTGTGATATTGGTCACATTAAATGCACAATCAATTAACCTCTGATTCTTTAATAATTTTTCCAATAAGATTGATGGTTAGATTTTATTTTGGTTGGGAAAAAACATGTTAATGTGTAGGGACGTTATGTGGTGGGATTTAAATGGTCATAAGGGTAAAGGTTTTCGAGTAAATTAAAACATGTAGGTGCTACTAAATATTCAAATGGATAATATTATTTTGAATTGGTGGTTAATTCTATGTTTCCTTGTTAGAGGGTGGTTATCCAGAGTTGTTGCTGTTAATCCAATCCTTCATTCTGACGTCACCATTTGTCGAGGCTAGGGAGTAATGAACAAAGATGAAGAAGCCAAAAGATTTACATTGCTGGAAAATTTTCATGTTAACCTGGAATACCCATTTTGGCAAACAAATTTTGAGGCTAGGACATAAAACTCATTTGAACAAAAATGAAGAAGCTGAATGATTTAGGATTCTGGAACATTTTTATGTTGAACATGGCTTGGCGCCACCATTTTTGCAGGTTAGGGCGTAAAGTTTATTTGACCAAAAATGAAGAAGCCAAAAGATTGAGAGACTAGGGTTGGTAGGGTTTGGTTTTTGTATACTTATTCCTATTGACGAAGGAGAAGCCAAACACTTTTGTGACAATAATTCACTCAAGAAGTATATTTGCAATAGCTTGACGATGACTTTATATACTCATCCTCAAGGCAATCGGGGGCTAGACTTGTGTTGTGCGAGATGAACTTGTTGGTGTACATGCACCTACATTAACTTTAGTTCAACTCTAGAGATTGCATGCAATGTGCACTTGTCTTTAGCTAGTTAACTTGAGTGCTTTGCATGCACATAGCTAGCCTTAATTAGCTTTAGTTCAACTCTAGATATTTCATGCGATGTACACTTGTTTTTAGCTAGTTAACTCTAGTTCTTACATGTGATGTGCACTTGGATTAGTTTGTTAACTCTAGTGTTTGCATGTGGTGCATGTGCACATTAGCAGAACATAAGGCACACTTCGCTTCAGTTAGCTTTAACTATCCATAGTTATTGCATGTACAACTAAGCTTAACTCAGTTGCTTTTATGTATTGATTCTAAAACTAATATTGATGAATTAATTTCATTCTTTTCTCCATTTCTGCCCACTCATTCGTTTTCTTGCAAGTTTGTTCATCGTTTTGAAAATCTAGATATTTGTGTCTCAAAATATCACATGGTAATAGAGCATAGGGTTTTCTAATCAGCGCACAATCAATTTTTATTTGCAGGTTCAGAAGATTGAAGCAACAACAAAGAATGGAGTCTAAATTGGAGTTTCCTCAATCGACAATTCTTACTCCATATAATTACTTCGAATGGAAGCCAAAGATTCTACTTCATCTCAAAAGTAGAGGCTTATTTCGAGTAACCATGGAAACAGAAGTTGAACCAACATCAGAAATGGAGAAAACAAGATATTTCAATTGCATGGACGAGGAATTTGGCATCCTATGTTTATCTATCTCTCCAGAACTTCTATTTCATGTTGAATCATGTTCACTCCAAATGAAGTATGGAAAAATTTGGAAGGATTGTTTGGAAAATAGGATTAAATGTAAGGTCACATTCTTGAAAATGAGTTAAACTCATTAGATCCGAGAAATTTTGAGAACATTCAAGATTTTTTCACAAGTATAAATCCTTGTTGCTTCAGCTGAAAGGATGCAAGATCGAAAAATCCAAGCAAGAAATTTAGTTGATTCTTTCCATTTTATCAAAACTTGGGCTAGAGTATGCAGTATTCGTCTCTACATTCCACACAGTAAGATTTGAAACTGGCACAACGTGGAAGATGCCCTCACTGGACTTTTTTATTCAGTCTTTGATGCATGAGCAAGATAAGCTCATCAAAATGGGCACACTTAATTTCAAAGCACGTGCACTTACTGTGCATGCAAAAGGAAAGAAAAATTCCAAAGACCATCAAGAAGAAAAAGGGAAGAAGGATCTTGATCCAAGAAAGGGAGGAAATCCCAAACCCCATGATGGATCATCAGGCTCAAAGGAAAGGAAAGGAACGAAAGGGCAATCAATGTGCAATTATTGCCACTGTGGTTTTCACCCTGAATTTTCATGCATGAAGAAAAATATAGATCTTATGGTGTAGACACTCCAGCAATACAATCTCGGAGACCACATTCCTGAGAATGCTAAGAAGTCTGGAGAAAAAACACCAAAACCAAGAGGTAATGTGCATGCTTTGATTTCTCTTCATTCTACATCGCAAGAATGGATCATCGATTCGGGAGCTTCACATTATATGGCTTCTTCAAAGGAATCATTTTCTTCTCTACATGCATACTCAGGACCTCCTATTCTCAGGGGGGACAATTCTTAAGTTGTAGCAACTGGACAAGGAAGAGTATAATTTGAAGATGGAAGTTTTGAGAATGTATTGCATATTCCAAGGCTTTCTGTGAATCTTCTCTTGGTGTATTAGATGACACACACATGTAGTGGAAGGAAAGTGGAATTTACCCCGGATTCCGTGAGAATTTATGACATGCAAACCAAATTGAATATTTCATTTGGCAAGGTAAATGATCAAGCCCATCTGTATACATTTTCTAATTTTGTTCCTCAATCAGATTTTATTTTTCTACCTACACATGCAAATGAAGAAAGTAGGATTTGGCACAAGATATTTGGGCACTTGAGTTTAAGATATATGCAGCAGCTTAGCAAGCAAGGGATGGTCAAAGGATTGTCGACCATTGAATTTTCAAATGGTGTTTGTAATGGATGTGCTCTTGGAAAGCATCCACAAGACAAGTTTGAGAAGGGGCATGCATGGAGAGCCTCCTCACCTTTGGAACTTGTACACAGTGATCTCATGGGTCCATTTCCAATGATTTCAATGAGAAAAGCAAGATATTTGTTGTCATTTATAGATGATTACACAAGATTCACTTGGTTTTAGTTCTTGAAACTCAAGTCTGAATTTTTTCAACATCTAAAAATTTTCAAAGCGCATGCGGAAAATTAGTCTGGAAAACGCATGAAGATACTCCGCACAGATAATGGGATGGAATATGTCAACAAAGATATCAAGAATCTTTGTAATGAAGCAGGCGTACAGTTGCAGCATACAATTCCTTACACTCTACATCGAAATGGGGTGGTTGAAAGGAAGAATCGATCATTGAAAGAGATGGCCAATTGCATGTTGCATGCAAGATCCCTTTCGTCAAAATTATGGGCTGAAACTATCAATTGTGCCTCATACATCCAGAACAAATCTCCTCATAAATATGTTACTGGAAAAACACCTTTTGAGGCTTGGACTGGCATGCAACCTGAAGCCAGTCATTTCCGCATTTTCAGGTCTCGAGCATGGGCCCGAATTCCTACAGAGAAGAGAAAGGCTTTGGAGCCTCAAAGTAAAGCATACGTGTTTTTTGGATATTCTGATGAAGTCAAAGGGTACAAAATGCTTGATATCAACACTGAAGAGCTCTTTATTGAAAGGAGTGTAAAGTTTGACGAAGATATTTTGCATGCATCAGCAGATGAACTTGCTACCAAGTTTCCCTCACCACTCATTGATGAGTATGCAGATGAAACTTTAGATCAAAATTATGATGAAGATGAGCATTTGCCTATGACACCTGTTGGACCGCCAGTTGTTGAACATCGAGATCATACTTCCGCATGTACTTTGAAAGATTCTCGACCACCTTCAACACAAAAATGGCATAGCATGAGTGATCTCCTTGATGATCATGCCTCTACACCTCAGTTTGAGGAATATCCGCAAGCACTCTTAGCTAGGGAGCCATGCATGCCCATGCATGCTTATATGATGCATGCATATGATCCACAAACTTATGCAAAAGCAATTGGGCATCTTGAATGGGAAGCAGCAATGAATGAGGAATATAACTCTCTCATTGAGAACCAGACTTGGGATTTAGTTCTGCTACCTTCCAATCATAAACTTGTGAGGTGAAAGTGTTTTTACTGGACCAAGAAAGCAACAAATGACCAAGTTAGTCGATATAAGGCACGTTTGGTAGCAAAATGTTTTCAACATGTACATGGTGTTGACTATGATGAGACTTTTGCTCCAGTGGCAAAGATTGATTCCATTCGGCTAACTCTCTCCATTGCAGCAGCAAGAGGATGGGAGCTGCATCATATGGATGTGAAGAATGTCTTTCTTCACGATGATCTCGAGGAGGAAATCTACATGGAGCGGCCACAGGGATACATGCACAATTCATCTCTAGTATGTAAACTAAAGAAGTCTCTCTATGGCCTCAAGCAGGCACCTAGAGCTTGGTATGAAAATATGGATTCTTATTTGTTATCTCAAAATTTTGTACGTTGCAAATCTGATTCCAATGTTTATTTTTTGAAGAAAATTGACTCCTTGTTGATCATAATACTCTACTTAGACGATCTTTTGATAATAGGTAGTTCAACTTATGTCATTACTGAGATTAAATCTGCATTGCATAAGCGATTTTCTATGAAAGAGATGGGCTTGCTAAATTTATTCCTTGGACTAGAAATCAATTAGAGTGGTTCTGGGATTACCATTTCTCAACCAAAGTATGCTAGATATCTTCTGGCATGATTTCACATGAGTGACTACAAGCCAACAACCACACCTTTCTTATCAGGGATAAAGCTTGAGAATGACAAAAACACGCCATTGGTTGAGTGTACATTGTACCATCAGCTTGTGGGAAGTCTTCTTTGTCTCACTCACTCCTGTCATGATCTTTCATATCGCGTAGGAGTAGTTTCCAGATACATGGAGGAGCCACATGAGTTACATTGGAAAGCTGCAAAGCGCATCCTTCGATATGTCCAGGGGACAATCACCTATGGGATTCATTATGCAGAGAATTGTTCTTTGAAACTCATTGGGTTCACAGATTCAGATTGGGATGGCGACAACATTGATCGCAAGTCCACCTCTAGTTATGTACTTAGTTTGAGATCTGGCCCAATTTGTTGGTCAACAAGAAGTAGGTTTCCATTGCTTTATCATCAGCAGATGTCGAGTAAAGAGGAGTAGTCAATGCCACTATTCAGACCATTTGGCTACAACATTTCCTATCTGAGCTTGGGATCAGTGTCCGTCGTCCAATTGTCATCTGGTGCGATAATCAAAGTACGCTAAATTTTTGCAGAGATCCAATGCAGTGGCAGCAGACCAAATACATGGAGACCCACATGCACTTCATTAGAGAACTCTTTCATGATGAGAACATCGATCTTCAGTACTGTCCTAGTTCCAAGCAGTTGTTTTGCAAATCTAGATCTTTGTGTCTCTAAATCTCACAAAACTTATTGAAATAGTGAAAGCCCCAATGATTGCGGTTATGAATATCGATCTCAATCCAGTGTAGGCGAGACTACCGCTGTTTCAACCCTTAGAATGATAAGAACTCCATTTGAGTGTCATCAGACTCCATTTCAGCGCCATTAGACATAGTTTTAATAGGAAGGCGGGGATAACAACTTGAAAGCCAGGAGATGTCAACCGGAACTAACGTTCTCCGTGGCGGGCTGCTACAATCTTGCATTGTTTGAACAAGTCAATGAATCATGAAGAGAGTTTTTGTCCAACCAGTTGGTTTCCAATTCCTTTCCATCAATTCTATCCACGAGGCCTTTTAAGTTCATTTAAATAAAATATTAATCTTAATGTAGAATCGGTGAAACTCCGTATCAGAATTTCCCACTTCCACTTTTGTGATGGGTAGTTAAGGTGCTCTGGCTGTCATTTGCGGCGCGTGCTCAGTGAATGTGTATCACGATTTGCCACTTTTGTGATGGGGAGTAAAGGTTCTTTGGGTACCATGTTTTCCATTGATGGAGTGATTCATTGTATTTACAACTCTTCATGTGAGTTGACATTCCCGGGCCGCTGTTACCACACATTCCTATCCTTTAAATGATAGTGTGTTTGATACCACGTTTGCAAATTTCTCTGGCATTGCCCGAAAAAATGAATAACAAACTATTTAGGTCAACCACAATATGCTTGAAAGTTGGCATTATGAGAAATAGTGAAATGATTAATATTTCTCTAGTTATGACCACCAGAATCTGTGACGTCAGTTAAGACCAAAAGAGCATGTCGCCGGATTTGTCTGACGGCTTTTGCTCATGTACGGTCCCATAAACATTTTATAATATGAACTAATTAATTTGAAACACATTATTATTAGGTTTTGAGTACTCTATTTTCTTGCCTTTTCGAAAAAAATTGAAATGGATGAAAATGATTTGAAATTAAAAATAGAAATAGAAATTTATTAAATTAATATTTTATGGAATAAATAATTACTTTTACACCATTGATCCCCGAATTTTATTGATTTGTTATTATTTTAATTTAGTAATAAAATAAAATAAAAGGTGATTGCTGACGCATACGATATATTTTATTAATTTCTTATTATTTAATTTAGTAATAAAATAAAAAAAGTGATTGCTGATGCCTATGATATATTTGTTTGAGTGGTTTCTCTGGCTAATGCTATGAATGTTTATTATTAATTTTTTTCATTCGTTAATTGTAGAAATGTTAATTATTATTATTATTTTTAAAATTTTAAAAATAAAATATATTTCTCTAAAATTTAAATATATATAGCAATTATGATATTTTTTTATTATCAAATTAAAAGTTATTTTTATTTATAAAATAATATGATATTTATTATTATTTGAAATTTATTTTAAATTTAATTTTATTAAGAATGGAGAAGATTGATTTATTTTTATTTTATTATTTAATTTTCATATTAAATTATTAAAATTTTAGGCTATTAGAAATGTAACTTATTTCTATATTTCCATATTATAAATTTAATACATTTCAATATTTTAATATTATAAATTTAATTCATTTTTAAATTTCTGGATTAATTAACTATTTTAGATTAAATATCTAATTTTTTTTTAAATAAATAAAATATACATATTTATAGAAAATATTTTTATGTTTTATATAATGAATATACAAGTGTGAGAAGAATTATTTATTTTCAAAGATTATTAAAACCATTATATCAAAACTCATGTCACTTAGGATAATTAATCTTGAAGGGGAGTCCAATACTTCTTCCCAACAACAACAGAGAAACTCAATTAATATATCTTTATATTATTTATATAAAATAATAATTTTATATTAAAACCATACTATAGAAGCCCTGCCGAAAAATAGCTAGGTGTATAGCTGATAAAAAACTGAGGTAGTGGTCTAAAAAAACTCACAAAATAACCCAGAAATTCAGATAAGATTATGAAAAAATTCTGTACCATCAAAAATGCAATCCAAACACTCCAACTACTTAAATTTTTTATTTATTTATACCAGATTCCAGCAAAAAAATACCATCAAAGCTATTCTATTGCCTCGATACACAACTCCCTTAAAAGCTATGTACTATAAAGAAGCGACCATAAACTGGAGAATTGGAACAGAAAAAATGGATTACCTAGACCTTTTTAGAACAGGTTCAATTCAAATGCTAAGTATCTTCTTTTCTTCAGTATGAGAGTTTTTTCATAGCATTTGAATTATATATTATATGGTTTATGGAAATTTTCAGTATCTTTTTTTTAAGTATGAGAGTTTTTTCATAGCATTTGAATTATATATTATATGGTTTATGGAAATGCTAAGTATATTTTTTTAGTATGAGAGTATTTTCATAGCATTTGAATTATATATTTATTTGGTTTATGGACTCTATGATAACTATTTTCATGGAGACATAGCCTTTGAAGAATGTTGAGAAAATTGAATCAGTGACATGTGAATAACAAAGGTGCTCTAAAGATGGAGACATTAAGAATTGAGCTAACCCTTCGGGCTTTTCTTCTTTTGTGGCTAATGATCCACTAAGATCAACTTTGTCCACAAAATAATTGTGAAAATTCAGGAACCCAGAAGGTGATCATTACATTTACGTAATATTTTTGCGAGGGAGATTCTGTGATAGCTGGCTTAAGTGCTAACGAGTTGTTGACTAGTTGTTATGTCATTTTATTTTAAGAAACTAAAACATTTTATTTCTTTTGGAAAATATTACTTGATGAACATCAGTTAATTTTATTCTGTTGAAAATAAATTTAGTTATGGAAAAGTGGTTCCATAAAAGTAAAAAAAATACTGACGGAAAAAGTATTCCAAGAATAGTTCAAACAATTACCTTTTCCTCTAAGGATAAAGGTACATCCCAGTGAGGAAAAGGGGTTATGTTCTGCGTCTAAGGGGAGAAAAGGAAGAGAGTGATGAATTCTTAAGCTAGTAGTGACTAGTGGAACACTCAACATTCCTGAAGATTTCTAGAAAAGAAGACTGGACTTGGAGTCCCGAGGTCTCTTTCGAAACCTTTGTCAACCCACTCCTCTAAGGCATGGAGCACGGGGGAAGAGGATGATGTAATCGCCTATCTCATGGTAGGGATGACATCATCAGCAGAGCCAAAATGAGATAAGTAAAAAGATTGTATTTATTGCAGATAAGAGATTCAGGCAGATCTAACATAAGTCTGAAATTAGACCAGGCATCTCAATATTGGAAGATGTGTATTAATTTAAGGAAGAATGAATGTACACTGTGCATGTTTATTAAAATTCATATATGTTTATTTTATTTCCAAAATTATGGCTTAGTTGTAGACTGTTAAATGTGAGTGGAAGAGTAAAGGATCTCTAGGAAGATGTTGTTGATAAAACTTTTCTGTCATAAAAAAAGAAAAAAAGGAAAGAAAAGAACCATAGTTATGTACAAACTAGAAAGATAGTTTAAGTTGGAAGAGAACTATTAGTTCAGGGTCCTGGGTGGGAGCCCCTAGACCCCAGAACTGGTCGTTCTTCCAAAAAATATGATATACATAGAAAAAAGAAATATGGTCCGGTCATTACCCTACAAAATGGAAAGGAATTTATAGAATTATTGTTCTTGAAGAATGAAAGTAAATTATATCAGAAAAGAAAATTTACTTTACAATATATTCAAAAGAAAATCCTGAAGTAGCATGCAAAGATGTATTGCTACAAAGAATATACACCAAATTGATAGACTATATTTGAAAAGAAAAATCATTATGTACAGAATAAAACAGAGAAAAATCTAACTCTGCTCGACCAAAAGGGCATGAAACCCATCAAATTATACTGTGCAGATAATTGAGAAATGGAACCAGTTTCATACCATAGAAGACAATAAAGCTTAAATCATTACAATAATAGAACTCGAAGGGTAAACACGATTTTAAAAGTAGAAACTGTACATGATACTAAAAGGGGAAAACATTATCTAATAATTTGTGGGGTAAGGGAATGCAATAAACCCCAATAAAATGTACAGAGTTAACCCTTCAACCAGTTCCATAGATATTGCAAAACAAAACATCATTGTTCCTAGTTAAATCCTCAAAGTCGATTGAGACAGTAAGACTCAAATACATTACTCATTGAATAAAAGAAACTGCTTGCGGGGGTGTCAAGTAGGCAAAGCCGTGCAAACTAAAACTAACATATTAGGGTCAGCAACCACAACCCTCAAGTCAAACATCGATAAGCAGAGTGTCGCATAACAAAAAATTTAGGATGGGTCTCTCTGCACCCAAGAAGGAGGAACATAATTCAAAATTATTGACAGAGCAAGTATAACATAAGAGAATCATATTATGTATGAATGTAGAAGGAGAAAGAGGACTTGGGGGAAACCTTTACACTTTTGGGCTAAAGTATTACCTGCACCCAAACCAAAAATAACATCCAAAATGGTAGTTAAGGCCCATCTAAAAAACCAAGAGAACCAACAATTTAATCAAAAGAAGAGTGAGGAGTTTTCTAACCTGACTTAACCTTCTTTGTTGGCCAAGAGCCAAACTGTGGAGATGCCCAAAACAAAAGAGGAATGGGTTATCAAATCATGACAGAAATGTATATATAATGAAAAGAAAACTGTATTACCAATGAACAAAGGAAACATCTTTAAATCATCAAACCCTGCCGCGGTGGAGGGTTTCTTTCCGGAGGAAACTGGAGCGCTTTGTTGTTGGTCATGGCTCCCAAACTCTGTGAAAGATCAGACATAACAGATAGAACCCTACCACCCATTGAATGAACAAGGAGAGGGAATTAACACATTATCTAAGGATTAATACAAAACAGATGAACAAAGCAGAAATAAGACTCAAGAGAAGTAACACCACAGGAAAACACTAACATATTCAGTTTCCTGGTCATGGTGGATGGCGCTAAAATTTGGAAAGAAACGAGATGGAGCAGCCTCTGTGGAAATTGCAGATAGGCCACTAGGAAACCAAGCGATGAAATGAGGAATTACGGTTAGGGTTGCAAGGTTATTACCCTAAGCCGCTTCCGATTAACCCTCCGCCGTCGATCTTGATACTCTCGATCGAATGGTGGAAAGAAAAAAAGGTGGGCACATATGGCTGAGGTAGATCCTGATATGTGTACTATCCAGAAAGATTCATTTAATCCTAAAGATCTTAGGTGGGCTTAAGCCGTATGAATTAATCTGAAACGAATGAATTAAATTTATAACCTGACCTATCAAACCTTAATGAGTGGATGCGAGATCAGATAGGTACTATGCCAGGTTGGCCAAAATGCGAGCCTCAGGAATGTGTTAAACCAAGAGGGTTAAACCCTTAGTTTCATAATGGTTATTGTAATGTTTTAATAGCACAAATTATATGGATGCGGTTCATATACTCAATATCTGAATTATATATGTTAATCATTAGTCAAATAATGGTATGGATATAGTAAAGCTATATAGCAAGTATATGTATATTAATCTTGAGTCAAAATATGGATTAAGGAATATAGTAAAGTAATAAAGTAACGAATTAAAAAATAAAATCGTGATGTATGTTACAAGTGGTATCAGAGCAGCTCTCACATGTTGGGACCCTAGGGGTCACCTAACATGATAAATTGTGTGTATAAATGATGCACAGAAAAAAAAAAAAAATTGCAGAAGACAATATGAGGAGGGAATCGACAAAGAAAACACCTCGGAATCTAGGGAAACCTACAGCCCAAACCCAACCGGAAATGAATACCGAAATGTGGATTCAGCTATGTGGATTAGCACCAAGAGGCAAGTAGACTGTTGGAGGAGCAACAACACCAAACCAGTTTACTGCTAAGTATTGTGTAGAATTTGGAGGAAGAACTAGTTCGGATAATAAGTGAAAATGAACACCTGATGCAAGAACATGAAAGGATACTTAAGAGCCTTTCTGACAAACAAAATCAGGGGGTGTTACAACCCAGTCCCGAAAGGGACATGCAGGAAGAAAATTAACGACAATTCAAGGACCAAACCACTGACTGAATGGAAAGAATCCATTCACAACGAAACAAAAAGAACAGAAACTACATTGAGGCTAAATCTGGTAATGTGTCGGAAAAAAAAGAAATCAAGAAACAAAAGGTGGAACTACAAGGTGAGTTTTGGAAGATAAAACCACCGACGTTTTATGGAGAAGTGGAAGAGGTTGTTGAAGCATGGTTAATTAATATGAACAAGTTCTTCCAAGTCTATGAGTACAGTAGCAATCTTAAAGCCAGATTGGCCATCTATCAGTTGAGAGAAAAAACCACCGCGTGGTGGGAAGAAGTAAAGAATATCCACATAATTGAAGACCAAGGTATGACGTGAATCGTTCTAGCAATATTTTAAAGAAAAATACCTAACAAAACATTTCTATGATGAAAAATACAGATAATTCCATGATTTAAATTTTGGAAAAATGGCGATGGATGAGTACATAACCAAGTTTACTTCCCTACTAAGATACGTTCGTTATCTAAGGGATGAGAAGGCTAGGGTTCAACAGTTCTTAAGAAGTTTTCCAGCCCACATGAAAGAACGAATTGAATTCATGAATCCAAGGACCATGGATGAAGAAATTCATAAGGCAAGGATGTGTTACCAACAGTCCAAGGAAAAAGGAGAACTGGGCAAAAATTGGCAGCTAAGAAAAAGACAAAAAAGCAGTACAAATTTCAAAAGTGCTAGAAATAGCAACTTTAAGAATTCTATATGGAATGCAGTGAGTAAAAATTTTGGGAGGAACCACCAAACAACTCGATGGTTTACAAAAGAGAGGCCTACAGAGGCTTCCAGCAAACAAGAGCAAGGACAAGACCCAAAACCACCTCTACAGTGTTGGTGGTGTGACGAGGCTCACTACTACAAAAATTGCCCATAGCGGGGGAGAAGTGAAACAATTGCTAATATACAAGAAAATTCTACAGTGGGAGATGTAGCCTAAAATATACCCAGAATCAATGCAGCATTAGAAGATTGTTAGGCAGATTATCAACCAACGATGATAGAGTTGGAAGGTAAGCTACTTTCACAATTTGTTTCTATTTTGGTTGACCCAGGTGCAAGCTTAAGTTATGTAAACCCCAAAATAGTAGAATTATGTAAATTACAAAGTCATAAATACAAAAATCCCTGGCTAGTAAAGCTAGCCACTCGTGCAAAAAAAAAGTAAGTGCAAAAATTCCAAACTGTACATTGGAAATTGGGAACCAACAGTTAAATGTGGACTTGAATATACTGCCATTAGGGTCCTATGATGTACTGTTGGGCATGGATTGTCTGGAGAAACATTTGACAGTGGTGGATTGTAAAGAAAATATTATATATTATAGGATGCAGTATGGAACTCGCAAACAGATTCAAGGAATCAAGAAACCACTACTGCTGCATCCTATTACAACATCCCCAATGAATAAATGTATTAGGAAGGATGTTAGGTTTATGCCATCCAATTGTATTATGCCAATTCCAAGGAGAAGACTCCTATCATGGAGAACATACTAGTGGTACAAGAAACTGTTAGCCACCTATAAAATTTGTTATAGAAAAAGGTGGCTAAAACTTTTTGAGCCTTCAAGGAACAAATTTTATTGCTAAAAAGTGTTGGCTCTTGAAGACTCTTGAAGGCCTTAGGCCTCTCCTCTGTCCAAATCTTCACTGCTATTCCCTTTTTTATACTCATAATTTCTGTTGTTTCCATAAGAGAAAATACTGCTGCAAAATCATCATTTTCCCCTTCCCTCCACTCAAAACTAACCTTCATTTTGCTCCCCTTTTTTTCATAAAACTCCTCTATTTTTTATGATTCCTCTTCTTTCCTTCATGAAAATCATTTTTACAAGGTTAAGAACTCACTTTTTAACCCTACCGAAACCTTCAAATTCCTTTGAAAAACCATTGAAAATCTATAAAAAACCTATTTCTGCGTAAACGCTTAAGCCCCCTTGGGCTAGGTCTTAAACCACTTCCCCTCCGTGTGCCCGCACCCTTGAACCAGGTGCTAGACCCACAAAGTGCTTATCGCATCACAAACTCTGAGTGCGCAAGTCTTTTTTCCATGTTTAAAAAGTTCCGATGCGCTTAAGCCCATGTACATACCTCCCGATCGTATTATCATTTCATGTAACCCGTGGGCCCGCCATCGGGCTCTAATTCATTGAAATTATTCATTCCCGATGGTCTCTTTCCTTTGTTAAAACATATAACCCACTTACCCAAAGTTTTGATCTGATGCGCCAAAGTCATGTTTTTTATATATAAAAGTGGTTAGATCAAAAAGACCCGAAGCGCAATCGCATCAGGGAAATTCACAATGGGTTGATTGAGAGACCCGCATCAAACTTTCTGATGCGATTGGGTCCCACATATATTATCTCGCCCTTGAAAATATTACAACCTTATGTTATATTGAAAAATTTGGGTGTTTATTATTTTTCTAAAATTCCAATAGCGCAAGTCCTCACTCTTTCCTGCAATTGATGCGGTCAACGGTTGACACGCGATCTCTCGCCACGATACACGCAAAACCCTTGCGGGTTACCAAAACCCAACGGTATCCATGTAACTTCTGTTAAGAGAGACGGAGTTTTCTTGTTCGGCGGTGTTTCTGCATACAGGTTCGCGCGTGGCCTCGCCACTTTGTTCTTTAAAACCGCCGCTCATTGCGCGTTAAAGATGGGGCAGCACCCCGCGCGATAGTGGCGTCCACCATATTGTCCGAGGCTACTCATGGGACAACGATAAGCTCCTCCAAGAAGAGCCCAGCAGGTTAACCGAGGATACGACGCGATTGACCGACATCTCCGCCATCGGTGGTGGGATGGGCGGTGGGCACTGTCACTTTCAGGTGATTTTCATTACACCCTCTCTTTTTTCCCCCTCCGATTGGATCTGGAACGTCCATGTGTCCAGATCGGATGGCCCAGATCCTTCCTCATGGTTTCATCGTCCTCTGCCTTTCCACCTTATGTTTTTCAACTAATCCCCACCGTCGATCTCCGCGCGATCGACGGATTTGACATATTCTCTCCCTCTACTCTCCTTTCAACCTCCACAAACAAATCTACACCATTGGATGATGCCATCCAATGGCTAGGCTCTCTCCCCACACCCTCTATAGCAGTTAAACCTAAAAACGCAGGATTTCTTAATTCTTTTCATATTTTCCAGGTTTGAATGGTTTGTTCCATCATATTGAAGAGAAAGCCGAAGGCCGGGAATGATGATTCCCACGCATTTGATCTATCAAAGGGAACCATTCATGGGGCTCAAAATCCACATTTTCTTCAACATTTAATGAGGCATTGATGCCATATGATCCTTGCACAGCCTACACATCAGTAAGACACTGTGATTTTAATCATAATTAAAAGAGTACCAGTTTTGAAGACAGAGCACATCAGAATAGAGGATTGAAGATAATTTGGGGATTACGGCTAAGAATGATTATCAAAAGCCTAATCCCTAGAATTAAAACACAACTAAAGAAACATCATAAGTGTTATCAAACAAACAGGCTTCCACCGCCTCAACAGAGGCAAATTGATTCCTCTCAGCTACCACAGTGCCACCTGTAGCCACCAGCATCCAAACAGAGGCCGAAGTTATTGATAAAACGAAGATATTTGCCTCAGCGTAGCCAGAGAGTTAATTCTACTAGAGAATTTAATGCATAAAATATCAGCAGAGTTACTTTAATATAAAGTAGAGCCTCAAACGTCAACAAAAGCTCCCACCGAGCTTAATTCATGAATGTAAATTAATTAATACAGTGACACACCTGTAAACTTCTCCATCGAGCCCCTCAAAGGCCGAGAAGTCATTAATATGTATTAATTATCTTGAGAGATATTTTATTGGATCTCACCTCCTCATTCTTCTATAAATACTTCTGTAGAAGATGAGGAATTGTTGGTTGATGTAGTTGTTGAACATTGTAATGTAATTGAGCTTGAGGCTTCTACTTGTAAATAGTGTTCACTGTCCCTTGAAGCTCTACTTGTGATAGATAAGTTAGGCTGAGATGAGTAGATGATTTCTAAACTAAAGCATTGGACTTAAAGCTGTAACTGGTTTGGAGTATCAATACAAGCTGATTTATGGGATCCTGGTCTATGTTGACGGTGATGTTTTTCTCATTGTAACTTGTCATTTTGTTTTTGTTTTCACTGTGTTTCATCTTCTCTTATAAAGAACAACATGCATAGAGTTACGACCTACTATATATCAGTACCCTTCTCTGACTGAAAATATTTATCTAAATGTTTTCCTCTAATATGTGTTGTTTAGGAATGATTTAGATCAGTTTAAGCATAGGAATGTTGGCGTTACCTCATCTTATTGTCTTAGCTGAATATTGTTCCTAGATGTTACTTTCATTTCATGTTAAGTATAGATGAACTATGGAAGATATGGTGTGCCCTGGTCCTAGTTTTATCCCCAAAGACTGTCTGAATGTTTCCCTTGGAATGTGTTAAAAGATGGCTAGTTTAGAAGTACTTACTAGATCTTAGGCCATTCTATGTTATCCTTGTGATTTTCTTGAAAGTGACCAAGTAAAGCAGAGCTAGGAGAGGATTTGTGGTGAGCACGACCCGCTAGTTTCTACTCTAACAGTTGCCTTCAAGTTTCCCTTTGTTTTAAAATGTTTTCTATTGAAATTGTATCAAAGGCTGGCTAGTTTAGAAGTACTTACCAGATCCTAGTTTACTTTCATGTTTTTCTATAAGTGTATGTCAAAAGCTAGCTAGTTTAAAAGTACTTACCAGATCTTGGGATACTCTTTGTTCACCATCTGTTTAAATTCTCTTTCTTATTGTACCATTTCATTCCATAAATCAAACTTCAAAGAGATCCTTAGACATAGATGACTTTCCCCATGGACCACTCCTGCCTCTTGTTGTTCCAATTGAACCCTATTGTGACTCCATATCCCAATGGACTAAAACCTGCAGTTATCTACCTTCTTGGCCAAAACTTGTTCTATTTGCTTGCAACTTCACACCTTTGAAACTCTTTGCATTTAGAACTTTCCACCTCAAACAGTAATCAGGCTCAAACATCCAAAAAACAAAAAAAACCCTTGGCCTTCATAACTAGCCTAATATCATTACCCAAAAATTCAAAGACAAATCCTTCTTTGCACTTATTGGAGAGATCCCTCTCACAGTTCGAGCTAGATCCTAGAATCCCAAAGTGGTTGAAAATGATGTTCTCACATAACGATCGGTTTTGTAGTCTTGCGATTACAGGGAACTAACATAATTCATGGATGTATTTCCAGAAGATATACCAAGATTACCTCTAAGAAGAGATATTGATTTCACCATTGAGTTAATGCCAGGAGCATCACCAGTTTCAAAGGCCCCATACCGAATGAGTATTCCGGAGCTAAAAGAATTGTAAATGCAATTGCAGGAGCTGTTGGACAAAGGGCACATTCGACTAATTGTGTCCCCTTGGGCAGCACCAGTTTTGTTTGTAAAGAAGAAGGATGGAACCATGCGAATGTGCATGGATTATAGACAACTCAATAAATTGACCGTAAAAAATAAATATCCCTTACCTCGGATTGATGACCTGTTTGATCAAGTGAAGGGGGGCACAGTATTTTCAAAGATAGACTTAAGGTCTGGGTACCACTAGATCTAGATAAAAGACGAGGATGTCTACAAGACTACTTTCTGTACTAGGTACAGGCATTACGAGTTTGTGGTACTACCCTTCGGTTTAACTAATGCACCGAAAACATTTATGAGGCTGATGCACGAAATATTTCACCCCTTTTTGGATAGTTTTGTACTGATATTTATCGACAATATTTTAATTTATTCAAATAATGTGGAAGAGCACAAGGATCACTTAAGAATAGTGTTGGAGATGTTAAGAAAAAATCAATTGTACGCCAAGTTCAAAAAATGTGACTTCTTCAAGGAAGAGATCCAATATTTATGCCATGTTATTTCCGTTGAGGGCATATTGGTTGATCCCGAGAAAATTAGGACGATTATGGAATGGAGTTCCCAAAAATATAGCAGATATCCGATCCTTGATGGTATTGGCTGGATACTATCGACGATTCATTAAGGGGTTCTCCAAAATTACTTTCCCAATTACTTCCTTGTAGAGGAAGGGAAAAGTATTTAAGTGGACTAATGAATTCCAGAACAGTTTTGAGAGATTAAAGCATTTGTTGACGACTGCCCTGGAGTTGAGAGTAGACGACTTCAACAAAGAGTTTGAGTTTGTATCGATGTTTGTAAAGAAGGAGTTGGGGTAGTTTTATCGCAAGAAGGAAAGGTGGTTGCCTACAAATCAAGAAATTCAAAAGGGCATGAACATAGATACTCAGCCTATGACCTAGAGTTGACAGTGGTAGTGCATGCACTTCGAGTATGGAGGCACTACTTACTAGGGAAAAGGTTTGTGCTAAAAACTGACCACAGTAACCTAACCAACTACTTTAAGCAAGCTGATCTAAACTCTCGTCAAGCAAGATGGAATTCCTTCCTAAGTGAGTTTTACATGGATATTTAGCATGTAAAAGGTAAAGAAAATTGTGTGGTAGATGCCTTGAGTAGAAAACTGCATTGTCTTTATAAAATTTTCTATAACCAGTTTGAATGTAAATTTTTTGATCAAGTAAAAGAGAAGCCTGGAAGGATCCTGAATACAAGTTTTTATGGTAGCAAATGGAGGAGGACATAATTCAAGAAAAACCTTGTGACTACAGAATTAGCAAATATCAATTGCCAACCTTTGAAAAAAAGATATATATTCCAAATTGGATGGAGTTGAAGGAGCTGGTCATGAATGAATATCATTGTAGCAATTATTCAGGACTCCCAAGATACTAGAAAATGTTGACCACAATTAGAAAATTTTATTTATGGCCTAGCATGTGGAAAAGCATTGCAGAATATTTAAATAAATGTCTGGAGTGTCAACAGGTTAAGGTGGAGCATCAACATCCAACCGGATTGTTGTAGCCCATACCAGTACCTGAATGGAAATGGGAAGTTATATCCCTAGACTTCGGTCTTGGTTTACCGAAGAAAAAAACTCACAATGATTCCATTATGGTGGTGGTTGATAGAATGAGCAAGGTAGCACATTTTATATCGGTACAGTCTACTTACAAGTGCAAATAGTAGATATATTTATGAGAGAAATATTTAGACTGCATGGCATGCAAAATAATTTCATATCGGACAGGGATGTGAATTTTACTTCCGGAACTGGCTAAAGCCATCGCTCAGATTCTGCCCCCAAGCAACAAGAAAGCGATGCAATCCTTCCTGGGGAAGATTAATTTTGTCCGTAAATTCATTTCAGATTTCGCGCAGATAGTCAGACCACTGCAGGGAATGATTAAAAAGAATGTTGTATTCCAATGGAATCCCCCAGAGAAAGAGGCCTTCGATAAGATCAAAAAGGCTGTAGCTGAAACTCCTTCCCTCCAAAGTCCAGATTTTGATAAAGGTTTCATCCTATACACTTTCGCTTCAGACTCCTCGCTTGCGGCTGTCCTCACGCAGAAAGATAATAACAACGATGAACGGCCCATTTCTTTTATGAGCACCGGTCTACAGGGAGCTGAATTAAACTATCCGGAAATTGACAAGCAGGCCTATGCGGTTTACAAGGCCGTAAAACATTTTAGGCCCTACATCTTGAAAAATCACGTCACGGTTTTTGTACCGCACCCAGCAGTCCGCTCACTTTTCGTACAGCAAGAACTAGGCGAAAGGCGGGGCAACTGGATGGCATGTTTGCAAGAATACGATTTACAGTTCAAACCAGCACATACCGTTAAAGGACAGGGCTTATGTCAAATGGCCGCAGAGGCTGCAAATGCTCGGGAGATTGAAGAAGAAAGTTGGGGACAAGAGATCGACATGTATCAGAGCGACCATGTGCCTCAGCAAAATAGCCTTTCTTGGTATTCTGACATTTCGAGATATCTGGCCCAAGGCACGATGGACCCTGCTCTTACTGCCCGAAAGAAACGCGCAATAAGACTAAAAGCCGCATCTCACCAACTGATCCAAGGTAAGTTGTTCAAGAAACACCATGATGGGGTCCTGTTACGCTGCTTGGAAACTGACGAAGCACAGAAAATCTTAACTGAGTTGCATGACGGACCAGCTGGAGGTCATTTTTCCGGAGATACCACTGCCCATAAGATAATGCGTGCAGGATATTATTGGCCTACTCTTTTCAGAGACGCGCATGCATATGTTCGGAAATGCATTCAGTGCCAGAAGTTCGCCAACCGAGAAGCACAGCCAGCCGCACCACTACTCTCAGTAGCAGTAGAGGAACCTTTCCAACAATGGGGTTTGGATGTAATTAGGGAAATCATACCTCACTCTTCTAAACAACATCGGTATATCCTTACAGCCACTGATTACTTCACCAGGTGGGTCGAGGCAACACCGTTACGTCGAATCAACGATCAAGAGGTAATAGAATTCCTCACGCATTCCATCATGACCAGGTTTGGCGTTCCGACTTCTTTAGTTTTTGATAATGCGACTTATTTCTCATCTTTTAAGTTATATGATTTTGCGCTGGAAAATAGAATTATTTTGAAACATTCTGCAAACTACTATCCCTAGGGAAATGGATTAGCTGAGTCCACTAACAAGAACCTTATCCGGATTATTAAGAAGACTCTTCTATCCCACCAGCGCAACTGGCACAATGCCCTTCACAATGCACTGTGGGCTGACCGTATTACTCCCAAGTCCTCTTTAGGCACCTCCCCATTTTTCCTCGTGTATGGAAAAGAAGCTGTTCTACCTTCTCATCTATCTCTCCCGGCCCTCCAGCTGTCCCAAGAATGTCATGGCACCCCGTGTCCCACCTTGCAGAACCGAATCGACACCTCGCTGAAATTGGAGGAAGAAAGGCAAAAGACCCGGGAAAAGTTTGCCATCCATCAGAGCCGAATCAAAAGATGGTTTGATAAAAAGTCCGCGGGAAATAAAATTTTTGAAGTAGGAGACCTGGTCCTTAAGTGGGATAAAGCCCATGAGGAAAAGGGGAAGCATGCTAAGTTCCAAGCACTTTGGACAGACCCGTTCCAAGTTAATGAAAAGATAGGATCACACACATTCAGATTACAAACCCTTGATGGACGAGTCGAGGTCCTCCCGGTAAACGGGCATGACCTCAAACACTATTTCACTTAACAGCCCTTCGAGGGCTGTCTGGTTTTGTACCATAGTTCCTTGTCTTTTATTTGTTAAAAAAATAAAAAAAATAAAAAAAAAATAAAAAAAATAAATAAATAAATAAATATATATATATATATATATATATATATATATAAATAAAATGGAATAAAAACCTAAGGAAGGATTTGTTAGAGCTACGCAGATTGGCATACTGCAGCAGGTTCTCCGCTGATGGAAAGCCTTTCCCGATAAACTCAAAGGCGGAGAAAGTTTGTTTGCCCTCCACACCTAAAGGTAGCACATTACCAAGCACAAGTCATCAAGCAGGAGAACTTACCTCGCCAGTCTGAGAGGGTGTCCACAAAAAAAAATGCAGTGTAAATGGTAACCGGACCAGAAGGGAAGAGAGATACTCTATGCTACGATAGGGCGTCTGGGAAAAACCAAAGTCCTCATACCAGACCAGGAACAACCTCTCTGCAAGCAAAATAAGTCGGGATCCCTCATCCGCCCAGGCTAAATTGCCATTTCAAATAAGTGCCATAAGCACATCTAAATAAGTGCCTCAGGCACATCCAAAATAAGTGCAATAGCACACAAATAAGGGTAAAGGATTGAGAAAGGCTTCCTGCGCAGAGAGGTGATGTAACGACTCCGCCGGGGTACTGACCAGGCTCGCTGGCAGCGGAGCAACGTTCACGATTCCTAGGTAGTGACTCCGCCGGGATCGAGAGGTTCGCTGGCAGCGGAGCAACACGATGAGGACAAAATAATCGTACCAGACCCTGTGGCCGCCTGGATTTGTCCAACCCTTCCAGTCCGGAGACCTGAAGAAAGAATTTGGTTGAATGGCGCCCAACCAGACCAACAGGTTGAACAACCTAGCTAGATGTCGAAGGCTAGGAAATGGCAACCACAAGGTAAAAGAGGACAGTTAGCATAAGCCCCTCCCTCCCCCCACAAAGACCAACCATCAGCAGAGACTCTGAGTTCGTCCAGTGAATCGCCATTTGTTGCAGTCTCTACAACACCCTCCAAAATTTTAACCACCATTTCAAAATTTTCGGAGCCCCTTAGAAACAAAGAGAAATTGCTAAGTCACTAAGTCGCAAAATTAAACAATTCATGAAAACTGTGACCTAGCGACCTAGCGACCCCGCGACCTCAGGTCGCCAGGTCGCCAGGTCGCAGATCCCCTAAACTGATGACAAATGCGACCTTGCGACCTAGTGACCTCGGGTCGCCAGGTCGCCAGGTCGCCAGGTCGCAATTTTGTCATTTTCAGAAAATCGCGACTTAGCGACCTTGCGACCCAGCGACCCCAGGTCGCCAGGTCGCAAAACTCAAATTTTGACAAATCTGTGACCCAGCGACCTGCATTAATTTCCCGCATGTGCGACTTTCTATAAAAGGGAGGTCGCAGGTCGCATTTTTCACATTCAGCGATTTGTAAGGAAAACGCCTCTGACAGCTCAACTGACGAGTTTTTCCCGGGTAAATTGCCATTTCTTCCTGCTGTTTCCGTTTTAATGATTTTCTTACTAAACCCGTCTCCCCTTTAGCCTTTAAATTGTCTTTTGGTCGAGCTTTGATGTTTTCTGAGGTTTTTGTAAATTTTATGTTGCATGAATTGCCCAAAACCTCGCTGTTTGTTGTTTTACCCCATGGCATCATCCCTTTGCCTTTGAAATCATGCCACAGCTTCCCCTGGGCCCAGAAATCTTGTAAATTCCCAAGAGAAAGGGGGCAAAAGAGTTCAAGGCCGCGCGCGCAAAACCCCCGGCAAGCCAGTCTGCGACCTGCGACCCAGCGACCTAGTCACGAGGTCGCAGAGTCGCATTTTCTCCATTTTTTGGGATTTGCGACCCTGCGACCCAGCGACCTAGTCGCTAGGTCGCTAGGTCGCGTTTTCCCATTTTTCGGAGATCTGCGACCTAGCGACCCAGCGACCCCAGGTCGCCAGGTCGCAAGGTCGCAAGGTCGCGCCTGGGCCCTGTTTGTGCGATCCGCGACCCAGCGACTCAGCAGTCCAGTTTTGCATTAACGCAGCTAGATTTCATCACTAAATTGTAATTGGTTTTATCACCATGTCGTTCTTATCGTGGGACTCCTTTCTGAATTTGACAGGTGAAACTCAAGGCGACATAGAGTGCATACCTGTGCTCTCAGATTCTAGTGACATGGCGCCCCCGCTATCTCGGAGGAAGGACAAGAAAAAAGTGGAAGAGATTGATGAGCTGGAGGTGGTGTCCCCACCCCCAATATTCCGAGATACACTATGTACTTTTTCAAAAGATGACAGCATGAGATGGTACCAGATTTATCAGGAGTTCGCCAAAATGGAAGAAGAATTTCCAGAAGATCTCCCAGACCGAGAAGTATACTTGGCGGTAAAGAGGTCCAAACTACATTTGGCAGGGGCGCATCCAGCCATATTCCCATGTCCGGAGATCATAGACTGGATCATACAAAAGACAGACCCCGAGAAGTTTGTGATCAGGGATTATGAAGGCAGAGCTTTCACTACGCTGGTAGGCTCGGATGCACACATTTATTATTCACTGCCTCGCCCAAACCAGCATTTCACTCGAGAATGGGCTGCTACTCACGCCGTCCCGATAGTTGATACTATTAAACAATGGTGGGAGGAGCCCGAGAAGTTCAAGGTAAAAAAGAACCAGGAATACCCAGTGGCGAGCCTAAGGAAGGTTTACAAATTGGTTGCCGCCATGCTCTGCAGACTTTACGGGCGCCCAGATTGCTCCACCTTCAGCGGCAGTTGGGCTACTATCATGGAGTATGTGACAACACAGGGCACTCGTTTCAACTGGGCCGGCATACTGATGACGTCGATGCAGACCAAATTGAACTCGGCATTGGCCCCGGAGGAAGGAATGCCCGCAGAATTTTACATGGCCTCTTACCTACTAGACGTTGTCTGCGCCCGAATAGAGTTTGATGGATGGGCGCACAACTAGGACCCTGAGCAATCACGCGCAATTCATCTGCAACTCAAGGTATTTTGGGAGTCCAAATACAAGCAGGATATAGATCAGATTTCCCAAATATTTATTCCCTCTCTGTACAGACATTTATTTGGCCAAGACGCCCCTTGCATGTCGTGGCGGGCCAAGGAAACGCTAGTTAAAGTGGGACACTGGTTCCCTTTCCCGGGATACACCTTCATCCGAGTTTTTGGAACTTACAAGGCGCCACATGCTATGCCTCGCTTCGTGACGGACAAAATGCTTATTCAGGAGGTGTGTTTTCAGATGTCACACGGATTCTCCAACATCCTGTCTAAGGGCAAAAAGAAGCCATGGCCCACTCTGCCCCTCACTATTGGTGCATTCACAGTTAAAGACTTCAAGGAAGTACTAGCAGAGGCAGAAGCAATGAGAAGTTATCAGCTGGGGGCACTTGAACACCGAACATATGACCCAGAGAGAATAGTCCCTGAACACTACCGGAGAGCCAACCTCAAGTGGACTTATCAGCATCTTGAACGCCCAGTGGAAGATGAGAGAAGAAACTGGTATAATGCTGAAAGAAAACTTGCTCCGGAAATTGACGTGGTCCAGGAAGACTCAGATGATCAGAACTTAGAAGACATAAGGCGTCAGTTAGGAGGTGCCTCTTCATCTATACTCAAGAAATCTCGAATCAACACAGGGCCAATTCCATCCATCAAACAAAAGGAAGCAGAGGCAAAAGCCCAGCAAGAAAGGGAGAAAAAGCTAAAAGAAGATGAGGAGGCGCGCCAAAAGAGTGCAACAGCAACACAAAAGAAGAAGCTGGCCAAAGAGGCTAGGAAAGAAAAAGAAGACAAAGAGGCACAAGCTGCAGCGGAACAGGCGCTTAAGGCAGAGCTGGACAGGGCAGAGGCTGAACGCCAAAAGAAAGCCGAGCAGGCTGCTGCAGCTGAACAGAAGAAGAGGGCCGAAATAGAAGCAGCAGCAGAAGCTGAACGGCGGAGGAAGGAAGAAGAAGAGAAGAATACAAAGGAAAGAGAGGATGACACGCTAGACGATCTTGAGGTAACTCCTCTCGACATACCTCTGGGCCGTACAAAATTCTCTGATGTTAGATCGCCCCAGAGACAGGAAGAAGATGTGTTCGACCTGACCAGACTCACATTTGATCAGTGTTCGTTCAAAATCCGTCAAGAGAAGAGGAGGTCGTTGGCACAAAGTCCCTCTGCATCATCCGCAGTGTCAACAGGCAAGGATATAGTTTTGGATACCAGGACTAATCCGGTAATGATAGCGTCAGCAGGTACTGCCTTCGCTGCGGCTACGGAAGAGAATGTAACCCGAATGAGTAGAGAAATAGTATCTCTACAAAACAGACTGCACGCAGCTGAGCAACGCGAAAAGATAGCAGAGCAGGAGAAAGCAGCATTGCAAGCAGAAGTCCAGCAACTTCGAAACCAAGCTCTACCAGCAAATGAAGTCTCGCTTGCCATTTTCGAGGAGTGTGAGGTGTTGGAAATGACTATGAGACAGGTATATGGTGAAATGTTCACCATCAAACAAACAGTCGCTCCTCTAGCAAGAGCACGAATGGAAACCAGGCAAAGACAAGATCAGCTCAAAGAAGCTTCACAGGCATTGGACAGGATGATGGGTTGGACGATACAGTACCCTCAGGCACCTAAAAATTTGCCCAAGAGGGACTGGATCCACACGCAGGATGCAAAAGTTCAACTCCGCATGGCGATGCAATCTGGAGACAAATTGTCTAAAGACCTGGACAAAGTGATGTCCTCGTACGACCACCTGATTAGTGGTATCGACTCAATGCATACGCTGCATCACATCCCATCGCTTGGGGCATTAGAAGAGGAGAAAACCTAGGAACAAGTAAACCAGGACATTCAATCGTTCTTGCAACCTATCAAGTAGGCCGCAGCTGATCCAGAGCCCTCCGCGTCTCAAGAGCATCTCAGTAAATTCATCGCCACTCCAGCGCGGATTTATACCAAGCTTGCGTCGCTCTCAAATCAGATCGGACAGAAAAGGGAAACCTTAGTACCAAACGCTTTGGAATGTGTGCATAGGCTGAAGGAGGAGGTACCTCTGGTGTCCCCCATAGCGGCAGAATACCAGGCATGGCAGGATTTCCTCAGAGAACAACAGGTTGACATCCCTGACATTAACATTTCGCGTCCCGGCAGCAGCAAGTCCTGAGCAGCAAGTAGAACCAGGTCGCAAGTCGCACCAACAGGACAGGTCGCAGGTTGCATCTCCTACCTAGGTCGCAGGTCGCATCACCTGCCTAGGTCGCAGAAGGAGTGGGTCGCAAGGTAACCCAAAGGTCAAGAAGGCGAACAGTCAAGGAAACCCAACGGACAATTTTGGCATTATAAATACTCCTACGGGACATTGTAAAAATGGCTTTTCTTTTTTGGGAAAACTCAAGAGCTACATGCAATTGTATTGAAAGATTCTACACTTGAGCATATGAATATAGAGTCTTGTTAAAATACCCTATGGTTATGATGTGTTTTGCTGTATGAACACTTTGCGTATTCCTTGTACAGTTTCGGAATATCCTATGATTAATGAAGCTGCACTATTCATGTCATCGTTTATGCGTCATGGCTATCCGTGTTGTATCAATGATGTTCATTTTATCATCTGTTCTTTTAATGAATGTTAATGAACTATTTTGTTAGCATTTCGTTTCATCTTTCAGGAAGTGAAGAGGTATCTTATCATAAAGAACTATTTCTTTCGTGATCAGACTACCTTACAAGCATTACCCCACAAAAGATGTGTTGCTAATGACATCTCTTGAGGTGTACGTGCTTTATCTATAATCTTGCTATGCATAGTGTTGGATTCATGTTTAACACATTAATCTTGTATTCTGTATCATGTGAATAAGTGTATGTCCGCAGGTTCAAACAAGTTCTTTTGAGACCGAAGGGAAGTCATCTTAAGTGGTAGCCGGACCCACACCCCGGACGGGATCCCTACTCCAAACGGTTTAAGGTCTAATTGGGACTTTCTACCGGGGAGATCCCCTATTGTTGGCCGGACAAATTTTCCCGTCAACAGAATTGGCGCTAGAAGGAGGGCCTGAATGGTAGCCTCCCAGCACACAACAAACATCCCATCACAAACTCCCCAAGGGGAGGTCATAAACAATGAAACTAACCCTCCTCTTCCAGAAGATATTCCAGGGAGGGAGCTTCGATATTATGAAATCACTAGGGAGCAGCTGAGAGCCTTACGCCCAGCTGCCCGAGATCTTGTCAACCATTTACGGTTCACTCCGATCATGGAATACCTTGCCCATACTAGAACTCCGCCCGAGAACATCACCCGTAACGGTGCCATCGCTAGTACCATACCCGAGCTCGTAAATCTCATGTTGGAAGACCTCGTAAATGCCGTTGAAGAAAATGATCCTATCCTCCAAGAGGGCGAAGAGTTTGCTGACACCGAGCCTTTCCCCGACTCCCAGCCTAACCAGACTCGACAAAACAACAACAAGGCACACCCCCCACCCGGGGATGGTGAGGGAGGCAGAGGCCGAGGAAATATAGACGGGGGGAATAGGGCTCGTAGAAATGAAGGAGATAGGAATAGAGGCCGAGGGGCCGGAGGTAGGGGAGATAGAGGCCGAGGCCAAGGAAACCAAGCTCGCAACCGCCACCCAAACCCGGTAAGGCCTCCTGTAAACAACTTGGGATATCTTAGAGATTTTCTGCACCATGGGAGACACCAAGACGAACACTCCCGTCACGAGTCAGAAGCATCGGTCTCAGGTTCGGAAGGTGAATCTGAACATTAGTTTAGGCAACACCAGCGAGCGAGAAGAGTGCAACCCCTGGCCTGGATGGCTCAATCCCCGTTAAACCTTTTAGGCCCGCTCCAGGATCTGCCTAGACATCCAGAGAAACATCTCCCTAAGTTCGACCCTGAGAAGGGCACCTTAGCTGAAGATCATATCAGCAGCTTCTATTTGTCTCTGCAAATCATGAGAGTCCAGTCCGATGATGTCGCATGTCGACTGTTTCCCCATACCCTCGAAAACAAGGCAGCCACTTGGTACCGCTCTCTCCCCAATGCCTCCATCACTTCATGGGAACAATTCCGTCGCACTTTCCTGCATAAGTTTTCAGAAGATAAAACTCCTTCCATGCTTCTAACTGAACTGAGCACCATCAAGTGTCATAAAAAGGAAAAGGTTAAGGACTTCAACCAACGCTTTGCTACCATACTGCAGAAATTTCCTCCAAACTTAGCGTTGGATGACTCAATCACCATTGACTACTACACCAAAGCCCTACCTAGAGATATTGCAGTTTTCGTGAAACGTGAAGCCCGCGCTAACCTTACGGCTAATTATGAGGTTGCTCTCGCTGTGGAAAAAGACATGCTTTCGATAGGAGCCATCGATCATGAAGGGAGAGATGATCACAAGCCTAACACAAAAAGAGGTCAGTCCTCCACTCCTAAGACTACTGATAGGGATAGAGATGCTTTTGATTTTGAAAGCATGGCCAAAATGCTCAAGCATTTAACAAATGAAGTCACTGACCTCAGGAGAAAGGGCGCAGAAGCCACAACTAGTAGTAGACCACCCAAACCTTTTTTCAGAAAAAGTAATCCCAATACTAACAGACCTCCGTCCAACACAAATACTGCTCTCAATGTGGAAGAGATAGGGAAAGATAATTTCTGTTCTTTCCACCAAGCTGCCCATTCCGAGAAAACATGCCCTCAATGGATTGGCAGCATGACAGCAGTAGTTAATCAGCTTTTAGATGATCAAACTCCGGGGGATGTGACGGAGGATGAGTTTTCAGATCACGATGAAGATCCGCCCTCAAATGAAGAACCATGATCGTCTATCCTTGCTTTTGACATAATTCGAGGTGGAGAAAATCTTACCCCTATCGATATTTACATGGCGGATGCTCCCAAGGATCAGCCCGTGCGGAATTATAGCCTCAGAAGCAAAGGACCTGTTCCCGAACAGTCTTATGAAGACAAGAAAAGGGCTTTCCTAAGGAAAATCCTGCCCCCTGGGAACGGAAAACAATCTGTCCCGGAAAAACTTCCCAACCACACTACCCGAGCGAGTCAAAAGAGCAAACTTCCGACAGAATCCTCTAAGACTTCCGCCGAGCCTAGCCCTCAACCAGAGCCCAGCTATAACATTGTTGAAGATATGAAGAAAACAAGAGCAAACATTTCTCTCTATGAGTTGGCCCGCATTACTAATCAAAAGGAGCTCATTCTTAAGGCTTTCGCAAATACTTCAGCTATGAAGACTGTGAGCAACACGTCTGCGCAAGCCGGACCAGATGTACAATCCATAGTAAACGCCATCAATACAAACTCAAGAGGATCCACACCTCCTTTCCTTTTGTCCTTCGAGATTTTTAACTTCAATGTCCACAACTGTCTAGTCGACTCCGGTGCCTCTACAAACGTCATGCCTTTATCTGTCTGTAAGAAACTTAACATTCACCCGGAGAAGACTGATGCAAAAATCATACAACTCGATAGATCACAAGTACCTGCCATAGGGGAATTGAACAATGTCATCATCTGCTTGTCATCAGACTCTAGGGTCCATCAGTGCATTGACATTGTGGTTGTCGATATCCCGGAAGCATACGGCCTATTGCTCAGTAGAGATTGGTCCAGCAAATTACAAGGCTACTTCTCCACCGACTGGTCCCACTTGTGGCTTCCTTACAAGGGGCGGAATAATCAAATCAGGGTAGAAAGTGAGCCTTATATGAAACACACCGTCACTGATCTGGACGCCGTTAATGAACCCATCAGCTTCGCACAAGAAGAGCTCGGCATGTGCTTTCTAGAGTCAATATTTGGATGCTACCACCCCCCCAGTCTCCTATAGGCCCCGAGGTTCAATCTGAAGTAGCCTTTGTCACTGAAGAGCAAATGACTCCTGACTTACCACCAGCAGGGACCCCTCCACAACCTAGTGCCTTGAAGGAGCCGGAAAGTGACCTATGGACCTTGTATTATGATGGTTCCAAGACTCGTGACGGAGCTGGTGCTGGTTGCATATTGCTTGACCCGCAGAAGAATAAGCACTTAATCTCATGCCGGCTAGAGTTCCAGTGCACCAACAACTCTGCTGAGTACGAGGCATTAATCCTCGGACTTAAAAAGGCACTAGACTTGAAGGTAAAATGTTTGCAGGTCATTGGAGATTCCGAAATTATCACCCGCCAGGTACGCAACACTATTCACTGTTTATCTCCACATTTAAAGGCGTATCAACAAGAGGTATGGCGTTTGATTTCTGGTTTTGATGCATTTGGAATTAAATCTGTCCTTAGGATGCACAATGCAGCAGCAGATACTCTGGCCAATGCTGCTGCTAGATTCACCCCTTTGAGGGACGATTTTTCTATTGAAATTGTATATAGGCCCTCTGTGCCAGACAATATTTCTAATTTACGCGTTTTTAACGATGATCAACAGATTTTGGACTTTATGTGCAATACTGAAGTATTCAAGGACGCGGCGATCGATGAGGAAGAACATGAGCATGCGTTACAGAAAAAGAATGATGAACACAAAGAGAACATTATGCCCAAGGGGGTGGTATCACTAGAAAATATGTTTGATCTGCAAAACCGATTCCGCAGGCCTCCGAACACCAAAGTGCAAAGTTCCATATTGGCACATCGGCAAGTCAACTTGGGGTCAGATGAGAACCCTAAGTTCGTTAACCTTGGCAAAGACTGCAGTGATGAAGAGACACGGGCTTTCACCCAGTTATTCCGGAAGTATCGTGATGTGTTTGCCTGGACATATGAAGATCTACGTACATACGATACTCGTATTATTCAACATGTAATACCCATGAGGGAAGGCGTTAAACCCTTCCAACAGAAACTCAGAAAAGTGCATCCAGCTTTGGAGCCAATGATTCTAAAAGAACTTAAGAAGCTTTTAGATGCGCGCATTATTTTCAAAGTTCGTCACTCCACGTGGGTGTCGAATCTGGTACCTGTGCGAAAGAAGTCTGGTGAGATCCGCTTGTGTGTAGATTTCCGCAATATGAATCGGTCCTCAAACAAAGACAACTACCCGGTGCCCCCCATGGAACAGATATTACAAGCTGTGTCTGGATCTGAGATGTTCTCCCTATTGGATGGTTTCTCCGGCTATAACCAGGTGCTGGTAGCTGAACCGGACAGACTGAAAACCACATTCCGGACAAAATGGGGAACCTTCGCTTTCAGACGCATGCCCTTTGGCTTGATCAATGCAGGGGCAACCTTCCAATGAGCCATGGACATAGCCTTCCGTGGTTTAATAGGGCAGAGCGTGGTGGTTTATTTGGACGATGTTACTGTATTTTCAAAACGCAGGGGCGATCATTTACGCCACCTCAAGCAAATCTTCGAGAGGTGCAGGAGGTACGGAATATCGCTCAATCCTAAAAAGAGTGTTTTCGCTGTGGCAGAAGGAAACTTGCTAGGCCACATTATCACTAAACAGGGCATTGTGGTCGATCCGGAACGGGCTAAAGCCATCGCTCAGATTCTGCCCCCAAGCAACAAGAAAGCGATGCAATCCTTCCTGGGGAAGATTAATTTTGTCCGTAAATTCATTTCAGATTTCGCGCAGATAGTCAGACCACTGCAGGGAATGATTAAAAAGAATGCTGTATTCCAATGGAATCCCCCAGAGAAAGAGGCCTTCGATAAGATAAAAAAGGCTATAGCTGAAACTCCTTCCCTCCAAAGTCCAGATTTTGATAAAGGTTTCATCCTATACACTTTCGCTTCAGACTCCTCGCTTGCGGCCGTCCTCACGCAGAAAGATAATAACAACGATGAACGACCCATTTCTTTTATGAGCACCGGTCTACAGGGGGCTGAATTAAACTATCCGGAAATTGACAAACAGGCCTACGCGGTTTACAAGGCCGTAAAACATTTTAGGCCCTACATCTTGAAAAATCACGTCACTGTTTTTGTACCGCACCCAGCAGTACGCTCACTTTTCGTACAGCAAGAACTAGGCGAAAGGCGGGGCAACTGGATGGCATGCTTGCAAGAATACGATTTAGAGTTCAAACCAGCACATACCGTCAAAGGACAGGGCTTATGTCAAATGGCCGCAGAGGCTGCAAATACTCGGGAGATTGAAGAAGAAAGTTGGGGACAAGAGATCGACATGTATCAGAGCGACCATGTGCCTCAGCAAAATAGCCTTTCTTGGTATTCTGATATTTCGAGATATCTGGCCCAAGGCACGATGGACCCTGCTCTTACTGCCCGACAGAAGCGCGCAATAAGATTAAAAGCCGCATCTCACCAACTGATCCAAGGTAAGTTATTCAAGAAACACCACGATGGGGTCCTGCTCCGCTGCTTGGAAACTGACGAAGCACAGAAAATCTTAACCGAGTTGCATGACGGACCAGCTGGAGGTCATTTTTCCGGGGATACCACTGCCCATAAGATAATGCGTGCAGGATATTATTGGCCTACTCTTTTCAGAGACGCGCATGCATATGTTCGGAAATGCATTCAGTGCCAGAAGTTCGCCAACCGAGAAGCACGGCCAGCCGCACCACTACTCTCGGTAGCAGTAGAAGAACCTTTCCAACAATGGGGTTTGGACGTAATTGGGGAAATCTTACCTCACTCTTCTAAACAACATCGGTATATCCTTACGGCCACTGATTACTTCACCAGGTGGGTTGAGGCAACACCGTTACGCCGAATCAACGATCAAGAAGTAATAGAATTCCTCACGCATTCCATCATGACCAGGTTTGGCGTTCCGACTTCTTTAGTTTTTGATAATGCGACTTATTTCTCATCTTTTAAGTTATATGATTTTGCGCTGGAAAATGGAATTATTTTGAAACATTCTGCAAACTACTATCCCCAGGGAAATGGATTAGCTGAGTCCACTAACAAGAACCTCATCCGGATTATTAAGAAGACCCTTCTATCCCACCAGCGTAACTGGCACAATGCCCTTCACAATGCACTGTGGGCTGGCCGTATTACTCCAAAGTCCTCTTTAGGCACCTCCCCATTTTTCCTCGTGTATGGAAAAGAAGTTGTTCTACCTTCTCATCTATCTCTCCCGGCCCTCCAGCTGTCCCAAGAATGTCATGGCACCCCGTGTCCCACCTTGCAGAACCGAATCGACACCTTGCTGAAATTGGAGGAAGAAAGGCAAAAGACCCGGGAAAAGTTTGCCATCCATCAGAGCCGAATCAAAAGATGGTTTGATAAAAAGTCCGCGGGAAATAAAATTTTTGAAGTAGGAGACCTGGTCCATAAGTGGGATAAAGCCCATGAGGAAAAGGGGAAGCATGCTAAGTTCCAAGCACTTTGGACAGGCCTGTTCCAAATTAATGAAAAGATAGGATCACACACATTCAGATTACAAACCCTTGATGGACGAGTCGAGGTCCTCCCGGTAAACGGGCATGACCTCAAACACTATTTCACTTAACAGCCCTTCGAGGGCTGTCTGGTTTTGTACCATAGTTCCTTGTCTCCTATTTGTTAAAAAAAATAAAAATAAAAAAAAAATAAAAAATAAAAATAAAAATAAAAATAAATGAATAAATAAATAAAATAAAAGCCTAAGGAAGGATTTGTTAGAGTCACGCAGATTGGCATACTGCTGCAGGTTCTCCGCTGATGGAAATTCCTTCCCGATAAACTCAAAGGTGGCAAAAGCTTGCTTGTTCTCCGCACCTAAAGGTAGCACATTACCGAGCTCAAGTCATCAAGCAGGAAAGCTTACCTCGCCAGTCTGAGAGGGTGTCCACAAAAGAAAATGCAGTGTAAATGGTAACCGGACCAGAAGGGAAGAGAGATACTCTATGCTATGTCAGGGTGTTTGGGAAAAACCAAAGTCCTCATACTAGACCAGGGACAACCTCTCTGCAAGCAAAATAAGTCGGGATCCCTCATCCGCCCAGGCTAAATTGCCTTTCAAATAAGTGCCATAAGCACATCTAAATAAGTGCCTCAGGCACATTCAAAATAAGTGCAATAGCACACAAATAAAGGGTAAAGGACTGAGAAAGGCTTCCTGCGCAGAGAGGTGATGTAACGACTCCGCCGGGGTACTGACCAGGCTCGCTGGCAGCGGAGCAACGTTCACGATTCCTAGGCAGTGACTCCGCCGGGACCGAGAGGTTCGCTGGCAGCGGAGCAACACGATGAGGAAAAAATAATCGTACCAGACCCTATGGCCACCTGGAGTTCTCCAACCCTTCCAGTCCGGAGACCTGAAGAAAGAATTTATTTGAATGGCGCCCAACCAGACCAACAGGTTGAGCAACCCAGCTAGATGCCGAAGGCTAGGAAATGGCAACCATAAGGTAAAGAGGACAGTTAGCATAAGCCCCTCCCTCCCCCCGCAAAGACTAACCATCAGCAGAGACTCTGAGTTCATCCAGTGAATCGCCATTTGTTGCAGTCTCTACAACACCCTCCAAAATTTTGACCACCATTTCAAATTTTCGGAGCCCCTTAGAAACAAAGAGAAATTGCTAAGTCACTAAGTCGCAAAAGTAAACAATTCATGAAAATTGCGACCTAGCGACCTAGCGACCCCGCGACCTCAGGTCGCCAGGTCGCCAGGTCGCAGATCCCCTAAACTGATGAAAAATGCGACCTTGCGACCTAGCGACCTCGGGTCGCCAGGTCGCCAGGTCGCCAGGTCGCAATTTTGTCATTTTCAGAAAATCACGACTTAGCGACCTTGCGACCCAGCGACCCCAGGTCGCCAGGTCGCAAGGTCGCCAGGTCGCAAAACTCAAAGTTTGACAAATCTGTGACCCAGCGACCTGCATTAATTGCCCGCACGTGCGACTTTCTATAAAAGGGAGGTCGCAGGTCGCATTTTTCACATTCAGCGATTTGTAAGGAAAACGCCTCTGACAGCTCAACTGACGAGTTTTTCCCGGGTAAGTTGCCATTTCTTCCTGCTGTTTCCGTTTTAATGATTTTCTTACTAAACCCATCTCCCCTTTAGCCTTTAAATTGTCTTTTGGTCGAGCTTTCATGTTTTCTGAGGTTTTTGTAAATTATATGTTACATGAATTGCCCAAAACCTCGCTGTTTGATCCCATGGCATCATCCCTTTGCCTTTGAAATCATGCCACAGCTCCCCCTGGGCCCAGAAATCTTGTAAATTCCCAAGAGAAGGCGGGCAAAAGAGTTCAAGGCCACGCGCGCAAAACCCCCGGCAAGCCAGTCTGCGACCTGCGACCCAGCAACCTAGTCGCGAGGTCGCAGAGTCGCATTTTCTCCATTTTTTGGGATTTGCGACCCTGCGACCCAGCGACCTAGTCGCCAGGTCGCTAGGTCGCGTTTTCCCATTTTCCGGAGATCTGCGACCTAGCGACCTAGCGACCCAGCGACCCCAGGTCGCCAGGTCGCAAGGTCGCAAGGTCGCGCCCGGGCCCTGTTTGTGCGATCCGCGACCCAGCGACTCAGCAGTCCAGTTTTGCATTAACGCAGCTAGATTTCATCACTAAATTGTAACTGGTTTTATCACCATGTCGTTCTTATCGTGGGACTCCTTTCTGAATTTGACAGGTGAAACTCAAGGTGACATAGAGTGCATACCTGTGCTCTCAGATTCTAGTGACATGGCGCCCCCGCTATCTCGGAGGAAGGACAAGAAAAAAGTGGAAGAGATTGATGAGCTGGAGGTGGTGTCCCCACCCCCAATATTCCGAGATACACTATGTACTTTTTCAAAAGATGACAGCATGAGATGGTACCAGATTTATCAGGAGTTCGCCAAAATGGAAGAAGAATTTCCAGAAGATCTCCCAGACCGAGAAGTATACTTGGCGGTAAAGAGGTCCAAACTACATTTGGCAGGGGCGCATCCAGCCATATTCCCATGTCCGGAGATCATAGACTGGATCATACAAAAGACAGACCCCGAGAAGTTTGTGATCAGGGATTATGAAGGCAGAGCTTTCACTACGCTGGTAGGCTCGGATGCACACATTTATTATTCACTGCCTCGCCCAAACCAGCATTTCACTCGAGAATGGGCTGCTACTCACGCCGTCCCAATAGTTGATACTATTAAACAATGGTGGGAGGAGCCCAAGAAGTTCAAGGTAAAAAAGAACCAGGAATACCCAGTGGCGAGCCTAAGGAAGGTTTACAAATTGGTTGCCGCCATGCTCTGCAGACTTTACGGGCGCCCAGATTGTTCCACCTTCAGCGGCAGTTGGGCTACTATCATGGAGTATGTGACAAAACATGGCACCCGTTTCAACTGGGCCGGCATACTGATGACGTCGATGCAGACCAACTTGAACTCGGCATTGGCCCCGGAAGAAGGAATGCCTGCTGAATTTTACATGGCCTCGTACCTACTAGACGCGGTTTGCGCCCGAGTAGATTTTGATGGATGGGAGCACAACTGGGACTCCGAGAACACGCGCGCAATTCATCTGCAACTCAAGGTATTTTGGGAGTCCAAATACAAGCAAGATATAGATCATATTTCCCAAATATTTATTCCCTCTCTGTACAGACATTTATTTGGCCAAGACGCCCCTTGCATGTCGTGGCGGGCCAAGGAAACGCTAGTTAAAGTGGGACACTGGTTCCCTTTCCCGGGATACACCTTCATCCGAGTTTTTGGAACTTACAAGGCGCCACATGCTATGCCTCGCTTCATGACGGACAAAATGCTTATTCAGGAGGTGTGTTTTCAGATGTCACACGGATTCTCCAACATCCTGTCTAAGGGCAAAAAGAAGTCGTGGCCCACTCTGCCCCTCACCATTGGTGCATTCACAGTTAAAGACTTCAAGGAAGTACTAGCAGAGGCAGAAGCAATGAGAAGTTATCAGCTGGGGGCACTTGAACACCAAACATATGACCCAGAGAGAATAGTCCCTGAACACTGCCGGAGAGCCAACCTCAAGTGGACTTATCAGCATCTTGAACTCCCAGCGGAAGATGAGAGAAGAAACTGGTATAATGCTGAAAGACAACTTGCTCCGGAAATTGACGTGGTCCAGGAAGACTCAGATGATCAGAACTTAGAAGACAGAAGGCGTCAGTTAGGAGGTGCCTCTTCATCTATACTCAAGAAATCTCGAATCAACACAGGGCCAACTCCATCCATCAAACAAAAGGAAGCAGAGGCAAAAGCCCAGCAAGAAAGGGAGAAAAAGCTAAAAGAAGATGAGGAGGCACGCCAAAAGAGTGCAACAGCAACACAAAAGAAGAAGCTGGCCAAAGAGGCCAGGAAAGAAAAAGAAGACAAAGAGGCGCAAGCTGCAGCGGAACAGGCGCTTAAGGCAGAGTTGGACAAGGCAGAGGCTGAACGCCAAAAGAAAGCCGAGCAGGCTGCTGCAGCTGAACAGAAGAAGAGGGCCGAAATAGAAGCAGCAGCAGAAGCTGAACGGCGGAGGAAGGAAGAAGAGGAGAAGAACACAGAGGAAAGAGAGGATGACATGCTGGACGATCTTGAGGTAACTCCTCTCGACATACCTCAGGGCCGTACAAAACTCTCTGATGTTAGATCGCCCCAGAGACAGGAAGAAGATGTGTTCGACCTGACCAGACTCACATTTGATCAGTTTTAGTTCAAAATCTGTCAAGAGAAGAGGAGGTCATTGGCACAAAGTCCCTCTGCCTCATCCGCAGTGTCAACATGCAAGGATATAGTTTTGGATACCAGGACTAATCCGGTAATGATAGCATCAGCAGGTACTGCTTTCGCTGCAGCTACGGAAGAGAATGTAACCCGAATGAGTAGAGAAATAGTATCTCTACAAAACAGACTGCACGCAGCTGAACAACGCGAAAAGATAGCAGAGCAGGAGAAAGCAGAATTGCAAGCAGAAGTCCAGCAACTTCGAAACCAAGCTCTACCAGCAAATGAAGTCTCGCTTGCCATTTTCAAGGAGTGTGAGGTGTTGGAAATGACTATGAGATAGGTATATGGTGAAATGTTCACCATCAAACAAACAGTCGCTCCTCTGGCAAGAGCACGAATGGAAACCAGGCAAAGACAAGATCAGCTCAAAGAGGCTTCACAGGCTTTGGACAGGATGATGGGTTGGACAATACAGTACCCTCAGGCACCTGAAAATTTTCCTAAGAGGGACTGGATCCAGACGCAGGATGCAAAAGTTCAACTCCGCATGGCGATGCAATCTGGAGACAAATTGTCTAAAGACCTGGACAAAGTGATGTCCTCGTACAACCACCTGATTAGTGGTATCGACTCCATGCATACGCCGCATCACATCCCATCGCTTGGGGCATTAGAAGAGGAGAAAACCTGGGAGCAAGTAAACCAGGACATTCAATCGTTCTTGCAACCTATCAAGCAGGCCGCAGCTGATCCAGAGCCCTCCGCATCTCAAGAGCATCTTAGTCAATTCATCGCCGCTCCAGCGCGGATTTATACCAAGCTTGCGTCGCTCTCAAATCAGATCGGACAGAAAAGGGAAACCTTAGTACCAAACGCTCTGGAATGTGTGCATAGGTTGAAGGAGGAGGTACCTCTGGTGTCCCCCATAGCGGCAGAACACCAGGCATGGCAGGATTTCCTCAGAGAGCAACAGGTTGACATCCCTGACATTAACATTTCGCGTCCCGGCAGCAGCAAGTCCTGAGCAGCAAGTAGAACCAGGTCGCAAATCGCACCAACAGGACAGGTCGCAGGTCGCATCTCCTACCTAGGTCGCAGGTCGCATCCCCTACCTAGGTCGCAGGTCGCATCACCTACCCAGGTCGCAGAAGGAGTGGGTCGCAAGGTAACCCAAAGGTCAAGAAGGCGAACAGTCAAGGAAACCCAACGGACAATTTTGGCATTATAAATACTCCTACGGGACATTGTAAAAGGGCTTTTCTTTTTGGGAAAACTCAAGAGCTACATGCAATTGTATTGAAAGATTCTACACTTGAGCATATGAATATAGAGTCTTGTTAAAATACCCTATGGTTATGATGTGTTTTTCTGTATGAACACTTTGCGTATTCCTTGTACAGTTTCAGAATATCCTATGATTAATGAAGCTGCACTTTTCATGTCATCGTTTATGCGTCATGGCTATCCGTGTTGTATCAATGATGTTCATTTTATTATCTGTTCTATTAATGAATGTTAATGAACTATATTGTTAGCATTTCGTTTCATCTTTCAGGAAGTGGAGAGGTATCTTATCATAAAGAACTATTTCTTTTGTGATCAGACTACCGTACAAGCATTACCCCACAAAAGATGTGTTGCTAATGACATCTCTTGAGGTGTACGTGTTTTATCTATAATCTTGCTACGCATAGTGTTTGATTCGTGTTTAACACATTAATCTTGTATTCTGTATCACGTGAATGAGTGTATGTCCTCCGCAGATTCAAACAGGTTCTTTTGAGACCGAAGGGAAGTCATCTTAAGTGGTAGCCGGACCCACACCCCGGACGGGATCCCTACTCCAAACGGTTTAAGGTCTAATTGGGACTTTCTACCGAGGAGATCCCCTACTGTTGGCCGGACAAATTTTCCCGTCAACACAATGGTTATCAAGAGTCTCTTAAGAGGATCCCCTTTGAATTTTTATATGGACGACAATGTCGCACTCCTATCAATTGGAGCAACCCCGAAACCAAGTTAATGCTTGGACCAGAAATGTTAGCTGAGATGGAATGAGAAGTAAGAAAGATCAGACAAAATCTAAGATCTCATCAAGATTGACAGAAGGTATATGCAGATAAGAAGAGGACTTATCGAGAGTTTGAAGTGGGTGATCATGTGTATGTAAGGATTAAACCAAAGAGGAGCACACTAAGGTGGGCATCCTGTGCCAAGTTCGCTCCTAGGTTCTATGGAACCTTCCAGATATTGGAGAGGGTGGGGCCTGTGGCATACTAATTTTCCTTACCCAGCCATATTCGGGTGCACAATGTGTTCCATATATCCTTACTGAAGTGATATGTGCATGGCCCAAAGCATGTAATCCACTAGCAAAGAATTCAGGTAGGTTAAGATTAAAAATCCTAACTTGAAATACAAAAATTTTATGAGAATTTAATTTGGATTTTTATTATTATTGTAGGTCAAGCCAAACGATGAATTTCTGGTCAAACCTCAGCGCGTAATTGACTGGAGAGAAATCATGCTTCGAAGGTGAGCCATCACCCAGGTTAAAGTGTAGTGGAAGCACTTCAACTCGCATGAGGCTACCTGAGAAGATGAGGGATTTGTTCCTGGGGCTTATCCAGAATTGTTTTCTGAGCTGGAGTGAAACACCGAGGATGGTGTTTACTTCTAGGGGGGGAAGTTGTGACAACTCGCTTAAGTGCTAACTAGTTGTTGACTAGTTGTTATGTCATTTTATTTTAAGAAACTGAAACATTTTATTTCTTTTGGAAAATATTATTTGATGAACATGAGTTAATTTTATTTTGTTGAAAATAAATTTAGTTATGGAAAAGTGTTTCCATAAAACAAAAAAAAATAATGATGTAAAATTATTCCAAGAACTGAGAGGTGGTTGAACACTTTAGATAGTTACCTTTTCCTCTGAGGATAAAGGCACATCCCATTAGGAAAAGGGGTTTTGTTCTAGGACTAAGGGGAGAAAAGGAAGAGAGTGATGAATTCCTGAGCCGGTAGTGACCAGTGAAACACTCATCATTCCTGAAGATTTCTGGAAAATAAGACTAGACTTGGAGTCCCGAGGTCTCTTTCGAAATCTTTGTCAACCTTCTCATCTCAAGTGTGGAGCACGGGGGAAGAGGAGGACGTAATCACCTCTCTTATGGTAGGGAGGACATCATCAGCAAAGCCAAAAACAAGATAAGTAAACATATTGTATTTATTATAGATATGAGATTTAGGCATATCTAACATAGGTCTGAAATTAGACCAGACATCTCAAGATTGGAAGATGTGTATTACTTTAAGGAAGAATGAATGTACATTTTGCATGTTTATTAAAATTCATATCTGTTTATTTTATCTCCGAAATTATGGTTTAGTTGTAGACCGTTAATTGTGAGTGACTGAGTAAAGGGTCTCTAGTAAGTGTTGTTGATAAAACTTGTTTGTCATAAAAAATAAAAACATGAAAGAAAAAAACCATAGTTTTGTACAAACTAGAAAGATAGTTTAAGCTAGAAGAGTATTGTTAGTTTAGGGTCCTGGGTGGGAGGCACTAGACCCCAAAACTAGTCGTTATTCCAAAAAATATGATATACACTGACAGAGAAAGATGGTTCGGTCATCATCCTACAAATTGGAAAGGAATTTATAGAATTACTATTCTTAAAGAATGAAAGTAAACTATATCAGAAAAGAAAATTTACTTTACAATATATTCAAACAAAATCCTGAAATAGCATGCAAAGATGTATTGTTGGAAAGAATATACACTAGATTGATAGACTGTATTTTAAAAGAAAACACATTAAGTATTTTATACAACAAAGAACAATCTAACTCTACTCGGCCAAAATGGCACGAAACCCATCAAATTATATTGCGAAGATAACTGAGAAATGGAACCAATTTCATACCATAGAATATAATAAAGCTTAAATCATTACAATAATATACCCCGAAGGGTAAACAAAATTTTAAAAGTAGAAACAGTACAGGATACTAAATGGGGCAAACAATATCTATTAATTTGTGGGGTAAAGGCATGCAAGAAACCCCAATAAAATGTATAGATTTAAACCTTCAACTAGTTCCATAGATATTGTAAAACAAAATATCATTGTGATTAGTTAAATCCTCAGAGTCGATTGATACAGTAAGACTCAAATACACTACTCATCGAATAAAAGAAACTGCTTGCAGGTTTGCCGAGTAGGCAGAGCCGTGCATACTAAGACTAACATATTCGGTTCGACAACCACAACCCTTAAGTTAAACTTCAGTAAGCAGAGTGCTGCATGCTAGAAAATTTAGGATGTGTCTCTTTGCACTCAAGAAGGAGAAACATAATTCAAAATACCTGACAGAGAAAGGATAGCATCAGGGAATCATATTATGTCTGAACCTACAAGGAGAAAGAGGACTCGGTGGAAACCCTTATGCTTTTGGGTTAAGGGATTACCTGCACCCAAAACAAAAGTAACATCAAAAATGGTAGTTAAGGCCCATCTAAAAAACCAAGTGAACGAACAATTTAATCGAAATAAGAGCAAGGATTTTTCTAACCTGACTTAAAATTCTTTTCCGGCAAAGACCCAAACTATGGGGAGGCCCAAAATAAAAGAGGAACTGGTTATAAACTCATGACAAAACTGTACATATAACGAAACTCAAACTGTATTACCAATGAACAGAGGAAACATCTTTAAATCATCAAAACCTGTAGCAGTGGAGGGTATATTTCTCGAGGAAACTGGAGCACCTTCTTGTTGGCTGTGGCTCCAAAACTCTCTGAAAGACCAAACATATTACCAAATAGAACCCTGCCACCCATCGAATGAACAAGGCAAGGGCATTAACACATCCTCTAAGGATTAATACCAAACAGACGACCAAAGAAGAAAAGAGAATCAACATAAGTAACACCGCAAGAAAACACTAAAATATTCAGTTACCTGGTCATGGCAGATGGCACTCAAATCCAGAAAGAAACGAGATGGAGAAGCTGCCGCGTAAGTTGCAGACCAAGCGATGAAATGAGCAATGGCGGTTACGGTTGCAAGGGTATTACCCTAAGCTGCTTTCGATTAACTCTCCACTATCAATCATGAGACTCCCGATTGAATGGTGGAAAGAAAAACATGTGGTCACATATGGTTGAGGCAGATCCCGATACGTGTACTATCCATAAAGATTCATTTAATGCTAAAGATATCAGGTGGGCTTAAGCCATATGAATTAATCTGAAACGAAAGTAAAAAATTTAAAACCTGACCTATCAAACCTTAATGAATGGATACGAGATCAAATAAGTACTATGTCGGGTTGGCCAAAATGTGAGCCTCAGGAATGCGTTAAACCAAGAGGGTTAACCTCTTAGTTTCATAATGGCTGTTGTAATGTTTTAATAGCACAAATTATATGGATGTGGTTCAGATACTCAGTATCTCAATTGTATATGTTAATCATTAGTCAAATAATGGTATGGATATAGTAAATCTATATAGTAAGTATATGTATATTAATCTTGAGTCAAAATATGGATTAAGGAATATAGTAAAGTAATAAAGTAAAGAATTTTTTTTTTTTCGTGATGTATGTTATAGATCCAATCAAAAGGATCATTTCTTATCTGATCAAGCACAAAAGATAACCCCTATAGTGTCTAGAGAATTGAACCAATAAATCTCAATAACAAAAGTGTTTAACTATAAATACTTAACAAAATAGAACTTAACAAAATACATAATGAAACTTAAGATCCACAATTCTATTAGAAATCATGAAAAGAGAAATATCCTTAAAATTTTCAAATAGGAAATCATAGAAGAATAGATATGATGCATATAATATTGGGTTACAATATCATACACAAATATTCAAAGAATATGATGCATAATATCAAACACAAATTTAGAATATGTGAAATTTAATATTTAATTATATTTAAATATAAATTTATTTTGTAAATTAAATAGATATCTAATAATAATATACAAAATAAGATTAACATATATTTTATATTAATTATAAATTTTAGAATAAGTTAAATTTCAGAAGAGAGGAATAACCTGTTTCTGAGTTTTTTAATAACCCAACGTTTTGGACTTCCTAAGTGAGTCCATCATCAGGGGTAGATGCCAAATATTCTTAGAAAAGATTGTGAGGATTAGGGCAAAGGAATAGATATATAAATATTAAATTATTGAGGAGTTTATTATGGTTAGTTTGATGAAATGTAATTTAATTTAATTAATTGTAATTTATATAATTATTTGAATTGTGTATTTATTTATTCGAAATATTTATTTAATTAATTTATTTTGTTTATTTATTTATTTATTTTTATTTTTATTTATTTGATTATTTATTTATTTATTTATTATTATTAATTGAAATATAATGTATTAAGAAATATTAAACCTTATTGAATTGAATAATTAAAAAATTAATTACATAAGGGGGTTATACTATAGAATAAGGTAGAATATAAATTTTTTTAAGACTAATTATTACATTTATAATTTGTTAATTTTGATGTCATAAGAGGTTTGATGTATTAAGGGTTTCCAAGTATTACTGATGATAAGTCCATCATCACGATTTATGTTATTTTTCTTTTTCCAATTTCTATGGCCTCTTTGATTTTTCTTTTTAGGTAATGGTCCTCTTTAGAGACAAGTTTGGCATCCTCCATTCATATGTAATGTGAGGATGAGAAGGCATGCTCTGCTAAGGTAGATTTAGCAGGTTTGTTCCTAGATAAGTCAACAATATGTTCTTTCAGTCTAATGTTAAGCGATCTAACTGTTTCGCCAATGTATTCTTTACCATAAGAGCATGGTATAATGTAAACTCCTTTTTGCAGCCTAGGATTTATAGGGTCCTTAGCGGATTCTACCACATTCAAAATAGTATTAGGGGGAGTGAAGGCAATCTTAATGTTATGCTTGTTAAGTATTCTAGAGATTTTATCAGTTGTTCCTTTTATGTAAGGCAAAGAGATTTTGGGGATGTCAAAGGCTCTTTTTATGTTATTTTCATTAAGGTTTTGGTAAATGGTTTTGTTTATGACATGTTTATTATATCCATTATGTTGAAAGACATGGTGGAGATGGTTTATCTCATGTTCTAGGTGGTGAGAGTCTGAAATTCTGGATGCCCTAGTCGTTAGGGTTTTGATGATGCCATTTTTTTGTTTAGGGTGGTGATGTGAGTTAGCATGAAGGTATCTATCTGTGTGAGTTTTCTTTCTATAAACTTTGGTGCTGAGTTTTCCTTCTTTTTTTGTTAAAAGGATGTCTAGGAAAGGTAATTGTTTGTCATTTTCAATTTCAATGGTAAATTTGATGTGACTCGAGAGACTATTAATGTGAGCTAAGAAATCATTTAATTTTCAATATACCATGGGTCCATTTTGCGAAACATCATCTACATATCTTTTCCATTCTTCAAGGGTGAATGGAAAGGATTTGAGGGCTTTTTGTTCAAAATGTTCCATGCATATGTTGGCAATTATAGGAGATATAGGTGAGCCCATGGCTACCCCATGAGTTTGTTCATAAATTATTCCATTGAAGTTGAAGAAAGATGATTTTAAGCACAACTTTAGGATGTCTACAGTCTCGTTATCTGTGATATTTTTCATAATGTTGATGGCTTCATCTATAGGAATCATAGTGTAAAGGGAGACAATGTCAAAACTTACCATGAGATCTGCGTCTTGAATATCAAGATTTTTGGTCCATTAAACAGAGGATGCAGAGTCTTTGATATGCGACGAGGTGTTTCCGGCAAGGTGGCGAAGCTTTTTGGAAAGGTATTGGGCAAGGAGGTAGGTGGGTGAACCTATGGTGTTCACTATGGGTCTTAGATGGATGCCTACTTTATGCACCTTGGGAGCACCATATATTCTAGGGGTGATAGACCTAGAAGGGGTGATTCTCTTTTTTATGATGGTGTGAAGAGATGGATCTTTTATTTTCTTTGGTTACTTACTTAAGAATTTTAGGGCTAGGATCTTTATTTAAGATTCTATAGCAACCACTATTGTTCAGGTGATCTTCCATTTTCATATCATATTCAGACCTGTCAATTATTACCGTTGCATTACCTTTATATGATTTTAGGATAATTATATTTTTATTATTTTTTAGGTTATTTAGAGCAAGTTTTTCTTCTTTGGATATGTTACACGGAGGTGGTTTGGCATTTTTAAGGATCTTAACAGTATCTTGTCTTATTTCCTCATCTTCGATAAGGTTAATATCTCTGATGGAAATTTCTATATTGCTAATTATATTGTCAACAAGGATTTTAATAGGAGTAATGGAAAAATTTAAACCCTTATGAAGAAGGGATGTGGAGGATTGGTCTAGGCTAATGCTGGACATGTTTATGACAGTGGGATTATTAAATACTTCATTGTGGGAGTTGCTGAGGGATGGGTTTATGATAGAGGGATTGTTAAATCCCTCATTGTGTGAGTTTCTTGGGGATGAGTGAGAGACTGTGTGGAAGTTGATAGGTCTAGGTGTGATATTTACATGCTGAGAAGTGAGGTCTACAGGTCAAGAACTAAGTTTAGATGAGACAGAAGTGGAGTTTATGGGTGGAATGGGGATATAGGAGTGGGTACTCTCTGGTGAAGAGATGTCGATGTGTTTGATAGAGTCGTTGATTCTGTCTGTTGTTAAATTCTTCTGCAGATGTATAGTTTTTGCATTGGGGTCTGCGTGGACATCAACGTTTGTAATATTATTCTCAAGAACTATGTCAAACTCTACCCACAAAGGAGGGACAGTCGAGTGCGATATTAAAACATCAGAATTCATCATGTATACATTGTTGTGTTCGATTTGCATGCGGAGATGATTAGAATCAATCTGCGAGCTGGCGTGAGGAGTGTTATGGTTACAAATCTTTCCAGAGATGCGGCAGAAAAGGGACGACGCTGTGCGATGCAAGGAATGAGATAAACGAGAGATTTTTTTTCCTTCTTCACCGTGTCTATGAAATGCCATCGATCAGATTTTATAAAGGTGAGGGCATCTAAAGAATGCCACAGGTTGAAATGCAACGATGAGGCTAACAAGAGTTGTAAGCCCATTAGTTCTTGGGAGATTTTAATAAGGCACAGTCTGGTGGTTTTAATTTGGGTTTTAATTAGGGATTCACTCATTTTTTTGAAGATTGGCAGGTTGCGGCCATGATTGAAGTTAAATTTGATAAAAAAAATATTTAAAAAATATATATATTTATAATAGTACTAAAATTTTAATTTTTTAAGTGATTAAAATTGTTAACTTAATTTAATATTATTGTATTTAATTCAACTATTATGTAAATATTGTATTTAAAGGGAATAATCTAAATAATCATTTATTAAATAGTTATTTTTATTTTTAATTGATAATTAAATTATTATGAATTTTAATATTTTTAAAAATTAATTTTATATTAAATAAAAATCATATTCAATTAATTAATTCTTTTATTAAAATATTCAAATAAAGTATTTTTTTAAAGTAATTTGAATTAAAACGAAAATTTTCGTAATTAATAATATATAATTATTTTTATATTTGAAATTTTATCTTTCATCTTATTATATAGTAATAGAGGTGTAGTTTAATTTATAAATGAATTAGATTTTGTCAAGAAATCGTTAAACAATTTCAAGAAAAATTGTGAATTTTCATTATTTAAAAAGCATGTTTGAATACATAAATAGATTCAAAGCCATGAAAAACCCTTGGAACACTCTAATTTTACAAATTAAACAACTTAAACAACTTAAACTGAAAGTGTAGCATCTATGCCTCATTTCATTTACTAAACGACATTTTACCTTTTACTAGACATTGAAGTTATTTTGATTATTTTATTCATTGATTAACAAGTATGTTAGTCAGGAAATTATGAACTAAAGTTTCTCACTGGTAAATTTTTTTTTAATAAAAAATTATGTTGTCATGAGTCTGATGGAAAAGTTTCCAAGACCCTAAAAGTAGTTGAGAAAAGCACTTGTTGGAAGTTACCTCTCCTTTAGTATAAAAGGAAAACCCTAGAGGTGGAAAGGGGTTCTGTGCAGGAAAAAGGAAGAGAGATTCAACTAGAAAGCTGAACATCAGAGTACTAGAGCTAGAATAAGGACTAGTGGTTCTTTGTACCTGAAGGGAGAAGAGACTGGACTAGAGTCCTGAGGTCTACCTCCTTGGTAAGAAAATTACTGTTGTGAATCCTACTTTGGTGAGGGCATGGGGGGAGTAGAGGATGTCATCGTCTCACTCAAGGTTGGGTGGAAGCCGCCAGTTGTTCCGAGTGAGATAAGTAAATCTAATAGAATATGTTTTCTGTATGTAAATAGTTGAGGAATTTTTGTGTTTTCTTACAGAGAATAGAGCGTAGGAGAAAGAGCCTGCTTGGAAATAAAAACTATAATAGAAACTCTATGAAATTAGACAACAAAATGAGGGTTTCAATATCAAATTTTAAAATTTGGTAAACCCTTAGTTATCTCTGAGAGGGAAAAGGAATATTTTCTCTTAGACAGGCAAATAAATAAATCTCCTAATAGTGGTTAACTAGAAAACAAGTAGGATTGATAGAGAGTGTTGGCTCGAGGGGTCTTGACCCAGGTTTGGATTTCAAGGTTTGCCAACAAACCCCTATACTACTGGCCCTTTCAGTAGTGACCTACTTGCGTAGGTCAAAGTCTCACCCAAAGTAGTATGGGTGGGTGCTAGAACTAGGTTTTCGCACCCTGAGAAAGGATAGGTAAGGCAAGTGGAGCTGCGTCCTGCCTCAAGATGTCCAGGTCTTCCCGGGAAGGACTTATAGGTGTGCAAGATCAATTATACTATGGTGCTCAATAATCATATACTTCTAATACAGTAGTTCAGTATTGCATAAAACAGAACAACACAGATCTAGATGCAGTAAGAACACTTACAAAGAACTTTTGCAGCTGAATACAAAATACGCATAACATAGTAATTACCAATGATTCACATAAATAGTACACATAGATTCAGTTCTCAACAACCTTTCTTATTCATCAATTCATCAATTCCCTCTTACAATACCCGTCCCAACCTGCGCACACAGCAGCAGGGTCCGCATACAGCAGGACTCTGGATCTCCCCGCACACAGCCAGCAGGAGTCTTTCCCCCAAAAACCCAAACAGATTTACTAAACCACAATTCGCATCAATATATCTTCATTTCTTTGCCTTACAATTCAAAATGTTCCTCTATTTATAATAATCTAGCCTAAACTTTCCTATGGTCTGCAAACCGTGTTTTTCGGACCCCTGGTTTACCCTTTGACCCATTACAATGCTTTCAGGGCTTTGACCCACCCCAAAACCCTTGCGCTAAACTAAAGATAATAAAAAATATACAAAATAGGACCAGTTTCACAGCTCGTAGGAGACCCTGTTCCAATAGTCCCCCAACACAATCTTGTGACTTGTCCCAAGTCACTGTAGTGGTGCGGTCTCTTTCTGTGCACGTAAGGTATTGAAGGCGACGATCAGCGGAGGTAACACTTCCTCACTCTGGGCAGTAGCACTTTGTGCGATAGCGACAAGCCTCAAGGAGGTAGGTCTTTCAGGGGCCGTGGTAACCCATTCCAAAATTTGGTTGAGCCGTGCAATGGTGTTGTGGGCATCCTGAGATATCTGGAAGGCAGCATCGCCCCATGGCTTCAACTCTTTCTGATGGCATGCTTGGCATGCCGAAGATTCGCAATCGTGTCCTGGAAAACGTTGCTAGTTTTCAAGAGTGCTAGACACTACGCCGGGGCGAGGGAAGGTAAGGCAGCTTCGATTTGATCGAAGGCAGATTCCTTCTGCAGTAAGTCCTCTCTCACATGTTGAAGCATTGGGTTGAACTAGACCGCTGTCTAGAGATGCATGCCCACTTCGAGCAATTGAGTACCCAAAGTAAGTTGTCTTTTAATAATGTCTGAAGCTTTTGTTATCAACGTAGCCTGTTGTGCCTGGACCTCTGGGGATATGGTAAGTTGTGCTTGGGCCTAGTACGCTATGAATTGGCGGGCCATTTGGGTCTTGAGGGCCTGCACTTCGGTTCAGGATGCCCTAAGCGCTGCAACTAGGCCTTCTAGGGTAGCCCAGAGCAGAGATGACACAGGGATTTCATCAGGGATCTCTGTGTCGGGCTAGTGAACCATTGTTTCAAGCTACGCCATAAGGGAGATATCTTCGGTTTGGCGTGTGAGGAGCAGTGTGGCCACACTGAAGTGTTGCTACGCGGTTTGGTCGCGATGATGGATCTCTTGCAGCATGACAATGTGTAATTGTAACACCTCGCTAGGCAGCTGCGCCAAGTCTACTTGTAGTTCTGTAGTTGTTGGAAGGTGGTCACTGACCAAGATAGTGTGAGATAGCGAACAAATATGGCTTTCACTGGTAGGTAGTCTAGAACTGAGGAGAGGTCCCAGCGTATCCCTATACTACTTCATCCCCCAGGGGGATGGAATATCCTTGTTAGTCATCCCTTTCATGCTTAGGACTAGCTGCGACTCAACTGTGTTAGTTCTCATAGTGAGTTGTGGTAGTTGTGTATCATCCTTCGTGGCATCTTCCGAGCCCAGCTGGCTAGGTCCTGTGATCATCTCAGGGTTGGAAAGGTCTAGAACTTCCGTCGTGTAGCTTTGGCGCCATTCTGCACAGGATTCAAAGTAAAGTTTCCCTTTTGGGAGCTAGAGGGAAATCATCTTATGAATATCGACGTCTCCAGACCCTCTTAACACAATGTCTACAGGCGTTGGACTGGTGGGTGCCGAGGTGCTAAGAAGGTTAGGGCCTGCCATAATAGCCAAAGGATATGTTTTCAACATTGGAAACTCATGGACAACGGAGGTAGGTTGACGGGGTACAACCCAAAAGCTACAAGTCCAGACAATCAAGCAGTAGAATAACAGATGCAGATAACAGAGACAACATGGAGCCTTGATCAAAGTTATCCTTTCTTCCTTATAGTACCCAGGGTTATCCAACAGTAGAGTAAATCTAACTTGAAACTTACCATCACTCATCCGGAAAAAACTCACCATAAATTGCTGCATTGATGGCCAGCCGCCTGTTTTCTGTAACGGTAAGATTCCCTTTTCACCAGAATGCACTGTTCTGAAAGTCACCGCTCACACCTGATGGCTTTCCCATGGATCTACTAACTTTGGATGAAGCATCTGTGTTGTCTGCACATCCCAAATTAAAGCCGACATCGGATGTGTTGTAATGTGATTTAGGTACAACTCACGCAGCTTGGCAACCGTACGCATCCCATTCAGTGCTGCAGGTGGGACTGTTCGGGGATCAGTCTTTCCTTTCGTCCGGCTAAGGCTCCAGTATCCAACCATGTGTTCCCCTTGATCCGAGTGTGCTGTATAGGTGTGATCTTCCCTCAGTTAAGGCGTTCGTGTTCTGCAGAGTTGCATCGAGCACCCTTGCGCCATCTCCCACTCTAAATGTTCATAGAAACTCATCTCGCAAATTATCCCATTCGTTGCCATGTTTTCTTAGGTAACACATTTGCATCTGATTCAAGGTCCAAAATAAATTGTTCCATCTCGTAGTCACAAATTTGCTTAGTAAGCCGCATTTCCCTACCGGTGCATTTTTTTATACCTGTATAGTTTGTGTAGATCCTTGGTCCCGGAGGTCGGATCGGGCCGCGCTGCGCAGCTATTCATTAATGCCTGAAGGTTCTCTATAGCCTTTGGGTTACATAGCAGCTTTAGACATGCCTGCAGAAAGGGCTCAACCCCCTCATATGTCTTGGGGTGTGTCGGTACCTGCGCAGTAGCTGCTACTCTCTGAGCGACATCCTAGTCAGCTATGGCCATGGTCTCTTGTCCCCTCTTTATGTTCAATCCTCCTTGACAGGTCAGAGGATCCCTGGAAGCCTCTTCCTTCGATCCCTGGGTGACCATCGCACTGCGTATTATGACTTTCACACTTGGGTCTATGTTCCTTAGCTTGGCTTTAACTCTCTGCATATTATTCGTAGGGGTGGGCTTCGTTTCCTACATTTTTTCTATTAAGATTGGGAAATCTTTGACGGCATGGTCCAGCCGTCTGCAATATTTGTAGGATTTCCTTGTGGGATTTGGGCAGTCCCTTGCAAAGTGTCCTACTTCCCCACAGTTATAACAGATTAGCTGTCCATGTCCTCATCATGCGCTTCCCCCTCGACCTCCCCTGCCCCTTGCTAGAGAGCCACCAAAGCTCTCTAGATATCTCGATGACGCAGGGTCCGATTGTACCCTATACAAGTTCCCACGATCTATCATCAAGTCATAAGTGCGACAGTTCTACTCATTGTGTCCTACCGATCGGCAGAACCTGCACCACTGTTGCTTCAATTCTGGGACATACGCACCTAGCCAAGGGAAATGGTTCGTATCATGCAGCCCTACTATACGGCAGTCGTCGGACCATAGCGCGGGTCCGCTCGAGCCTGGTCATGATAGGATGGGTCCCCCACTCACTCCGGGGTAGACCAGACTAAGTCCTCCTACCTACATGTAATCTGCCAATAGAGGCACTGATCCTTCGTATGGCCAGATACCCGACATCGTATGCACCACAGATCTGTGTTGGCTCCTTTTCCCCGTTCCTTTCGTAGGTTCTGAATTTCCATGTGCATATCTCTGAATTACTCCTGAATTTGTTGTACTCCTAATGAAGTATCTTCTTTGGGCGTAGCTTCTAGTTCCATAGTGACTTCCACAGCTTTTTCCTATGACTCAAAGGTTTGGTGACTCATTGGCATACGCAGGTGGGGCAACAACATAGTGATGAACCATTCTGTATGTTGTCTATCATCATACTCAAATCCTCCTTCCTTGATTGCTTTCCTCAATTGCTAATTAGCCTCCCATACAGACTCAGACGCACCTTGCTTGAAGTCCTCCACTTCTTCTACCAACTGAGAGTAAGATTTTGGCTTTCGGAACTATTTCTTCAGAGCGTCCTTAATATCTTGAATAGACACACTCCCGTTTTGAGATATTTATTGCATGTACCAGTCCAATGCTCTTTCTTCAAACGCCAGGGACAGTTGTGCCCTCTTCACCATATCGTTTGTCACATTTTGTTCAGTCCATATGGAATCTGCGACAAACCAAAATCAATTCATATCCACATCCCCTACCCCCTTGAAGGTAGGTAGTATCAGGTGCGCAGCAATATCACTGTCCGACGGAGGTGGTGGTATGGGTGAGTTCTTCCCTTTGTGCGGCCCAGACAACGGTGTAGCCGGGGTCTTGCACAACTTTTTATCGTAGAGGGTTGTAGGCAGATCTTCCCCCATCGAGGTTGGTCTGATAGTATCTAACACTGCGCATCACGTTTTCATTGGGATCCGAGGTCATTCAATCGGTATGACTACACAGAATACTTTTCTCGCACAGTAGTATCTTAATCAGCAATGGTAACATCTTCAAGAAATTGCCCCATAATCCTTTAAATAATCTCCGCTCGGCCTCAGAGTAAGAGACAAACTGATCAATAGCAAATTCTGTCACAAATCCTCCTAGCACATTGTCCACCCAATGATCCACCGTGCGAGGGATGGTATTATGGGTTCTTTCGAGCTGTTGGATCAGCTCTGGAGTCCACTGAGTGACTCGTTTGTCCTTCCAACACTTCTAGAATTCTACAAGCCTAGCCAGCCACTCTTGAAGCTCGATTGCAAATTTCACAAAGAAAATTTCGTATCTTTCTGTAAGAATGTACCTATTTTTCCACTTTTTCGCCGTTAACTTCGTGCTACGATTTTCTTTCACCGCAAACACTTGAATCTAGTTTTTGAACCACTCTTCAATTTCCTTCCTTTTAGGCTTCCTGTACTCTATTGTCATTACCCAATCCATTCCTCAAAATTCTCCAGGTCTCGACAACGGAACCATTTGTTGGCTCAAGGGGCCCTGACCCAGGTTCGGAGTTTAAGGTTTGCCAACAAACCCTTATACTACTGGCCCTTTCGGTAGTGACCTACTTGCGCAAGTCAAAGTCTCACCTGAAGTAGTATGGGTGGGTGCTGGAACTAGGTTTCCGCACCCTGAGAAAGGATAGTTAAGGCAAGCAGAGTTGTGTCCTACCTCGAGATTTCCAGATCTTCCCGGGCAGGAATTATAGGTGTGCAAGGTCAATTATACTATGGTGCTCAATAATCATATACTTCTAAGAAAGTAGCTCAGTATTGCATAAAACAGAACAAAACAGGTCTAGATGCAGTAAGAACACTTACACAGAAATTTCGTAGCTGAATACAGAATACGCATAACATAGTAATTACCAATGTTTCGCATAAATAGTACACATAGATTCAGTTCTCAATAGCCTTTCTTATTCATCAATTCATCGATTCCCTCTTACAATATCCATCCCAATTTGCGCACACAGCAGCAGGGTCTGCACACAGCAGGACTCTGGATCTCCGCGCACACAACTAGCAGGAGTCCTCCCCAAAAACCCAAACAGATTTACTAAACCACAATTCACATCAATATCTCTTCATTGCTCTACCTTACAATTCAAAATGTTCCTCTATTTATAATAATCTAGCCTAAACTTTCCTATTGTCCTCAAACAATGGTTTTTGGACCCCTAGTTTACCCTTTGACCCATTACAATGTTTTCAGGGCTTTGACCCACACCAAAACCCCTGCGCTAAACTAAAGATAATAAAAAATGTACAAATTGGACCAGTTTCGTAGCTCGTAGGAGACCCTGTACCAACAGAGAGACCCATAGAGGTAAAACCACAAGGTAGAAATATGTGTGTCCTATTAAAGCATATAGTAGGTACATGGAAAGGGAACAAGTTTCCCTAGAGGTGGTCCGGTCACCTTTAAAAGAATAACAATGGAACTATGCATGTGGTAAAACTGTAAAGAAGATACTTGTATGAAATTTTGTAGATTGTTTACATTTACTGAATAAGAAAACACATATATAGTTGAATTCTTTTGTACAAGAGTAAAGGAAAAAGTTGTCAGAAAAATAAATATATCTTTCCTAGATAACCATAATATGTCAAAATATAGAGAGGATTTAGCCACAGACATCAAGGCTCGTATCTAGCTGAAAGAATTTACTTAAGAAAAGTACAGTGAATTATAGCAGTTAACCCAGTACTATGAGAACGTAGATAGAGAAATATTAATGACAAAAATGCACAAGTATAAATATCTATACACCAGAGAATGTGAAGAATTGAAAAATATTACATGCAAGTATTGTTATATCAACAAGAGATTAATAGTATTGTTCCAAACTAAAGAAAACATACTTCAAAATGTAACCTTGAGATTGTTAAGTACATTAATAAGAAGGACCTCTAGAATTGGTAGAACAAAGTGGAGAAGCTTAACAGTAATTATATATTAAAATTAAGTAATGAAGTTTAATATCGAACCGAGTTACAAGGCCAACACACAAGCAGTCGAAATATGTTGACTTAGGCCAAATACCCCAAAACATGCAAAACGTGTGTGCATGCACAGAAAATAAAATAAATTAAGAGCAATAGGAACATGCCTTGTAGGCTACTTTAGACAAGCTTGGATAAACAATTTACTTTCCTTTGGACAGAAGTTAAACTAAGAAAATAAATAATTAACTCTTCAACCAGAACAATCCGTCAACTAGAATGAATATCACATGGAATAAAGAAGGAGACCTCTCAAAGTCGAAATAATGCAACCCGCAACTAAAGGAGTCCACAGTGCACAAAGAGGAAATGATTTCATATGTTTACTTGCACAGTGTAAACGTTAGGGTTAAAGAACTGAGATGCTCGAAAGAGGAAAAATATACAAAAAACAAGGCTGTATGGGGGTAACCTTGGAACATTGGTAACCAGGAAATCGTCTAGCACCTTCATACATACCGAAAAACAAGATCTCGGATGGTTAAACTTCCTTGGATTAGGAAACCTGAGTAAAAATAAATAAATCGAATAGTAAAACTCCAGAGAAGAACATGCTTGTAGGGTTGAACCAGAGAAGGAGTCTTTCCATTGGAAAGAGCCTCGCAACAACTCATCTCCTTGCTTAGAAACTACAACCTCACTGTAAATATCACAATGACATGTAAACACGGAGAACAATTTACATAAGACGATGTTACCAAGACTCAACATATTATCCAAGTTGTTACCTCACAAGAAATAGCATAAAAGAAGAAATGCAATTAAAATATGTGGACAACAGGACCCTAACTCACCAAGCTCGAGCTCGGCCACAGCTGGGTTGCAGAGCTCCAGTGGTAGAGCGACAGAGGAATCGAAAAAGAAAACGATTATGGTTTGGCGTGGGTTTGTTTCATACCCTAACAGGTCCAACCATAATCCTAGTCGTCGGGATTGATAGCAATCAATAGACGTGATTAGTCCACTTGTTGTACCAAGGCAGAGACACTTATTACAACTAAATCTTCGTGGACCAGCACGTACCACTGGGTTGGAATTAGTATCAATCATTAATAAATTTATGTACAAATTCTGGAAATCCCCCAACAAACAAGTATGAAGGGTAAAAACTGTATGGTCCATCAAATCAAATCATATGTATGTAATAAGTATCATAATGATGGGTGAATGAATAAAATATATACACCATAATTACCACAGCTTACGAAAAAGTATTGTAATGATGCCATAAGGATGGTGTAACTTAATCAAGGTTATAATAATCACTATAAACAGAATATAGTATTTCGATTGCTTTTCATATGATTGGATATTGTATTTTATATGAATGGATATTTTTTATAATTTCCTTTATAACCTTATTGAAAGTAAGCAATATGATTAGTGAAATTAAATTTCTTTTTTATCTTCGGTCAAGGTGTAATCTGTATCTGAGAAAAGCTATAACGTTGGGACCAATAAGGGTCACCTGAATACAAATGATGTGTGTCAATGTGCACAGAACCAAAGAACAACTAATTAAGAAGAATGAGAAGGAGATCAGCGTATCAAACACCCAGGGTTATAGGGAAGACTCATCCCTAGGCCAACCCAAAAATGAATCTGGAAATGTGGGTGCATCTTAGTGTTGATCAACACTAGAAAACCAGTAGACTACTAGAAGAACAATAGAGACAAACTCATAGGTTTTTGGATAATGTGAAGAAACTCCAAACAAAAATTTCTAGAGTGTGAATTGATAATGAGAGACTGAGGAGAGAACAAAAAAGAATACTCAAGAGTATTTCAGATAAGCAAAATCATCCCACCGCATAGCCCAGCCCGGAAATGGGAACCCACCTACAAAGTGAAAAACAACAACACATATGTGATGATCCTGAAGGAAGTCGCACCCAACGAAGCAACAAAGTTATAACCTATAATGAAGTTGAATTTGGAAATGCTTCTGACCAACAAGAACTAAAAAAGAAGAAGTAGGAATTACAAGGTGAATTTTGGAAGATTAAGCCTCCCACATTCGATGGAGAAGATGAGGAAATGGCAGAATCTTGTATCATTAACATGAATAGATATTTTCAAGTATATGAGTATGACAGTAAACTAAAGGGCAGATTGGAAATTTATCAATTAAGAGAAAATGCTACGTTATGGTGGGAGGAAGTGAATAATGTGTGTGGAATCGAGGACCAGAATGTAACCTAGGATGAATTTGAACAATATTTTAAGGATAATTACCTAACATAATGATTTTATGATGAAAAATCTCTGGAGTTTAATGATTTGAGTCTGGGTCAACTGTCCATGGATGAATTTATCACTAAGTTCACTTCAGTGCAAAGATATGTACCATACTTGAAGGATGAGAAGGCTAAAGTAAAACACTTTTTAAGTAGTTTGCGTGCTCATTCGAATGAAAGAATTGAATTTATGGGACCCAAGAAAATGGAAGAGGTCATTTGTAAGGAAAGAATGTGTTATCAACAGTCTAAGGATAAAGGAGAAAATCGAAAAAATTGGCCACCCAAGAAAGGGCAGAAAAGCTCTTCAGGTTTCAAAAATAACAGAGCTAGAAATTTCAAAACTGCTGCAAGAAATTCAACAAATAAGCCTTATGGGAAAAACCAGTAGAGGGCCAAATGGACAGTCGAGGACTGAACCACCGAAGCATCTAGTAAACTTGATCATGGTCAGATACATAAACCACCATTACAGTGCTAGGGATGCAGAGAGACACACTACTATAAAAATTTCCCACATTGTGGGAGGAAGGAAACCACAACCAACGTGCAAGAAGCATCTACCATGGGTGATGTGGTGTGAAATATACCCAAAATCAATGCTACATTAGAATACTGGAAAGCGATATACTAGCCAAACATGATAGAATTAGAAGGTAAGATGCAAACCCATTATGTATCTGTTTTGGTTTATCTTGGTGCTAGTTTAGGCTATGTATACCCCATAATTGTGGAAAAATGTGCCTTACAAAGTCAAAAGTATAAAAACTCATGGCTACTTCAGTTGGCCGTAGGAACCCAGCTTAAGGTTCATGCTAAAGTGTCCAATTGTTACCTATACATTGGGGATAAGAATATAAAGGTGGAATTAAAAATTCTACCCTTAGGCTCCTATGATATACTATTGGGAATGGACTAGTCAGAAGCACACTTGTTCTTGGTAGACTGTAAGGACAAGATTATATACTTCAAATCTGAAGATGGAACCTGCCAAGAGCTGAAAGGAATAAAGAAGTAATTGAAATTGTGACCCATTACAACATCCCAGTTAAGAAAATTCATTAGGAAGAGATGCCAAATTTATGCAATTTAGGTCGGATTTTCTAACTCAAAAGATAAAACTCCCACGCTGGAAAATATTCTGGGGGTGCAAGAATTCCAGGATGTATTTCCAGAAAACATACCAGGACTACCACCTAAGAGAGATATATATTTTACCATTGAAATTATTCTAGGGACAACATCGGTTTCACGAGCCCCTTACAGAAATGAGTGTACCTGAGTTAACAAAATTAAAGATGCAGTTACAAGAATTGTTGGACAAAGGATATATTCATCCGAGTGGGTCACCTTGGGGGGTACCACTACTCTTTGTGAAGATTAAGTATGGAACAATGAGGATGTGCATGGACTGCCGACAGCTAAATAAACTGACTGTGAAAAGCAAATATCCTTTACCTCAAATAGATGATCTGTTCGACCAAGTAAAAGGGGTGACAATCTTTTCAAAGATAGATTTAAGATCTGGGTATCACCAGATAAGAATAAAGGATTAATACATTTACAAAACAACATTATGAACCATGTATGGACATTAAAAATTTGTGGTCCTACCGTTTGGCTTGACCAATGCACCTGAAACATTTATGAGCTTAATGCATGGCATATTTCACCCCTATTTGGATAAGTTTTTTTTGATATTTATAGATGATACACTGATCTACTCAAATAATGTGGAGGAACATAAAGAGCATCTACACATAGTACTGAAAATGTTGAGAGACCACCATCTATACGCCAAATTCAACAAGTGTGATTTTTACAAGGAAAAAATACAATATTTGAGCCATGTTATTTTGACAGAAGGGATAACAGTGGATCCCGAAAAGATAAAAACTATTATGCAATGGAAGGTACCTAAAAATGTGGCGGACATATGATATTTCATGGGGCTTGCTAGCTACTACCGATGCTTCATATAAGGTTTTTCAAAAATAGCATTTCCTATACTTCCTTGCAGTGCAAGGGGAAAGTATTCAAAGGGACCAGTGAATGCCAAGTCAATTTTGAGAGGCTGAAAAAATTATTAACTTCAGCTCATGTTCTGAAATTTGCAGACCCAAATCTGGAATTTAATTTTGCACTGATGCAAGTAAAGAAGGCGTGGGAGCAATGTTGTGCCAAAATGGAAGGTGGTGGCATATGAATCCCAAAAACTAAAATATAATGAAAAACATTATTTGGCTCATGATTTGGAATTAAAAATTGTGGTACATGCGCTCAAGATATGGAGACATCACCTATTGGGTAAAATATTTGTGCTGAAAATTTACCATAGCAGTTTAACCAAATATTTTAAAAAAGTAGATTTGAATGCTCATCAGACTAGGTGGAATGCATTCCTGAGCGAATTTTATTTTGAAATGCAACACGTAAAAGGAAAAGAACATCGAGTGGCTGACGCATTAAATTGGAAGTTGCATCATGTGTATGAACTAGTGTGGAGTTCAAATTTCAGGAACAAATAAAGGAAGTTGCGCTAAAAGATATTGAATACCAATTTCTATGGAAGGAAGCGTGCGACACTGAAGTGTAAGCGAAATCGTCAAAATACACCGTTAATGGAGAACAACTATTAGTATTTCGAGAAAAGATATACATTCCCAATCAATTAAGTTTAAAAGAACCGATGTTCAATGAGTATCGCAGAAGCTCATATGCTGGACATCCAGGCTATCAAAAAATGTTAATGGCCATCAGAAAGGACTATTTTTGGCCTGGTATGTGCAAAGATATTGTAGAGTATTTGACCAAGTGTTTAGAATGCCAGCATGTGAAATTTGAGCATCAACATGTAGCTGGAGTATTACAACCCAAACCAGTACTTGAGTGGAAGTCGGAAGTAATATATCTAGATCTTATTTTTGGATTACCATGGTCAAAGAGACATAACGATTCAATCATGGTGGTTGTTGATCGTTTAATAAAAGCAACCCATTTTATTCATGTACAATACAATTATAAGACAATACAAATTGCAGACATCTTTATGCGGGAGATATTCAATTTACATGGTATACCAAAAACTGTCATATTAGATAGAGATGTGAAGTGTACTTCAGCCTTTTGGAGGACACTTTTTACTAGGCTAGGCACTCAAGTCCAGTTCAGTATGACATACCATCCACATACCAATGGGCAAAGAGAGCGAGTAAATCAAATTTTAGAGGACATGCTCTGAATGTATCTAATGCAACAACCAACAAAGTGGGAAGACTACATTCATTTGGTTGAGTTTTCCTATAACAATGGGTACCAAGAATCACTCAAAATGAGTCCGTTAGAAGTCTTATATAGAAGACAGTGTTAAAAAACTATTAACTAGAGCAATCCAGAGACAAAGTTAATGCTTGCACCCGAAATGTTGGCTGAAATGGAGAGAGAAGTTAAGAGGATCCATATCTGAAGTGTGCATAAGATCGAAAAAAAGTATATGTAGATAAAAAAAGAACCTATCGAGAGTTTAAAGCAGGCGACCATTTCTATATTAGAATCAGACCCAAGAAAAGTACACTAAGGTGGACTACTTGTGCTAAATTAGCACCCCGTTTCTGTAGCCTTTCCAAATTATGGAAAGGATTGGGCCAGTAGCCTATCAGCTAGAATTACTCGGACACATACGGGTGCATAACATGTTCCATGTGTTAGTACTAAAGAGATACATATATGATCCTAAGCATATAGTACACTGGCAAAATTTTCAGGTAGGAAAGAAATGAAAGAAACATAAACTTTTCAGAAGTTAGATGGTTGAATATTAATTTCATTTTTTTTATGATTGCAGGTCGAACCAGATGACGAGTTTCTTGTAGATCCTCAACATATCCTCGATCGAAGAGAAATAATGCTCCAAAAGCAAGCTATCACCCAAGTTAAAGTACAATGGAAGCACTTCAGCCTGGAGGAGGTGAATTTTTTAGCAAGAAGCATATCCTGAACTGTTCAATGGAATGGTATAACACTGGGGATGGTGTTCATCTTAAGCGAGGGAAGTTGTAACATCTATGTTTGATGTCATTTACTAAGAAAATTTTACTTTTTACTAGACATTGAAGTTATTTTGATTATTTTATTAATTGATTAACAAGTATGTTAGTCAGGAAATTATGAACTAAAGTTTCTCATTGGTAAATAAAATTAAAAAAAATTTATATTGTCATGAGTCTGATGGAAAAGTTTCCAAGATCCCAAAAGTAGTTGAGAAAATCACTTGCTGGCAGTTACCTTTCCTCTGGGGTAAAATTAAAATCCTAGAGGAGGAAATGGGTTATGTGTAGGAAAAAGGAAAAGTTATTCAGCTAGAAATCTGAAGATCAGAGTACCAGAGTTGGAACAAGGACCAGTGGTTCTCTGTACCTGAAGGGAGAAGAGACTGGATCGGAGTCCTGAGGTTTACCTCTTTTGTAAGAAAATTACTGCTGTGAATCATACTTGCGTGAGGGCACGGGGGGAGTAGAGGATGTCATTGCCTCACTCAAGGTTGGGCGGAAGCCATCATTTGTCCCGAGTGAGATAAGTAAATTTGATAGAATATGTTTTCTGTTTCTAAATTGTTTAGGAATTTTTGTGTTTCCTTACAGAGCATAGAGAGTAGGAGAAAGAGCTTATTTGGAAATCAAAACTGTAATAGAAACTTTGTGAAATTATATAGAAAAATGAGGGTTTCACTATCAAATTTTAAAACTGGTAAACCATAAGTTATCTGTCAAAGGGAAAAGGAATATTTTCTCTAAGACAAGGATATAAAGAAATCTCCTTATAGTAGTTAACTAGAAAACAAGTAGGTTTGACAGAGAGACCCATAGAGGTAAAACCCCCGGGTAGAAATATGTGTGTCCTGCGACAACATAGAGTAGGTACACGGACAGGGAACACGTTTCCCAAGAGGTAGTTCGATCACCTTAAAAAGAATAACAGTGGAACTATGCATGCGGTAAAACTGTAAAGAAGATACTTGTATGAAAATCTGTAGATTGTTTACATTTATAGAATAAGAAAACACATATATAGTTGAATTCTTTTATACAACAGTAAAGGCAGAACTTGTCAGAAAAACAAATATATCTTTCCTAGATAACCATAATATGTCGAAAGGTAGAGAGCATTTAGCCACAAACATCAAGGCTTGTATCTAGCCGAAAGAATTTACTTAAGAAAATTACAACTAATTATAACAGTTAACCCAGTACTATGAGAACGTAGATAGAGAAATCTTAATGACAAAAATGCACTAGTATAAATATTTATACACCAAAGAATGAGAAGAACTGTGAAAGATTGTACATGCAAGTATTATTATATCAACAAGAGATTAACAGTTTTGTTCCAAACTAAAGAAAACATACGTCAAAATGAGACCTTGAGACTATTAAGTACATTAGCAGGAAGGACCTGTAGAATTGGTAGAACAAAGCAGAGAATCTTAACAGTAATTATATATTAAAATTAAGTAACGGAGTTTAATATCGAACCGAGTTATAAGGCCAACACACAACCAGTCGAAATATGCCGACTTAGGCTAAATACCCCAAAACATGCAGAACGTGCATGCATGCACAGAAAATATATTCAATTAAGAGCAACAAGAATAGGCCTTGTAGGCTGCCTTAGACAAGCTTGGATAAAAAGTTTACTGTCCTTTGGACAGAAGTTAATCTAAGTAAATAAATTATTAACCCTTCAACCAAAATGCGAAGCCCCAAGGGCCACATACAATCCATCAAGTAGAATGAATATCACCTTGAATAACGAAGGAGACCTCTCAAAGTCATAATAACTAAGGAGACCTCTCAGAGTCAGAATAACGAAGGAGACCTTGTAGGAAGGATTTCATACGTTTACCTGCACAGTGTAAACGTTAGGGTTAGAGAACTGAGATGCTAGAAAGTGGAAAATTATACAAAAACCAAGCTTGTATGGAGGCTACCTTGGAAAATTGGAAACCGATAAATCCTCCAGCACCTGCATACATACCGAGAAAAAATATCTCAGATGGTTAAACTTCCATGGATTAGGAAACCTGAGTAAAAATAACTAAATTGAACAGTAAAAATCCAGAGAAGAACATGCCTGTAGGTTTGAGCCAGAGAAGGAGTCTTTCTGTTGGGAAGAGCCCCGCAGTAACTCATCTCCTCACTTAGAAACTATGGCCTCGTCGTAAATAGCACAAAGACATGTAAACACGGAGAATAATTTACATAAGATGCTGTTACCAAGCCTCGACATATTATCCAAGTTGTTACCTCACAAGAACTAGCATAAAATAATAAATGCAATTAAAATATGTGCACACAAGACCCTAACTCACCAAGCTTGAGCTCGGTCGCTGCTGAGTTGCAGAGCTCCAGTGGTGGAGCAATAGAGGAATCGAAAAATAAAATGGTTAGGGTTTGGCGTCAGTTTGTTTCAGACCCTAACGGGTCCAGCCATAATCCCAGTCGTCGAGATAGATAACAATCAATGGATGTGAGTAGTGCACTTGTTGTACGAAGGCAAAGACACTTATTGCAACTAAATCTCCCTGGACCGACACGTACCACTGGGTTGGAATTAGTATCAATCATTAATAAATTTATGTAAATGCAGATACTCCAAAAATGTCCCAACAAACAAGTCCGAAGGGTAACAATTGTATGGTCCATCAAATAAATCAAATCATATGTGTGTAATAAGTATCATAATGATCGGCAGATGAATAAAATATATACACCATAATTCCCACAGCTTACGAAACAGTACTATAATGATGCCATAAGGATGGTGTAACTTAATCAAGGTTATAATAATCAGTGTAAACATAATATAGTATTTTGATTGCTTTTCATATGATTGAACATTGTATTTTATATGAATGGATATTTTCTATAATTGCCTTTATAACCTTAGGGAAAGTAATTAGGATTATTAGTGAAAGTAAATTTCTTTTTTTATTTTTATTTTGGTTAAGGTGTAATGTGATTGCACATTACACAAACTTTTAAAAACCTTTGCTGAATTTTGATTAAGATTAATTGGAAAAAAATATGATTTGGTGAAGAGTTTGTTTTCATTTTCCTATGTACATTGTTGAAATATAAATATGTTGTAACTAACTTGTTAATAACATTTATGAAATAGATATATTAAATATAATAATAGCAATTCATCTCATCTCATCAAAATTATATTTCTCCAAAATTTCTCATTTCAATTAAAGAAATCATATTTATATAAATTATTATTAAATAAAATTATATAAAGATTTCCTTACTGTGAAATAATGTTTTTACTTGAGCCATCAAATACAAGTGTGAACAATCATAAGGTGAAAGCTAACATCAATACCCACTTTAGAAAAGTGACAATAGCAATCTTAAAGTTCGTTCATAACATTGGAAAGTCATCAAAGACTATAGTCTTGAATATGATAGTACGTTTTTTAAAATAATATTTTATACCGTAAAATTTTGACTAACGTAACAAGTTGTGCGATGCTTTCCCACTTGTATTTGTTTAATAGCGTCTAGAGGCGACGTTTATGTGATTAAGACGTCTCCAGCGTCTTCTCTGCCAATTGCTCTTGTTTTGTGCATGGAATTATGCATGGTCAGAAAGGACGATGGAGGAGGTCGCGAGATCGACCCTGCAGCTGTCAATGCAATCCAAAAGCAGAAACACAGTGTGGGAACAAGCCTTAGCTTCCTGGCGCTTCCAGCCCTATGATACGGCCAAAGACCACGACGCTTGCCGCTGCGTGGACATGGAAATGTCTCTCAGCAGGACATGGAAATGTCCGGCGAAGAAGAACCAAAACCCTAGTTATGGTAAACGTTTCCTCCGCCGACTTTAAAGCCGTATGAAGTCGGTGCAGAGGATTTCAGTGGGTCGGACATAGTAAAAGCACAAATGACATAAGTGAAAATGTCAGTGAATCCGAGAAATGACAGTTTTTAGTACTCCGTGTTTCTGTTTCCAAACGAAAATCTCAGAATATCAATGTTTCTGTTTCTAAACGAAAATATTAGAATAGCAGCATATTGATATACAAAGGTGTTATGTATTCATTCATTTTATGTCTCATCGTGTATACCATCCAGAGTGAATAGCAGCATATTGATATAAAAAGGTGTTTGTATTCATTCCTTTTACGTCTCTCCTCATCCATACCCTGTTGAGCCAATAATAGCATACTGTTATACAAAGGTGTTTGTATTCATTCATTTTATATGTCTCCTCATCTAGTGTACAGTGGTGAACTATTTATATTCGATTTTAATTCTTTTTCGTATAAACCATTAAAAGGTGTCTCACTGGCTGTCTGCTACAATTTTAAAAGCATTTTTTCTGACAGCTTTACCAGACTGTTTCTAAGAGTGATGTTGTTTTTTTATATAGGTAATTCCATTCATTGTGCTGATAGCTATATAATATTTCGATTGCAATTTTTTTTGTTGTTTGCATTTTAGTTACTTTGGTACAAGAAAAGAATATAAAAAAGTCAGAGATTGTTGTTTGCATTTTAGTACTCTGTTACAAGAAAAGAATATAGAAAGTCAGAGAGTTTAGTTTAATTTTCATTATGGCAATTTTCATTGGGTAAATATTCTCTTTAATATTATTAAATATTTATTTTTTGTTTTATTTTTTAAATAATGTATAATATATAATTTTAATATATATATATATATATATATATATATATATATATATATATAACTCATTATTTTTTCTTAATATATCGATATCATTTTTTTTCTTCACAAAAATAATCTACCTTTTATAAATATGATTCCTTGTATATATCTCATCCTAACATTAAAATTAGCTCATATAATAATTACTATGCAATATTTGTCATACAATATTCTTTATTTTTTATATTGAATAATAAAAAGGAACGAGATACCATGTAGCTATATATACCTTTTCTCTTTTTCTATTAATTTCAAGTCAAGAAAATTAAAAATTATTATGGATTTAAATAATAAATATCACTTTCCGTTAACATTTATATATAACAAATAAACCTTTCAAATGTCTTTACTTTCATATTGTCTTTGGCATTTGGCGAGAGTCCTGGCTATTGCATATATTTGTGGAGATTGCTAGTTCTTTGTAAAAATATTAGTTGAAAAACTCAACCATGGTATGTATTTTCTAGTTTATATATTATATAAATTATCATATATTTTTTGGGGAAAAATAAAAATGGTTGATTTTTCATATACAAATTGTTATGGTCTCTTTAAAATAATGAAAAACAACATTTTAATAAAAAATAACAATCATCCTCCCCGATAGGGTGTTAGACAATGGGAGCCATGCGTCACATGATGAATGACACTTGGCATAAGTTTTAAGTGGAGGAGGGTAGGCATACATCCTCTTCACCACGTTGCAATTATTTGCTCTGTGTTCGAATGTGTAAAACATCCTCCTTCATCTGTGTGCAACGTATTTGTATTGTCTCGAGGACTAATGGAGCCACCACTAAACTTGTTAGGTAGTTTGGTGCACGAATCGAGCTAGTTGTTTTTTGGCTCATCGAAGGACACAAATTTACCTGTGCTCTCATTTTTAAGGGTTTCCTGGGTATGGCGGTTGTTGTCCATTTATCGCTGCTCCTGTGGGCCCAATAAGGTAAATTATCTTTCCCTTTTTCTCTGGGTGAAAATTTCCCTCTCATTCCTTACCAATAGGGTGTGTTGTTTAAGGATCTGGTCAGTTTTGGACATTGATGTTTTGGGCTTGCGTGGTTTCCTTCCTTGGAATCTCGAGTGGTGGTTCTTTATTTGTATGTGTAATGTGTCTTTTGCTTTTATAAGTGGTGCTCAGACTTTTGGTGGTGGTGGTTCTATTAGCGTGGCAATTTTGATGTTGGTGTTGTGTTGTTTTATGAAGTAGGAATTTCCTGACTTTTCCTACCTAAGGTTGCTGATAAAATAATTCCATTTGATGAAGCATAATCGCTATGCGTCGTTTGAGCTTCTGGAAGCCTGAATTTCTAGTTATTCTTATGCGCAGCTGGTTGTCTCCTTATGGAATTTTTGAGTGTGGGATTCACTGCACAAAATAGTCTAGATCAGTGTTTGTTTAGCAGTGAATTTAGGTTTTGGTTACCTGTGGCATTCAATTTCCTTTCCATCTCTGTCTATTGTGTGGTATGTTAGGTTTTTGGTGGAGGGTGGTCGATTGGTAGTACGTGTCATCTCTGGGCATGTAGTTCTGGGGTTTTTTTTGTGGTCCTTGGTGTGGTTTGGGGACAACCTCGGGGGTCTAAGCTTTGCCTCCTCCATCAGCATGAAGCCAATTCCACGTCCTCGTGTGCCCCTATTCAGGCGAAGGTGCAAGTGCCCCGCCTCAGGGAAGGCCAATTCTATAGGATGGCATCTAGGGTGGCAGTCTGAATGTAGGTGGTGTTAGCAACAGGAAGTGTGTTGGAATTGTGCGTAGTGTTGGGTGTGGGGTTCGTGGAGCACGTGGTGGGCGAAGGTCTTTTGGTGCAAAGCGGTCGTGGAGCAGGAAGCGGGCATAGGGGAATGGAACATGGCCGAGTCTCGAGCTCACGGGGGTGGAGAAAAAATATGGATGGTGAGTGATGAGTTGTATGTGCATCTTCTAGGCATGTCAGGAGTTCCACAGTGCTTCAGGTGATGGTTCAATCTATCATAGACCTATTGGAATCTTATGATAGGGTTGAGAGGGAGGTGCATGAGGCAGTCATGGCCAAGTTGGAGAAAATCCATTATTTTCAATGCCATGTCCATGAAAGAGTTGTCGTAGTTTGGCATGGGAAAAATATGTTGACTGAGAAAGTAAAAAATATGGAAGCTTGGCTTGCTCATTTTGAGAAACATATTGACTACATGTACTATCCTTCTCCTCCTCTAGGAATGGCGCCAAATAATCTTACTTCAATAACTTATTATGAATGATTATTGTAACTCGTGTCCTAGTTCTTTTTGTTTTTTGGTATGTAAGGCCTATAAGGTTGTGAATCTCTTCGTTGGGCATTTTCATTTTTGTATGTAGGATGGTAATAACATTGGTCAACAAACTTGGTCGGGGTTAGTCTGCATGCATTTTGACATATTTGTATATGTTTTTTGAGTAATGTAAAATTTCTTACCAAAAAAGAAAAAAAAAACAATCGTCTTATACACTTACACTAATATAAAAAAAATAGTCAATTAAGAAAATGATTTTATTTGTTAGATGTGTGTTTATCAATAGATATATATTCATATTTCCAAAATCCATATATTTAAAAGAGATTATATTTCTTAATTATTACCAGTTATATTTATATTTATATTTATATTACCATCTTTGTAAAAAAAAATATTTAAATGTTTTTCACTTAATTATCTTTTGATAAGAATATCATATATATGAGATTGAAAAAAAATTAATAAATTAATATTTAATTTTTACAAATAAAATTTAAAATTTAAATAAATTAAAAATATATTGCATAAATATATAATAACAATTTTATTTTTAAATTCCTCGATTGGGTAGGAAAAACGAGAATGGCGTTCTTAAGGGAAATGCATATCTTAAGCATGTGGCCATAGGAGGGCAGGTTGGCCCTCCCATCCCTTACATTAAAACTTGAGTATGGCGAACAGTTACTACCAGCGTGTGACTTCATGTTACATTGTGTCAGGCCCAAGAGCTAGCACTCGACAACTCGGGTGAGTCGGGTGCCCAACTCAGACACGTGTAGGCAATATGGGGGATGCATTCACACCATGGTGTGACGAGTGCTTCTGTGAACGTGTCGGGCATACTTGTGAATGAGGGTGACCACTATGGGCACCGGTCGTAGTGAAGTTATAGCGGTGGACAAAGAATGATGGGGAGAGTGAGCAGTCACCAAGCGACATTTTATAGTGGACTAGTGTATCGCCGCATCGCCACCGAGTTTTATAGCGGCTGACGTTATGAACGGGTCAAGTCATGTCGGCTGAACAAAGAAGTGTGTCAGCAGGGGTTAATAGAAGCCCCCACACCACAATACTGTGTCATATTTATATGGCATACAAAGAAAGGTTTAAGGCATCAAATCAGCAGAGTTCAATCGGTGAACACGTTTGCGGTTTGGGTCAGCACTGAAGTGTGACGAGCGGATGAGCCCAAAGGTCAGTCTGAATGCATAAACATAGTGCAGTGGGTCGGTTCATGTTGCGAAGGTCTGCGGTGAACGTTGGGTCAGCTAGGGTGAGTGAAGGAAAGCGCTGTACTAGAACAACGATGAACGATGGGCACGGGTCAACTCGGGTGAGTGACCTGTGCACTGTTTGGAGTCATGATAGATGCGTGCGGACAACGGATGGAGTCAGGTGACCTCCACGGAAACTGGTGCAACAGTGTTGCGGATGTGTTGATCAATTTTTCTATGTAAAAACATGATTGTTGCTTGTATAAAAACAAGCGCGAAAATTTTATATATTACATTTATATTTTTTTTTGTTATTATCATTTCAACCTGGTTTGCATTCTTATAAGATGAAGTATGTTTTATTCTACAAAACATAATAAATTTAAGAAAGACTAATTCTTGAATATTTAAGGCATAGCCTGGAAATACGCTGAAAATAAAAAGTAGGGTTTTAGCCGGTGCCACATGGCCTGCCAGCATGGAAACAAGGTATGGGTGCATGATAGATGGTATCAGAGCCAACAAAAGAAGATGTAATGACCGGGCATGTATGCAGTCTGAAGTTTCTTATAAAACTTGGTTGCATAGCTTGGGGTTTCTTAGCTTAGAGTTTCTAGGCAAGAAAGTGCAAGAATTGTTGGACACAAGCGCCACACATAATGTTATGGTGACAAATGTAGTGAAGGAAGTTGGGATGAAACTTCTTCCCATTGATGTGGAAGTGAAGGCAGTGAACTCCATGACTAAAGTGTTGGGATTGGCAAACAAGGTGCCAGTTTGTATTGGTGATTGGAACGGATGTCTGGACTTCACTGTGATGGAGATGAGCGAATTTGATGTGATATTGGGGTAGGAATGTTTGAAGGGTAACAAAGTAGTTGTTATGCCTTCCAACAGTGAGGTAGCAGTGTGGAAGAACTCACTATGGTGTACTTTACCTACCCATGAGCACTGTAGGGAAGTGACTGTGCAGCATGTTTCTGTATTAAGTATAAGTAAGGATATGAAGGACCCAATGATCAAGACATTTACAACAGTGATTCAAGGAGTTGAGGCTGATGATGGAGTGGTGACGCCTATTCCTACCGAGATTTCTGATATGCTGAAGTGATATGAAGATATTATGCTTGATGAGCTTCCTAAATTACTACCACCTAGGCATGCAGTGGACCACTCTATTTAGCTAGTGTCGGGGAAGGAACATCTAGCCAAATCCCCCTATCGATTGTCAGGGCCGAAATTGCAAGAGTTGAAGAAGCAGCAGAAAGATTTATCTGAAGCAGGTCTCATATGACCTTCAAGGTTCCCATATGGTGCTTCGGTATTATTACAAAATAAGAAGGATACAAATGAATTAAGGATGTGTTGTGATTATTGTGCACCTGAACAAGAAAACGATAAGGAACATGTATCATTTGCCGCTAGTAGTGGATTTTTTCGAAAAGATTGCAAAGTCCAGAGTGTTTTCTAAACCCAAGGGTTGAATATGGTTGATCATCATTGAATTTTATTAATATTGATTGATCATGGTTGTAGCTGTCTAAATTTTTCCACGATTAACCATGATTTACCATGGTTGAATGCCGAGATATGGATTAACCATGAATAGGGAATTGTACCATATTCAACTACAAATATATGCATTTTTCACAATGGATGAGCATAATGAGGCATAGAGACCTTGGTTGACCATGTTTCACCATTATAACAATTGTTGACTATGGTTGTCGATGAGGAGTCTATAGAACATGAAATGTTGTTGGTTAACCATAATTGACCAAATATGACCACGTTGATCATGGTTGACTAGATTCAACCATATGGACCTCGATGTTGGTTTACCATAGTTGATCATGGTTACCGATATTGAACCATGCATGATCATGGTTGACCATAATCAACCATGATCAACCATTCTTAACCATGGTTGATCATGGTTGACTATTTTCATCATGGTCGATCATGGTTGGCCATGGTTAATCATAGAGACAATGACCATGGTTAACCATATTTAAACATGTTTAATCATGGTTGACCATAATATCCATGGTCCATGGTTCATCGTTGACAATGGTTCACATTAAATGACCATGGATGATCATGGTTGATCATGGTTAACCATGGTTGACCAAACTCAACGAGAAAGACCTTAATCATGGCTGATGAAATTCAATCATGATTAATCATGGTCTACCATGGTTGAATTTGGTTGATTGTGGTTGATCATAGTTCAAAATAGAGTTAGTTTCCATGATTGATCATGGTTGGTCATAGAGACAATGATTAACCATTAATAGGGAATTGTGTTTAACTGAACTTGAGGAGAGATGACTACCAGAGATACTCCAAATAGTTAATTGTATTAGTAGATGTGTTTGACTAATGTAGTAATGTTGCATTGTGACGTTGGATAAATTGGAATGTGTAACATTGTGACAATGAATGTCAAATTGCAACGTCTAATAGATTTCTTTACCATTCGAGCATCACAACATATTTAATTGTCAATATTAATCAATAATATTAATAGGAAATTATTTATCACTAAAGTTAAATACTATTGATTTTTAAACATAGTCTAACATAGTGAAGGATTCACCCACATTTTGAAATGTGGTTAACCAAATCTTGTAATGTCACATTGCGATGTTAGAAACATTTGTTTACAATTCTAATTCTAATAAGTATATATTAATAGTAATATATTAATTCAAAAAAATTAAATTATTGTTTAATGTTATAAGGTGTGTGTGTGTGTGTGTGATCCTCTAGACTTGAGGAACCACGATAGAGGGACATTTAAGTCATCAAAGTCACCCGAAGCGAAGATCGCACCGTGCATGGGCCATGAGATCCGTTGGCTAACTTGATTTTTTAGCATGTCCCCTCCATCTAACACGGGACATAACCACCCCTCATGAGGTCTCATCTTTGGTCACCTAACTGACTTTTATATTAATATTTTAATTAAAATATTGTCAAGAATTTTAATTAATGTTATTAAATATTTTAATTAATTAACTTAGTATTAATATTAATTAATATGAAACTATTGATTTAAAAATTATTGTTTATTGTAATTCAACATTTTTATATGAATGTTATAAATAATATATTGCCAAATGTTTTAATTAATTTTCTTAAACATTTTAATGTTTTTATAAATGTTATCAATATTTTGTGTAATGTTAAAAATTAATTAATGTAAATGTTTTAATTAATTAATATTAATTTTAATTATTATTTTAATTAATGTTGTATTAATTCATTTATTTAAACATGTTTAAATTAATGTTATTAAATATTTTTAAATAAATGTTTTAATTAATATATTGTCAAAAGTTTTAATTAATGGTTTAAAGTTAAAAATATTTAAGTACAATTCCAACATCATATTATTATTATTATTATTAACCAAATCTCAATATATTCATGTTTAGATATATTCAAATAATGCAGTTAAGTATAATAATTATGTATTCATGATTTAATTAATATGTCAATGTAACAATGGCAATATAATAATTATTTCACTTTATTATTAATTAATATTAATATATTTTTTACGGATTTTTGAATTAATGTTTAATGTTATTAAACATTATTTATATAAAAGTTTTAATTAAATATTGTAAAATGTTTTAATTAATGCTATTAATTAATTTTTTAATTAATTAATTAATTAATGTATATTAATTAGGATTGCATTAAAATACAATTTACTCATCTCTATTGATTAAATAGATTTTTTTAATGCTTACAAGATTAAAATATTATTAAAATAAATTCTAAATTTATAATTTATTATTATTATTATTATATATAATAATAATAATTTAATGTTATAATATAAAAAGATAATGTTATTAAAATAATTATTATAATTTAATCTTACAATTTATAATTGTATTAAAATAATTTTATTATAATTTAACTTCAGGGCTTATTCCTAATATAGCAATTATGTCATAATGAAAACTTATTATTAAGAAAAGCTTTCAATACACCAAACTTTAACAAAAATATTAAATACAAGAAGAAATATGATTGCATTAGTTAAGTAATATATGAAGACATGATTGTCACAATTTTTTTTACAACTAATATATGAAACTAAAAAACTATATTATAATTTAAACCTATAATTTTCTTAGTTATTGATTATATTGTTTAAATAATATGAAACATCATACATCATCTCAACTCTATTAATCATTATAGATTTGTTTGTGCAGGTCCATACATTACGAAAGGAAGTATACATTAAGGAAGTCCAAATGGGTAGCATGGAAAGTTGAATACCGAAGAAACAACATTTTAGGAAGTCTAAATTAAGGAAGTCCAAATAGGTAGCAGGGAGAGTTGAATACGAGTTGAATACCGAAGAAACAACATTTTTAGCAATAAGTATAATTTAATAAAATAAAATTTTGTTCTTTATAGTTAAATTTAATATAATAATATTTAATTCTTTATGGTAACTTGTGAGTGGTCATACATTTGAATGACGTGCATAGGCAACCACTAGGGTAATAGAGTGGAGAAAAAGTTTTTAAATGCACACTTGCCAAGTGGTATAGCTGAGAATGTAAACAGTTATAAAATTTTCAAAATTAATCCAAGTTGCAATGCATGTTTTATAAGTTTTTTTTTTAAATTTCATTTCTAACTAATTATCATAAGTGGTTATCAACAATAAGCACAGTAAATTTTTAATCATGCTTTATAAAAAAATAATTTAAGTGTGGTTTAAACATGTGATTTAGATATACAAGTAATTTATCACTTTTAATTTTATTCGTTGATCTAGTGGCGACGACGAGAATATACCAGCATCATCCAATTCACACCATCAGATAAAAAAAATTAACTAGAAAAATGATTAAAGTAGCGAGTTCCAACAGAAAGATGCCTATGACGTAATTAATTTATTAATATTTTAATTTAGTTATAAAATAAAAAAGTGATTGCGAATATTTGTTTGAATCATTTTTCTATGATTAATTATTACAAGAATGTTTATTATTATTATTTTTATTTCAAAATTTAAAAAGTGAAATATATTCATGTAAAATTTAAACATATATATAACAATCATGATAATATGATATTTATTATTAATTGAGATTTATTTTAAATTAATTTTATTATTAATTGAGATTTATTTTAAATTAATTTTAATAAGAATGGAGAAGATTGAATTTTTAAAATTTTATTATTTAATTTTTGTTATGTATTATTTTTTCATATTAAACTATTTAAAATTACACTATCAGAAATTTAATTCATTTCTATATTCTCTCATTATAAATTTAATACATTTTTATATTATTATATTATAAATTTAATTCATTTCTATATTCCTACATTATGGATTAATTAACGAAAATCTCAGAATAGCAATGTTTCTGTTTCTAAACGAGAAAATATTAGAATAGATGTATTCATTCATTTTATGTCTCCTCGTGTATAGTCACTTATTTTATGTGTCTCCTCATGTAGTGTACAGTGGTGAACTATTTATATTCGATTTTAATTTTTTTTTAAGTATAAACCATTAAACGGTGTCTCACTCTCTGTCTGCTACAATTTTAAAAGCATTTTCGTCACAGCTTTACCAAACTGTTAGTAAGAGTGATGATGTTTTTTTTTATAGGTTATTCTATTCATTGTGCTAATAGCTATATAATATTTAGATTGAATTTTAGTTACTTTTACTTTGTTACCAGAAAAGAATATAAAAAGTCGAAAAGAATATAAAAAGTCAGGGATTTTAGTAATTTAATTTTCATTGGGTAAATTATTCCTTTTTAAATTATTAAATATTTATTTTCTGGTTTTATTTTTTAAATAAAATATAATATATAATTTTAAATCATATATATAAATATATCTATTATTATTTTTTTCACTAAAAACATCCACTTTCTATAAATATGTTTTTTTTATATATATCATCCTACATTAAAATATTTCATTAAAATTATCTAATAAAGTAATCACTATACAATATTTATCATGCATATAATAATCACTATGCAATATTTGCTATACAATATTTTTTTTATTTTTTTTAATATTGAATAATAAAGAGGAACCAAATACAATGTAACTATAAATACCTTTCCATTTTGCTGTGCTGGGATACCAAAATGACAGCAAAGAGTTTCACGATAGAAGCTAAACATTAACCAAAACCAAATAATGTAGCTCGAATGAATGAAAAAATATATATATATATATATATATATATATATATATATGAAATTTGGACCTTTGCCTCTTGTCCGATAATTACATAACATTACTATACTTAGATCCTTCTTGCTTTGTCCGATAATTACATCACATTATATTATTTATAATTAGAGAAGGAGATATTTAGAATTTTAAGACTTTTGGAAAAAATTCGTATAACTTTTAAGAGAGATTTTTTATGTACATATTGTTTCTTATACCTATTGTTAGAAAAAGAGATATTTAGAATTCCAATTTTTTTTATAATTTTTTACTAGATATTTATTTATATACATCTTGTTTCTTATATATATTGTTAGAAAATGACATATTTAGAATTCCAAAAATTCTTATAACTTATTCTTATAAATTTTTTACTAGATATTTTTTTAATACATTTTGTTTCTTATACATATTCATATTTTTTTTTTTATACATTTTGTTTCTAGACTTATGCTTAGAAAATGAGATATTTAGAATTTCAAAGAGAATTTCTCTTGTAGACTTTTGGAAAGTATTCTTATAACTTTTTTACTTAATATTTTTTTTATACATATTATGAATATTATTTCTAGGCTTTTTATATAGTTTATTATTTTCTTAAACTCTACAAAATCAAAATCTTTTACATAATCCATAAATTTTGGAAATTTCAAATTTACATTTTTATATAGTTTATTATTATCTTAAACTCTACCAAATCAAAATTTCTTACATAATCTATAAATTTTGGAAATTTTAAATTCACATTTTGATGATATTTGTGAAATACTCTTATATCACATTAAAATATAGAAAATGAAATAGATATATCAACTTATTTCAACCATATAGATATACCTGTACTTATATCATATTGTTTAAACTTCCACTCTTTTTAGATATACCCATAACCATCATTAGAAAGGGAAAAAAAAGCAGATACGAGACTTGTTACATGATTGCTATGTCATCTATCTACAAGTAGCAATTTATTATTCACGAGATCATAAAGTCTAACAAGTTCTATAAGTCATTGCGAATAGATTCAATTTTTAGTTTTTGGTTTGGCATTATCTTTGCGCCGATGATGATGGTGTGTAACACCCCTAGGAAAACTGACATTTACTTCCTCTTACATTTAGTTCTAAATTTTACTTTTACTTATTCCATACAAACATGTTATGATTTGAGTTTAGTTGAAAGAAACACGGTGAGGTTGTTATTATTATTGTTTTGTTAAAAGAAGAGACATATGTTAATTTTTGGTTAGTTAAGAAATATAAGAATGGTTTGTATGAGGATATTGGCTTCCATGTGGTTAAGGAAAGAAAAAGTTAGTCCATCCCGAGGGAGGGAAATTAAGATAAAGGAAACAAAACAGAAACCCGAAATAGGGGATAGGAGTATGTTGCAGAGGGGTTGTCCTGATCTGGTTGTAGCCAGGGGAAACTCTGCACAAAAAACCATGTGGATTGGACTTGAGCCTTGAGGTCCTGGTTAAATAATGTTCAATAATGTTCTAAACCACTCTAGAAGCTAGGAGGCTTGGGGGAGACTTGGACATGATAGCCAACCTCATTGGTTGGGTGGATAAAAACTCATTTGGATAAATCTCAATAGCAAACGAGAAAATATAAGTGTCAAATTCTGAAACGGTGTTGAATCGTTTGTTACAGTATGAATTGTACTTCTGATAGTATTTTTTTTCATTTGAATGATTAAGTAATGCATAGATATTGTAGAAGATTATTTCTGTCGAAATGTACAAACTAAGTGTTACGCATGGTAAATATTGTGTCAATCAAGAATTGTAGAAGTTCGTAAATCAGAACAACAATAATTTTGGGCAGGTTTTTACCCAATGAAATGCATCAGAAGGAATGATTAGGAGATTAACAATATATTGAGGAAAATGTTTTACCATTACTGGAATAAATACCGTTGTATGGTATAAATAATGTTGTAGATGTTAATGACATGTGATAACTCATTCTTCTGGTGTGAGTATAAATGTAAATGCTACTATTCTATGTAGACAGTGTGGTAGATTTAATTACCTAGACATATTGTTTGACTTGGGAAACGCTGCAACAATGTTCAGATCTAAATTAAAGAGTAGATGGCCAAATACCACGAACCAAATATTATGGATGGTTCTTCCAGATTAGTATCTCGAGCCGAGCCAGTAATGAAAGTCGAAGGAGCAGTTCCAAGAAGAAAAGCCTGAAACTTAAAATAGTCAGAAGGGAAACTTGCTCAATTGGGAGAGACAACAACTAACGAATCTAGTTAAAGATAGAAGAGAAGCGAAAAACATGTATTAGCATTTTAACAAGTAAAAGAACCATTTAATACATTATATACAACCGTATTGACTGTCAAGAAATATATACTACCCGAGTTTAGGCTTTACCCTTTGGGCACAATAAAGAAATAATCACAACCTAAACAAGAAACTCTGTAAGGTGACAAATGTAGGGAAGAAAACAACGAGGCCAATAGCATTAATCAAAGCTTTTGGTACTGTAAACTAAAGATGCATAAACATGAATCGATACTCTTTGATAGACATGCATATAAATTCAGAATTAGTATAGTAGAAGGAAAGTACAAACATTGTTAAAAGGTTGTATATAATCATTTGTAGCCAAACTGAAGAAGTGGTACGAATTGATGAAATAATATATATTAAAATGAAAAGTAATCCAAATTAAGAAGCTATGTGAGTTCAGTCATGTTAAATAATAAGCATGTGATTTATGTAATTCATTCATTGAACTAGATTACATTTATACTTGAGAAATTAGTTCAGAAATTAGTTATCACTAACTACTAACTTCCTAACTTCCTAACTACCTAACTGAACAGAAACCCTAAGGATTCCCATAGGATTACAACATTTCCCCCCTTAATTCGAAGGGACATATGACATACAAAGTAAAGATCTAAATTTTTCGAACTTTTCACGTCGTAATGCTTTGGTAAAAATATCTGTAATTTGTTCAGAAGTTCGACAACGTGTCAGATGAATTGTTTTGGCCTCTACATGATGTCGAATAAAATGATATATGGTGTTGATATGTTTGGTTTGATCATGAAACTTTGGATTCTTGGCCAACTGAATTGTAGAAGAGTTGTCGACAAATAGAGGAGTTGAAGCTCTTTGTTTCTCCTACAAATATTCGAGTATTTTTCGAAGCCAAATGATTTTCTTAGTGGCTTGAGCTGCTGCAACATATTTGGCTTCAATGGTAGAATCAGCAGGAACAGATTTCTTGCGCGATCTCCAACTGATGGCTGTTGATCCAAGATTCATCGAATACCTAGAATTTGAAACTCCATTTTCTTTATCCCCATCAAAATCTGAATCTGAATAACCAACAATATGGAAGTCTAAAACTTTAGAATATTTGATGCCATAAGTTTGAGTTCCTTTTAAATAATTCAAAACTCTTTTTGCTGCTACCCAATGCCCCTCACAAGGATGATGCATAAACCTGGAAAGTATTCCGACAACAAAGGTTATATTAGGATGAGTAATAGACAAATAAATCAAGCTTCCAACAAGTTGCATGTACTTTGTTGGATCTTCAAACGACTTTCCTTCTTCGGAAGTGAGTTTCAAATTATGCTCCATTGGAGTAGCAACATGATTACATTCCGACATACTATATCTGTTCAATAATTTATCAAAACATTTCTTCTGAGAGATGAAAATATGTTGTGGTTTTTGATCAACTTCAATTCCAAGATAATAATGAAGTAAACCTAAATCTGTCATATCAAAAACCTTTTCCAATTCCTTCTTTATAGATTATATATATTCATCATTGTTTCCTGTGATCATGAAATCATCAACATATACAACTAGATATACAACTGATCTGCCAACTTTCGTAACGAAAAGAGTTGCATCATCTAGGTCAAAATGTTTATAGTTTAATTTAAGAAGATGTTCAGTTAGCTTCTCATACCATTCTCGTGGTGCTTGTTTCAAGCCGTAAAAAGACTTCATTAGTTTGCAAACCTTTTGTTCTTTCCCTTTAATGGAAAAACCATTTGGCTGAAACATGTAAACATCTTCTTTCAAATCTCCATTTAAAAAGGCAGTTTTGACATCCATATGATGAATTTTCCATTCTTTTTGAGCTGCAATAGAAAACAAAGATCTAATAGTTCCCCATTTAGCTGTAGAAGCAAAAGTATTTGTATAGTCGATACCCTCTTTCTATGCATATCCCTTCGCTACAAGTCTTGATTTGTGCTTGTCTAGCGAACCATCAGCTTTAAACTTAGTTTTATAAATCCATTTGCAACCAATAGGTTTGATGCAAACAAGAGGATCCACCAGCCTCCATGTGCCATTTTTTATGAGAGCATCAAATTCCTTTTTCATTGCATCTTTCCACTGTTCATAACTGGTAGCTTCTTCAAAGCAAGTAGGTTCACAATCCATAGAAAAATTAAATTCACAATGAGAATAGTTACCTGAGGAACTTCTAGCCTTAAACTCATCATATTTCTTTGGAAATGTTCGAATACAAGTTGACCTTGGCAAAGTTTGTGTAGGAATTTGTTCAGGAAGTTTCTCATCTTCTTCATCTGGCTCAGCGCTTTCCATTTTTGTCATTTTTTCTGTAGAAACACTTGCATCAACTAATTCCTCATCAGCAACAATGGAATTATCATCATCAACCACAACCAATTTCTCATCATTGAGAGAAGGAAACTCCACAGACTGATCTAATACAGGAATCCCCACTTCAGGATGGGGTAGTATATTATATGATTCATAATAAAAATTTTGAGGCACAAAATTTTATATGATTAAGTTGTCTTTCAACAGTGGGGGAATATTTATCACTTTCAAGAAAAATTACATCTCTTGAGAATTTTTTTTTTTCTTTTCGCTTCATCATATAATCGGTATGCCTTAGAAGTCATGGAATACCCTAAAAATATGCATTTTTTTCTTCGTTCACTCAAATTATTCCTCTGATGTTTGGGAATCAAAGCATAAAATTGAGAACCGAAAATTCAGAAATGTTTAATGGCAGGAAGATGACTGTACGACATTTCATATGGAGTTCTATTGTTAATGACAAAGGAAGGGCACCGATTTCTAATGTATGCCATATAAAGCACGAATTCTCCCCAAAGCATTAATTTTACATTCTTAAAAAACATCATTGACCTTACCATATTAAGTAATGTTCAATTCATCCTTTTAGCAACACCGTTTTGTTGCAGATTATATGGTATTGTGGTCTAGTGTTTCATGCCATTCTCTTGCAAATATGTTTCAAAATCATGTGAAGTATATTCTCCTCCATTATCAGTCCTGATAGTACCAATAGTAAGTTGTGATTCATTTGTTATCAAGAGATTAAATTTCTTGAACACATCAAAAAATTGTGATTTTTCTTTAAGCAGATAAACCCAACACATCCTCGAATAATCATCAATAAAAGTGAGTATGTATTTATTTCCATTTGTAGGTGGTACAGGCATTGGACCACATAAGTCAGAGTGTATGAGACTTAATTTTCTTGTAGCTCTAAACTTAGAATTCTGAAAAGAATATTTGTGATGCTTGCCCAATATACAAGCATTACATGAGGTAAATTTTCTTGGAACTGTTGGAAGTCCCTTAATCCCCTGTTGTTTCATAATTAGAATAATTTCATAATTAACACGACCGAAGCGTGCATGCCAAAATAAAGAAGATGAAAGATTATCATTTTGATAAACCAAATAAGTTGTGTTCAATGCAACAGATGACATACCATGCAACTTCAATAATTTATCTTCTTCCACACCAAACATTACAGTTTTACTATTTTATGCTCTTCTAATTTCTACTTTACCATCAAATATGTGAATGGAATGTCCCTGTTGTCTTATTTGTATAAGAGATAACAAATTTCTTTGGAACTGCGGAATGTAAAGAACATCATTCAAAATATAATTTGGAAGTCCAAGAATCTTTAACTCAATTGAACCAATCCCTGATGGTTTGATTTGGGAATTTTCAGCAAAATACACTACTTCATCAATATTATCACTGAATTGATAAAAAAAATCACTTCGAAAGGTCATATGACATGTGGCACCTATGTCTAGAACACAAATGTCATACCATGAAGAAAAAGAAGTACTAAAAACATCTTCCATTTGGAAATTACAATGTGCGACAACATAATGTGCATTCTCAGAAGACTGTCCTCTGTCTGGAATTAAATGATCTTTCTTTTCAAGAAATTGTTCTCTTTTTTCATTAATTTTATCCCAGGGAATTTTTCCATTTGCAGCAGTATGTCCAAGTTTACCAAATCTAAAACATTTTATAGCTGGTTTATCAGAAAAATTTCTTTGTTGTTCATTCTGCTATCTATCTCCCTGAAAATTTCTGCCCGCCCTGCCTCTATAATTCTTCCTACCTCGACCTCTATTACCTCTAGTATTTCTGAAATATTCCTCCTGAGGTTTTTGGTCTTTTTGAGCAAGACATAGGGTTTCGGTATGAGAACTATGTGATTCTTATTTCTTGCCAAAATCCTTCTCTCTTTTTGCAATTTTCCCTACTAATTTGTCAAAATCTATATCTTTTAATTGCCCACTAGCTTGGAGAGATTCCAAGTAGTGTGAATAACTAGGGTAAAGAGATTTTATAAAGGTAGTAAATGGAAAATCAACTTTAACTCCAGTACATTCAATTTCATGATTGATGGCTTTAATTTCAGAGGTAAGTTTTAGAGGATCATTATCGCTCATTTCCAGATTAAATAAATTTAATAATAACTGAATTATCTCCAAGTCAGAATGTGAATCATAAAGCTCTTTTAGTTTCTCTATGGCATCATAAGTTGTTTTACTCTGAGCTGTTTTACTTTGAGTAATGTATCTGCTTACCTCTTTCTGAGACTGAAGTGGATATTAAGGAAAAGGCCTTCTTATCCTTACTATTCTAGATTGCGAGTTTTTTCTGATCATCAAGCTGCACCGGTGCATTCTCTCCTTCTCCTTCACAGACTCCATCCCATAAATTATTAAAGGTAAGAGTATTTTTAACTTTCTTAAACCACTCCTGGTAATTTTCCTTTCCGGAAAGGACAACCCTAATTAAAGACACCAAGGAGTTCATATTTTAAAAATACTGTTTAAATCACTCGCACCCTTAAAATAAAATTTTGTTTTAATCACTTCCAAACATCAAATTCTTCTTATAAATACTCCGATATTTAAAAAATACTCTGTTTAATCTTGCAGATTTAGTAGAAATTAAAGACACAAATTTCTCCTCTTAAAAAAAAAAAAAAAAAAAACACTTAGTTTTAACCACTACCACTGGCAGAGAAAAAAACTATTTTTAAATTTACAGAATCAGCAAGTGGCACTTCTGTAGCTCCAGAGACAAATTTTTCCAAAACAAAACTGATTTAAAATTAAATATTTGTCTACTACAAAAATCTGATTAAAAAAAAATTCTCGCAGATTCGTGACAGGAATAGAAATGAGTGTTTCTGTCAATCAAATGCTGCAAACACAATTGAGGAAAATGATGGCAAACAAACTCTGCTGGCAGTGTTGTCACAGGTTGAAAACAATCTGTTGCTCTCTTAACATCAATGCTGCCACCAGCCTCCTCGGATCTCAAGTGCTCCAATACCACTGTTAAATAATAACCATGTGATTTCTGTAATTCATTCATTGAACTAGATTACATTTATACTTTAAAAATTAGTTCAAAAATTAGTTATCACTAACTACTAACTTCCTAACTTCCTAACTGAACAGAAACCCTAAGGATTCCCATAAGATTACAATAATTAACAAATTTAACACAAAAAAATAGTCATATAGTTACAAGTCTTAATTCTGAGAGTAAGGTTGTAATGCCTTAGAAACTTAAAGAAAATAAAGAGTAGACCTAGTGGGATGTGGTATTAACAATCACCACATTCATGGCCATATCATAGAAAATAAAGACAACAATAACAATTTTCTTCATACCTTGCTGCGCTAGGGTTTTAGAAACCCTTTCACAAAATAAGACAAATCCTCTAACCTGGAGATGAGAGGATTCTCGGACAACGCAAATCACATGTGGTCGGTCCTTCCAGATCTGTTCCTTTCAAAACAAAATAAATACCAACAAACATGAAATTAGAAAGAAAATCAGTAAGAAGATTCTTGTTTCAGTGGCAATTTCAACCACAAATGGAAGACAATATATAATTTACTTGTAGGAGTAGTAAAACCCTAGATGTCGAACTGGAAACTTGCATATCGCTCGAGTAAGGGTAAAAAATCAAAGGTTCCGAACCCTGAATGAGAACCGAATGATTGAACCAAATGAGAACCAACTCTTTAAAAAGGAAATGAACAACCCCAAATCCACTAAAGAATATGGAACAAGGGAAATCTGGAAATAATATAACTCTCAATGTAGGAATCCTCTCGGACCCAAACAATACTAAAACACCCTGTCAAGAGAAGCTACCAACATACCCTGAAGAAAGAGAAACAACAGAGGTTGCAGATTCCGTGTTCAAGAAAGTTAGGTAACCAAATGACTCCACAACAACGTTGGGGAAGGGTTGGCAGTTACCTCAACCATACCCATCCACTCTAGACCGTCGATATGAACAGGACGTTGCACACCGTTGATCTGACTGACGGATCCGTGCATGCTTGCACCTAAAGCTGACATGTAAGAGCATAGAGAGTGATCCCACTCCATCGTAATTATACCATGGACTTAATTCACCTGGGGTTTGGGGTCGTTGCTTATTAGTGTTGTCAGGGTTGTATTGTCAATTGTTAAATCGTGATATGTGTGTCATAAGTTTGGGAAGGTTGTGATATTAGTCACATTAAATTCACAATCAATTGACCTCTGATTCTTTAATAATTTCTCCAATAAGATTGACGGTTAGATTTTATTTTGGTTGGTAAAAAAATGTTTATGTGTAGGGACGTTACGTGGTGGGATTTAAATGGTCATAAGGGTACATGTTTGCAAGTAAATTAAAACATGTAGGTGCTACTAAATATTCAAAGGGATCATATTATTTTGAATTGGTGGTTAATTCTATGTTTCTCTGTTAGAGGGCGGTTATCCAGAGTTTTTTCTTTTAATCCAATACTTCATTCTGACGTCACATTTGTCGAGGCTAGGGAGTAATGAACAAAGATGAAGAAGCCAAAATATTTGCGTTGCTGGAACATTTTCATGTTAACCTGGAATACCCGTTTTGTTCTGACAAACAAATGTTGAGGGTAGGACGTAAATTTCATCTGAAAAAAATGAAGAAGCCGAATGATTTAGGGTTTTGGAACATTTTTATGTTGAACATGGCTAGGCGCCACCATTTTTGCAGGTTAGAGCGTAAATTTTATATGACTAAAAATGAAGAAGCTGAAAGATTGAGAGACTAGGGTTGGTAGGGTTTGGTTTATGTATACTTATTCCTATTGACGAAGGAGAAGCCAAAAAATTTCTTCACAGTAATTCACTCAAGAAGTATAATTGCAATAGCTTGACGATGGCTTTATATACTCATCCTCAAGGCAATCGGGGGTTAGATTTGTGCTGTGCTAGATGAACTTGTTGGTGTACATGCACCTAGATTATCTCTAGTTCAACACTAGAGATTGCATGCAATGTGCACTTCTCTTTAGCTAGTTAACTTGAGTGCTTTACATGCACATAGTTAGCTTTAATTAGTTTCAGTTCAACTCTAGATATTGCATGCGATGTACACTTGTTTTTAGCTAGTTAACTCGAGTGCTTACATGCGATGTGCATTTGGCTTAGTTAGTTAACTCTAGTGTTTACATGTGGTGCATGTGCACATTAGTAGAACATAAGGCACACTTAGCTTCAGTTAGCTTTAACTATCCATAGTTTTTCCATGTACAACTAAGCTTAACTCAGTTGCTTTTATGTAATGATTCTAAAACTAATATTGATGAATTAATTTTATTCTTTTCTCCATTCTTTCCCACTCATTCCTTTTCTCGCAAGTTTTTTCATTGTTTTGCAAATCCAGATCTTTGAGTCTCAAAATATCACATGGTATTAGAGCACAGGGTTTTGTGATCAATGCACAATTAATTTTTATTTGCAGCTTCAGAAGATTGAATCAAAAACAAAGAATGGAGTCTAAATTGGAATTTACTTAACCAACATTTCTTACTCCATATAATTACTTCGAATAGAAGCCAAAGATTCTACTTCATCTCAGAAGTAGAGGCTTATTTCAAGCAACCATGGAAACATAATTCGAACCAACATCGGCAGTGGAGAAAACAAGATATTTCAATCACTTGGATGAGGCGGTCGGCATCCTATGTTTATCTATCTGTTCGGAATTTCTATTTCATGTTGAATCATGTTCGACTCCAAATGAATTATGGAAAACATTGGAATGATTGTTTGGAAAACAGGATGAAATGAAGGGTCACATTCTTGAAAATGAGTTAAACTCATTAGAGCCGAGAAATTTTGAGAACATTCAAGATTTTTTCACAAGGTATAAAGCCTTGTTGCTTCAGCTGAAAGGATGCAGGATCAACAAATCCAAGCAACAAAGTCAATTGATTCTTTCCATTTTATCAAAAATTGGTCCAGAGCATGCAATATTCGTCTCTGCATTCAACACAGTAAGATATGCACTAGTGCAGTTTGGAAGATTCCCTCAATGGATTCGTTTATTCAGCCTTTGATGCATGAGCAAGATAAGCTGATCAAAATGGCACACTTAAAAATTCCAAATTGCATGCACTTACTGTGCATGTAAAAAGAAAGGCAAATTCCAAAGACCATCAAAAATAAAAAGTGAAGAAAGATCTTGATCCAAGAAAGGGAGGAAATCCCAAACCCCCTGAAGGATCATTAGGCTCAAAGGAAAGGAAAGGAACAAAAGGGCAACCAATATGCAATTATTGCCACTGTGGTTTTCACCCTGAATCTGCATGCATGAAGAAGACTATAGATCTTATGGCGCATACACTCCAACAACACAATCTTGGAGACCACATTCCTGAGAATGCCAAGAAGTATGGAGAAAAAACACTAGAAACAAGAGGTAATGTGCATGCTTTGATTGCTCTTGATTCTACACCGCAAGAATGGATCATCGATTAAATATGTAATTTTTTTTAAATAAATAAAATATACATATTTATAGAAAATATTTTTATATTTTATATAATGAATATACAATTTTGAGAAGAATTATTTATTCTCAAAGATTATTAAAACCATTACATCAAAACTCATGTCAATTAGGATAATTAATCTTGAAGGGGAGTCCAATACTTCTTCCCAACAGCAACAGAAAAACTCAATTAACATATCTTTATATTTTTTATATAAAATAATAAAGTTATATTAAAACCATACTATAGAAGCCCTGCCGAAAAATAGCTAGGTGTATGGGTGATAAAAAGCTAAGGCAGTAGTCTAAAAAAGTCATAAAATAACCCAGAAATTCTGATAAGATTATGAAAAAATTCGGCAAAGATTTTGAAAATATGAGTTACACGTTATACTTCAGCATTTTGGGTGCCCTAAGGGTTTTTGATAGTGCTGAATCCATTTCCACCATCAAAAATACAATCTAAACACTCCAACTACTTAACTTTTTGAATTTTTTTTACCAGATTCTAGCAAAAAAAATATCATCAAAGCTATTCTATTGCCTCGATACAAAACTCTCTAAAAAGCTATGGACTATAAAGAAGCAACCATAAGTTGGAGAATTGGAAGAGAAAAAAAGGATTACCTAGCCCTTCTTAGAACGGGTTCAATTCAAATGCTAAGTATCTTCTTTTCTTCAGTATGAGAGTTTTTTCATAGCATTTGAATTATATATTATATGGTTTATGGAAATGCTAAGTATCTTTTTTTTAGTATGAGAGTTTTTTCATAGCATTTGAATTATATAATATATGGTTTATGGAAATGCTAGGTATATTTTTTTAGTATGAGAGTATTTTCATAGCATTTGAATTATATATTTATATGGTTTATGGACTCTATGATAGCTATTTTCATGGAGACATAGCCTTCGAAGAATGTTGAGAAAATTGAATCAGTGACACGTGAATAACAAAAGTGCTTTAAAGATGGAGACTTTAAGAATTGAGCTAACCCTTGGGGATTTTCTTCTTTTTTGGCTAATGATCCACTAAGATCGGCTTTGTCCATGAAATATTTGTGAAAATTCAGGGACCCAGAAGGTGATCATTAAATTTACAGAATATTTTTGCGAGGGAGATCCTGTAACAGCAGACTTAAGTGCTAACGAGTTGTTGACTAGTTGTTATGTCATTTTATTTTAAGAAACTAAAACGTTTTATTTCTTTTGGAAAATATTATTTGATGAACATGAGTTAATTTTATTATGTTGAAAATAAATTTAGTGATGGAAAAGTGGTTCCATAAAAGTAAAAAAAAATACTGACGGTACAAGTATTCCAAGAATAGTTCAAACAGTTACCTTTTCCTCTGAGGATAAAGGTACATCCCAGTGAGGAAAAGGGGTTTTGTTCTGGGTCTAAGGGGAGAAAAGGAAGAGAGTGATGAATTCCTAAGCTAGTAGTGACCAGTGGAACACTCAACATTCCTGAAGATTTCTAGAAAAGAAGACTAGACTTGGAGTCTCGAGGTCTCTTTCGAAATCTTTGTCAACCCACTCCTGGCAGGCGTGGAGCACGGGGGAAGAGGATGACGTAATCGCCTATCTCATGGTAGGGAGGACATCATCAGCAGAGCCCAAAATGAGATAAGTAAAAAGATTGTATTTATTGCAGATACGAGATTCAGGCAGATCTAACATAGGTCTAAAATTAGACCAGACATATCAAGATTGGAAGATGTGTATTACTTTAAGGAAGAATGAACGTACACTGTGCATGTTTATTAAAATTCATATCTGTTTATTTTATTTCCAAAATTATGGCTTAATTATAGACTGTTAAATGTGAGTGGATGAGTAAAGGGTCTCTAGGAAGATGTTGTTGATAAAAATTGTCTATCATAAAAAAAGAAAAACAGGAAAGAAAAGAACCATAGTTATGTACAAACTAGAAATATAGTTTAAACTGGAAGAGAACTGTTAGTTCAGAGTCCTGGGTGGGAGCCCCTAGACCCCAAAACTGGTCATTCTTCAAAAAACTATGATATACACAGACAAATAAATATGGTTCGGTCATTACCCTACAAACTGGAAAGGAATTTATAGAATTATTGTTCTTAAAGAATGAAAGTAAATTATATTAGAAAAGAAAATTTACTTTACAATATATTCAAATGAAAATCCTGAAATAGCATTGAAAGATGTATTGCTACAAAGAATATACACCAGATTGATAGAATGTATTTGAAAAGCAAAAGTGTTAAGTACAATATACAATAGAGAAAAATCTAACTCTGCTCAGCCAAAAGGGCACGAAACCCATCAAATTATACTGTGCAGATAATTGATAAATGGAACCAGTTTCATACCATAGAATACAATAAAGCTTAAATCATTACAATAATAGACCTCGAAGGGTAAACATGATTTTAAAAGTAGAAACTATACATGATACTAAAAGGGGCAAACATTATCTAATAATGCGTGGGGTAAGGGCATGTAATAAACCCCAATAAAATGTACATATTTAACCCTTCAACCAGTTCCATAGATATCATAAAACAAAACATCATTGTGCCTAGTTAAATCCTCAGAGTCGATTGAGACAATAAGACTCAGATACACTACTCATCGAATAAAAGAAACCGCTTGTGGGGGTGTCAAGTAGGCAGGGCCGTGCAAACTAAAACTAACATATTTGGGTCAGCCACCACAACCCTCAAGTCAAAATTCGATACGCAGAGTGTCGCATGACAGAAAATTTAGGATGGGTCTCTCTGCACCCAAGAAGGAGGAACATAATTCAAAATTCTTGACAGAGAAAGTATAGCGTCAGGGAATCATATTATGTCTGAACGTAGAAGGAGAAAGAGGACTTGGGGGAAACCCTTACACTTTTGGGCTAAGGGATTACCTGCACCCAAACCAAAAATAGCATCCGAAATGGCAGTTAAGGCCCATCTGAAAAACCAAGAGAACCAACAATTTAATCGAAAGAAGAGCGAGGAGTTTTCTAACTTGACTTAAAATTCTTTGCTGGCTGAGAGCCAAACTGTTGGGATGCCCAAAACAAAAGAGGAACAGGTTAGAAACTCATGACATAACTATACATATAACGCAAATCAAATTTTATTACTAATGAACAAAGGAAACATCTTTAAATCATCAAACCCTGCTGCAGTGGAGGGTATCTTTCCGGGGGAAACTGGAGCGCCTTGTTGTTGGTCATGGATCCAAAACTCTATGAAAGACTAGACATACCAGATAGAACCCTGCCACCCATCGAATGAAGAAGGTGAGGGCATTAACACATCCTCTAAGGATTAATACCAAACATATGACCAAAGCAGAAATGAGACTCAACAGAAGTAACATCGCAGGAAAACACTAACATATTCAGTTACCTGGTCATGGTGGATAGCGCTAAAGTCTGGAAAGAAACGAGATGGAGCAGCCGCCACGGAAGTTGCAGACGAGCCACCAGGAAACCAAGCGATGAAATGAGGAATGGCGGTTAGGGTTGCAAGGTTATTACCCTAAGTCGCTTCCGATTAACCCTCCGTCGTCGATCTTGAGACTCCCAATTGAATGGTGGAAAGACAAATAGGTGGTCACATATGGCTGAGGTAGATCCCGATATGTGTACTATCCAGAAATATTCATTTAATCCTAAAGATCTCAGGTGGGCTTAAGCTGTATGAATTAATAAAAAACGAATGAATTACATTTATAACCTGACCTATCAAACCTTAATGAGTGGATACGAGATCGGATAGGTACTATGTCAGGTTGGCCAAAATGCAAGCCTCGGGAATGCGTTAAACCAAGAGGGTTAAACCCTTAGTTTCATAATGGTTGTTGTAATGTTTTAATAGAACAAATTATATGAATGCGGTTCAGATACTCACGATCTCAATTATATATGTTAATCATTAGTCAAATAATGGTATGGATATAGTAAAGATATATAGTAAGTATATGTATATTAATCTTGAGTCAAAATATGGATTAAGGAATATAGTAAAGTAATAAAGTAAAGAATTAAAAAAAATAAATCGTGATGTATGTTACAAGTGGTATCAGAGCAGTGCTTAGACGCTGGGACCCTAGGGGTCACCTAACATGATAAATTGTGTGTATAAATGATGCACAGAAAAAGAAATAATATTGCAGAAGACAATATGAGGAGGGGATCGACATAGAAAACACCTCGGAATGTAGGGGAACCTACACTCCAAGCCCAACCAAAAATGAATCCCGAAATGTGGATTCAGCTGTGTGGATTATCACCAAGAGACAAGTAGACTGCTGGAGGAGCAACATCACCAAACCAGTTTACTGCTAAGTACTGTGTAGAAGTTGGAGGAAGAAATAGTTAGGGTAATAAGTGACAATGAACACCTGATGCAAGAACAAGAAAGGATACTTAAGAGCCTTTCTGACAAATAGAATCATGGGGTGTTACAAACCAGTCCCGATAGGGACATGCAGGAAGAAAATTAACGACAATTCAAGGACCAAACCACTGATAGAATGGAAAGAATCCATTCACAACGAAGAAAAAAGAACATAAACTACATTGAGGCTGAAACTGGAAATGTGTTGGAACAAAAAGAAATCAAGAAACAAAAAGAGGAACTACAAGGTGAGTTTTGGAAGATAAAACCACCTACGTTTGATGGAGAAGTGGAAGAGGTTACTGAAGCATGGTTAATTAATATGAACAAGTGCTTCCAAGTCTATGAGTACAGTAGCAATCTTAAAGCTAGATTGGCCATCTATCAGTTGAGAGAAAAAGCCACCCTGTGGTGGGAAGAAGTAAAGAATTTCTGCAGCATTGAAGACCAAGGTATGACATGTGACTTGTTCTAGCAATATTTTAAAGAAAAATACCTAACAGAACGTTTCTATGATGAAAAATCTAGATAATTCCATTATTTAAAGTTGGGACAAATGACGATGGATGAGTACATAACGATTTTACTTCCCTACTAAGATATGTTCCTTATCTAAGGGATGAGAAGGATAAGGTTCAACAGTTCTTAAGAAGTTTTCCAACCCACATGAAAGAATGAATTGAATTCGTGAATCCAAGGACCATGGATGAAGCAATTTAGAAGGCAAGGATGTGTTACCAACGGTCCAAGGAAAAAGGAGAACTGGGTAAAAATTGGCAGCTAAGAAAAGGAAAGAAAAGCAGTACAAATTTTAAAAGTGCTAGAAATAGCAACTTTAAGAATTCTACATGGAATGCAGTGAGAAAACAGTTTGAGAGGAACCACCAAAGAACTCGATGGCCTACAGAAGAGAGGCCTACAGAGGCTTCCAGCAAACTAGATCAAAGACAAGACCCGAAACCACCTCTACAATGTTGGTGGTGCGACGAGGCTCACTACTACAAAAATTGCCCATAGTGGGGGAGAAGTGAAACAATTGCTAATATACAAGAAACTTCTACAGTAGGAGATGTAGCTCGAAATATACCCAGAATCAACACATCATTGGAAGATTTTTAGGTAGATTATCAACCAACGATAATAGAGTTGGAAGGTAAGCTACTTTCGCAATCTGTTTCTATTTTGGTTGATCCAGGTGCAAGTTTAAGTTATGTAAACCCGAAAATAGTAGAATTATGTAAATTACAAAGTCAGAAATTCAAAAATCCCTCGCTGGTAAAGCTAGCCACTTGTGCGAAAAAAAGGTAAGTGCCAAAATTCTAAATTGTACATTGGAATTGGGAACCAACAGTAAAATGTGGACCTGAATATACTTCCATTAGGGTCCTATGATGTACTGTTGGGCATGGATTGGTTGGAGAAACATTGGACAGTGGTGGATTGTAAAGACAATATTATATATTATAGGATGCAAGATGGAACTTGCAAAGAGATTCAAGGAATCAAGAAACCACTACAGCTGCGTCCTATTACAACATCCCAAATGAATAAATTTATTAGGAAAGGATGTTAGATTTATGCCATCCAAGTGGGTTATGCTAATTCCAAGGAGAAGACTCCTATCATGGAGAACATACCAGTGGTAAAAGACTTATGGATGTATTTCCAGAAGATATACCAGGATTACCTCTAAGAAGAGATATTGATTTCACCATTGAGTTAAGGCCAAGAGCATCACCAGTTTCAAGGGCCCCAAACCAAATGAGTATTCCAGAGCTAACAGAATTGTAAATGCAATTGCAGGAGCTGTTGGACAAAGGGTACATTCGACCAAGTGTGTCCCCTTGGGCAGCACTAGTGTTTTTTGTAAAGAAGAAGAATGGAACCATGTGAATGTGCATGGATTATAGACAACTCAATAAATTGGCTGTAAAAAATAAATATCCCTTACCTTAGATTGATGACCTACTTGATCAGGTGAAGGGGGCCATAATATTTTCAAAGATAGACTTAAGGTCTGGGTACCACCAGACCCGGATAAAAGACTAGGATATCTACAAGACTAATTTATGTACCAGGTATGGGCATTACAAGTTTGTGGTACTACCATTCGGTTTAACTAATGCACTAACAACATTTATGAGGCTGATGCACGAAATATTTCACCCCTTTTTGGACAATTTTGTATTGCAATTTATCGACGAAATTTTAATTTATTCAAAGAATGTGGAAGAGCACAAGGAGCACTTAAGAATAGTGTTGGAGATGTTAAGAAAACATCAGCTGTACGCCAAGTTCAACAAATGTGACTTCTTCAAGGAAGAGATCCAATATTTATGCCATGTTATTTCCGCTGAGGGCATATTGGTTGATCCCGAGAAAATTAGGACGATTGTGGAATGGAAAGTTCCCCAAAATGTAGCAGATATTTGATCCTTGATGGTATTGGCTGGATACTATCGACGATTCATTAAGGGGTTCTCCAAAATTGCTTTCCCGATTACTTCCTTGCAGAGGAAGGGAAAAGTATTTAAGTGGAATAATGAATGCTAGAACAGTTTTGAGAGATTAAAGCATTTGTTTATGACTTCCCTAGCATTGAGAATAGCTGACTCCAACAAAGAGTTTGAAGTTTGTATCAATGCTTGTAAAGAAGGAGTTGTGGCAGTTTTATCGCAAGAAGGAAAGGTGGTTCCCTACGAATCAAGAAAGTTAAAAGAGCATGAACAAAGATACTCAGCCTATGACCTAGAGCTGACAGTGGTAGTGCATGCACTCCAGGTATGGAGGCACTACTTTCTAGGGAAAAATTTTGTGCTAAAAACTGACCACAACAACCTAACCAGCTACTTTAAGCAAGCTAATCTAAACTCTCGTTAGGCAAGATGGAATTCCTTCCTAAGTGAGTTTTACATGGATATTTAGCATGTAAAAGGTAAAGAAAAATATGTGGCGGATGCCTTGAGCAAAAAACTGCATTGTGTTTATGAACTTTGCTATAACCAGTTTGAATGTAAATTTTTTGATCAAGTAAAAGAGAAGCCCGAAAGGATCCTGAATACCAGTTTTTATGGAAGCAAATGCAGGAGGTCAGAATTCAAGAAAAACCTTGTGACTACGGAATTAGAAAATATCAATTGCTAACCTTTAAGGAAAAGATATATATTCCAAATCGGGATGAGTTGAAGGAGCTGATCATGAATGAATATCACTGTAGAAATTATTCAGGACTCCCAGGATACCATAAAATGTTGACTGCAATTAGAAAAGTTTATTTCTGGCGTGGCATGAAGAAAAGCATTGCAGAATATTTAAATAAATGTTTAGAGTGTCAACAGGTTAAGGTGGAGCATCAACATCCAGCCAAATTGTTGCAGCCCATACCAGTACCTGAATGGAAATGGGAAGTTATATCCCTAGACTTCATTACTGGTTTACCAAGATCAAAAAGTCACAATGATTCCATTATGGTGGTGGTTGATAAACTGAGCAATGCAACACATTTTATACTGGTACATTCTACTTACAAAACTGTGCAAATAGTAGGTATCTTTATGATAGAAATCTTTAGACTGCATGGCATACCAAAGACTGTCATACCGGACAGGGATGTGAAGTTTACTTCCGCATTCTGGAAGACCTTTTTTACAGGTTTTGGAATCAAAATAAATTTCAGCCCAACTTATCATCCTCAGACGGATGGAAAAACCGAGCGGGTAAACCAAGTCTTGGAGGATATGCTGTGCATGTATGTGATGCAACAACCAACAAAATGGCAATAATATTTTCATTTGGTAGAATTTTCCTACAACAATGGTTATCAGGAGTCTCTTAAGATCAACCCCTTCTAAATTTTATATGGACGATAATGTCACACTCCCATCAATTGGAGTAGCCCCGAAACCAAGTTAATGCTTGGACCAAGAATGTTAGTTGAGATGGAATGAGAAGTAAGAAAGATAAGACAAAATCTAAGATCTCATCAAGATTGAAAAAAGGTATGTGCAGATAAGAAGAGGACTTATCGAAAGTTTGAAGCGGGTGATCATGTGTATGTAAGGATTAAACCAAAGAGGAGCACACTAAGGTGGGCCTCCTGTGCCAAGTTTTCTCCCAGGTTCTGTGGAACCTTCCAAATATTGGAGAGGGTGGGGCCTGTGGCATACTGATTGGCCTTACCCAGCCATATTCGGGTGCAAAATGTGTTCCATATATCCTTATTGAAGTTATACGTGCATGACCCAAAGCATGTAATCCACTGGAAAAGCATTTAGGTAGGTTAAGATTAAAAATACTAACTTGAAATACAAAAATTTTATGAGAATTTAATTTGGATTTTTTATTTATTTATTTTATTGCAGGTCTAGCCGGATGACGAATTTCTGGTTAAACCTCAGCGCATACTCAACTGGAGAGAAATCATGCTCCGGAAGTGAGCCATCACCCAGGTTAAAGTGCAGTGGAAGCACTTCAACTCGCATGAGGCTACCTGAGAAGATGAAGGATTTGTTCGTGAGGTTTATCCAGAATTGTTTGCTGAGCTGGAGTGAAACACCAAGGATGGTGTTTACTTTCAAGGGGGGAAGTTGTGACAGCTGGCTTAAGTGCTAACTAGTTGTTGACTATTTGTTATGTCATTTTATTTTAAGAAACTGAAACATTTTATTTATTTTGGAAAATATTATTTGATAAAAATGAGTTAATTTTATTTTGTTGAAAATAAATTTATTTATGGAAAAGTGTTTCCATAAAAGTAAAAAAAAATATTGATGGTAAAAGTATTCCAAGAACTGAGAGGTGGTTGAAAAGTTTAGACAGTTACCTTTTCCTCTGAGGATAAAGGCACATCCCATGAGGAAAAGGGGTTCTGTTTTGGGACTAAGGGGAGAAAAGGAAGAGAGTGATGAATTCCTGAGCCGGTAGTGACCAGTGCAACACTTATCGTTCCTGAAGATTTCTGGAAAAGAAGACTAGACTTGGAGTCCCAAGGTCTCTTTAGAAATATTTTTCAACCTTCTCATCTCAGGTGTGGAGCACGGGGGAAGAGGAGGATGTAAGCAACTCTCTTATGGTAGGGAGGACATCATCAGCAGAGGCCAAAACTAGATAATTAAATATATTGTATTTATTGAAGATATGAGATTCAGGCATATCTAACATAGGTCTAAAATTAGACCAGACATCTCAAGATTGGAAGATGTGTATTACTTTAAGGAATAATGAATGTACACTGTGCATGTTTATTAAAATTCATATATGTTTATTTTATCTCCAAAATTATGGATTAGTTGTAGACTGTTAAATGTGAGTGACTGAGTAAAGGGTCTCTAGTAAGATGTTGTTGATAAAACTTGTCTGTCATAAAAAATAAAAACATGAAAGAAAAAAACCATAGTTTTGTACAAACTAGAAAGATAGTTTAAGCTGGAAGAGAACTGTTAGTTCAAGGTCCTGGGTGGGAGGCACTAGACCCCAGAACTGGTCATTATTCCAAAATCTATGATATACACGGACAGAGAAAGATGGTTTGGTCATCATACTATTCTTAAAGAATGAAAGCAAACTATATTAGAAAAGCAAATTTACTTTACAATATATTCAAACAAAATCCTGAAATAGCATGCAAAGATGTATTGCTGGAAAGAATATACACTAGATTGATAGACTATATTTGAAAAGAAAAAGTGTTAAGTATTTTATACAATAGAGAAATATCTAACTTTGCTCGGCCAAAAGGGCACAAAACCCATCAAATTATACTGCGCATATAACAGAGAAATGGAACCAATTTCATACCATAGAAGACAATAAAGCTTAAATAATTACAATAATATACCCCGAAGGGTAAACACGATTTTAAAAGTAGAAACTGTACAGGATACTAAATGGGGCAAACAATATCTATTAATTCGTGGTGTAAAGGCATGCAAGAAACCCTAATAAAATGTAGAGAGTTAAACCTTCAACCAGTTCCATAGATATTGTAAAACAAAATATCATTGTGATAAGTTAAATCCTCAGAGTCGATTGATACATTAAGAATCAAATACACTACTCATTGAATAAAAGAAACTACTTGCAGGTGTGCCGAGTAGGCAGAGACGTGCATACTAAAACTAACATAGTCGGTTCAACAACCACAACCGTTAAGTCAAACTTCGGTAAGCAGAGTGCCGCATGCTAGAAAATTTAGGATGTGTCTAGCTGCACCCAAGAAGGAGGAACATAATTCAAAATACCTGACAGAGCAAGGATAGCATTAGGGAATCATATTATGTCTGAACCTACAAGGAGAAAGAGGACTCGGTGGAAACCCTTACGCTTTTGGGCTAAGTGATTACCTGCACCCAAAACAAAAATAGCATAAAAAATGGCAGTTAAGGCCCATTTGAAAAACCAAGTGAACAAAAAATTTAATCGAAATAAGAGCGAGGAGTTTTATAACCTGACTTAAACTTCTTTTCTGGCCAAGACCCAAACTGTGGGGAGGCCCAAAACAAAAGAGGAACCGGTTATAAACTTGTGAGAGAATTGTACATATAACGAAACTCAAACTGTATTACCAATGAATAGAGGAAACATCTTTAAATCATCAAAACCTGTAGTGGTGGAGGGTATATTTCCGAAGGAAACTGGAGCACCTTGTTGTTGGCTGTGGCTCCCAAACTCTCTGAAAGAACAAACATATAACACACATTTCATTAAAATTGGAAAAAAATTATTACAAGGACATCCCTAGAATTGAGCTATTTGTTTAGTTTGAAATCATAGATCCATTATTTAATTCCAAATTTAATGAAATATGTGTTATACCAGATAGAACCCCACCACCCATCGAATGAACAAGGCGAGGGAATTAATGTATCCTCTAAGGATTAATACCAAACAGACGACCAAAGAAGAAAAAAGAATCAACATAAGTAACACCACAAGAAAACACTAACATATTTAGTTACCTGGTCATGGCGGATGGCACTCAAATCCGAAAAGAAACGAGATGGAGCAGATGCCACGTAAGTTGCAGACGGGCCACCAGGAAACCAAGCAATGAAATGAGCAATGGCGGTTAGGGTTGCAAGGGTATTACCCTAAGCCGCTTTCGATTAACTCTGCACCGTCAATCTTGAGACTCCCGATTGAATGGTGGAAAGACAAACAGGTGGTCACATATGGCTGAGGCAGATCTCGATACGTGTACTATCCATAAAGATTCATTTAATGCTAAATATATCGGGTGGGTTTAAGTGGTATGAATTAATCTAAAATGAAAGTAAAAAATTTATAACCTGACCTATCAAACCTTAATGAGTGGATACGAGATCTGATAAGTACTATGTCGGGTTGGCCAAAATGCGAGCCTCAGGAATGCGTTAAACCCAAGAGGGTTAAGCTCTTAGTTTCATAATGGTTGTTGTAATGTTTTAATAGCACAAATTATATGGATGTGGTTTAGATACTCAGTATCTCAATTATATATGTTAATCATTAGTCAAATAATGGTATGGATATAGTAAAGCTATATAGTAAGTATATGTATATTAATCATGAGTCAAAATATGGATTAAAGAATATAGTAAAGTAATAAAGTAAATATTTTTTTATTTTTATTTTTTATTTTTACTTTATTTTTATTTTATTTTTTATTTTTTATTTTTTATTTTTTATTTTTTTCCGTGATGTATGTTACACATCCAATCAAAAGGATCATTTCTTATCTAATCAAGCATAAAAGATAACCCCTATAGTGTCTAGAGAATTGAACCAATAAAATCTCAATAACAAAAGCATTTAACTATAAATACTTAACAAAATAGAAGTTAACAAAATACATAATGAAACTTAAGATCCACAATTCTATTAGAAATCATGAAAAAAGAAATATCCTTAAAATTTTCAAATAGGAAATCATAGAAGAATAGGTATGATGCATATAATATTGGGTTATAATATCAACACAAATATTCAAAGAATATGATGCATAATATCAAACAAAAATTTAGAATATGTGAAATTTAATATTTAATTATATTTCAATATAAATTTGTTTTGTAAATTAAATAGATATCTAATAATAATATAAAAATAAGATTAACATATTATATTTTATATTAGTTATAAATTTTAAAATAAGTTAAATTTCAGAAGAGAGGAATAACCTGTTTATGAGTTTTTTAATAACCCAACGTTTCGGACTTCCCAAGTGAGTCCATCATTAGGGGTAGATGCCAAATATTATTTGAAAAGATTGTGAGGATTAGGGCAAAGGAATAGATATATAAAAATTAAATTATTGAGGAGTTTATTATGGTCGGTTTGATGAAATGTAATTTAATTTAATTAATTGTAATTGATTTAATTTAATTTGTATAATTATTTGAATTGTAGGATTTATAGGGTCCTTAGCAGAGTCTACCATATCCAAAATAGTATTAGGGGGAGTGAAGGCAATCTTAATGTTATGCTTGTTAAGTATTCTAGAAATTTTATCAGTTGTTTCTTTTATGTAAGGCAAAGAGATTTTAGGGATGTCAAAGGCTCTTTTTATGTTATTTTTATTAAGGGTTTGGTAAATGGTTTTGTTAATGACATGTTTATTATATCCATTATGTTGAAAGACATGGCGAACATGGTTTATCTCATGTTCTAGGTGGTGAGAGTCTGAAATTTTGGATGCCCTAGTCGTTAGGGTGTTGATGATAACAATTTTTTGTTTAGGGTGGTAATGTGAGTTAGCATGAAGGTATCTATCTGTGTGATTTTTCTTTTTATAAACTTTGGTGCTGAGTTTTCCTTCTTTTTTTGTTAAAAGGATGTCTAGGAAAGGTAATTGGTTGTCCTTTTCAATTTCAATGGTAAATTTGATGTGACTCGAGAGACTATTAATGTGAGATAAGAAATCATTTAATTTCGATGTACCATGGGTCTATTTTTTGAAAACATCATCTACATATCTTTCCCATTCTTCAGGGGTGAATGTAAAGGATTTGAGGGCTTTTTGTTCAAAATGTTCCATGTATATGTTGGAAATTATAGGAGATAGAGGTGAGCCCATGGCTACCCCATAAGTTTGTTCATAAATTATTCCATTGAAGCTGAAGAGAGATGATTTTAAGCACAATTTTAGGAGGTCTACAGTCTCGTTGTCTGTGATAGTTTTCATAATGTTGATGGCTTCATCTATAGGAATCATAGTGTAAAGGGAGATAATGCCAAAAATTACCATGAGATATTCGTCTTGCATATCAAGGTTTTTGGTCCATTGAACAAAGGATGCAGTCTTTGATATGCGATGAGGTGCTTCTGGCAAGGGGGCGAAGCTTTTTGGGAAGGTATTGAGCAAGGAGGTAGGTGGGTGAACCTATGGTGTTGACTATGGGTCTTAGATGGATGCCTACTTTATGCACCTTAGGAGCACCATATAGTCTAGGGGTGATAGAGCTAGAAGGGGTGATTCTCTTTTTTATGATGGTGTCAAGAGATGAATATTTTAGCTTTTTGGTTACTTGCTTAAGAATTTAAGCACTAGGATCTTTGTTTATGCTTCTATAGCAACCGCTGTTGTTCAGGTGATCTTCCATTTTCATATCATGTTCAGACCTGTCCATTATTACGGTTGCGTTACCTTTATCTGATTTTAGGATAATTATATATTTTTTATTTTTTAGGTTATTTAGAGCAAGTTTTTCTTCTTTGGATATGTTACACGGAGGTGGTTTGGAATATTTAAGGATCTTAGCAATATCTTGTCTTATTTCCTCTACTTCGATAAGGTTAAGATCTCTTATGGAAATTTCTATATTGCTAATTATATTGTCAATGGGGATTTTATTAGGAGTAATGGAAAAATTTAAACCCTTATGAAGAAGGGACGTGGAGGCTTGGTCTAGGCTAACGCTAGACAGGTTTATGACAGTGGGATTATTAAATCCTTCATTATGGGAGTTGCCGAGGGATGGGTTTATGACAGAGGGATTGTTAAATCCTTCATTGTGTGAGTTGCTTGGGGATGGGTGAGAGACTATGTGGAAGTCGATAGGTCCAGGTGTGAGATTTACATGCCGAAAATTGAGGTCTACAGGTCAAAAACTAAGTTTAGATGAGACATAAGTGCAGTTTATGGGCGAAATGGGGATATAGGAGCGGGTGCTCTCTGGTGAAGAGATTTCGATGTGTCTGACAGAATCGTTGATTCTGTCTGTTGTTAAATTCTTCTGCAGATGTATAGTTTTTGCATTGGGGTCTGCGTGGACATCAATAGTTTTAATATTATTCTCAAGCACTGTGTCAAACTCTACCCACGAAGGAGGGGCAATCGAGTGAGAGATCAAAAAATCATAATTCGTCACATCGACATTGTTGTGTTCTATTTTCATGCAGAGATGATTAGAATCATTTTGCGAGCTGGCGTGAGGAGTGTTCTGGTTACAGATCTTTCCAGAGATGCGGCAGGAAAGGGACAACGCTGTGTGATGCAAGGAATGAGATAAACGAGAGATTTTTTTGTACTTCTTCACTGTGTCTATGGAATGCCATCAATCAACTTTTTTATAAAGGTGAGGGCATCTAAAGAATGGCACAGGTCGAAACGCAACGATGTGGCTAACAAGAGATGTAAGCCCATCAGTTCTTGGGAGAGTTTAATAAGGCGCAGTCTGGTGGTTTTTATTTGGGTTTTAATTAAGGATTCACTCAGTTTTTTGAAGATTGGTAGGTTGCGGCCATGATTGAAGTTAAATTTGATAATATATATATATATATATATATATATATATATATATATATATATATATATATAAAATAGTACTAAAATTTTAATTTTTTAAGTGAATAAAATTGTTAACTTAATTTAATATTATTGTATTTAATTCAAATATTATGTAAATATTGTATTTAAAGGGAATAATCTAAATAATCATTTATTAAATAATTATTTTTATTTTTAATTGATAATTAAATTATTATAAATTTTAATATTTTTAAAAATTAAATTTATATTAAATAAAAATCATATTCAATTAATTAATTCTTTTTTTTAAAGATTCAAATAAAGTATTTTTTTTAAGTAATTTGAACTAAAACAAAAATTTTCATAATTAATAATATATAATTATTTTTATATTTGAAATTTTATCTTTCATCTTATTATATAGTAATAGAGGTGTAGTCTAATTTATAAATGAATTAGATTTTTTCAAGAAATCAGTAAGACAAATTCAAGAAAAATTATGAATTTTCATTATTTAAAAAGCATGTTTGAATACATAAATAGATTCAAAGCCACGAAAAACCCTTGGAACACTCTAATTTTAAAACTTAAACAACTTAAACAACTTAAACTCAAAGTGTAACATCTATGCCTCATGTCATTTACTAAAAGAAATTTTACCTTTTGTTAGACATTGAAGTTATTTTGATTATTTTATTCATTGATTAACAAGTATGTTAGTCAGGAAATTATGAACTAAAGTTTCTCACTGGTAAATAAAATTTTAATAAAAAATTATGCTGTCATGAGTCTGATGGAAAAGTTTCCAAGATCCCAAAAGTAGTTGAGAAAATCACTTGTTGGCAGTTAGCTCTCCTTTAGGATAAAAGGAAAAGCCTAGAGGTGGAAAGGGGTTCTATTTAGGGAAAAGGAAAATACATTCAACTAGAAAGTTGAAGATCAGAGTACCAGAGCTGGAACAAGGACTAGTGGTTCTCTGTACCTGAAGGGAGAAGAGACTGGACTGGAGTCTTGAGGTCTACCTCCTTGGTAAGAAAATTATTGTTGTGAACCCTACTTGGGTGAGGGCACGGGGGGAGTAGAGGAAATCATCGCCTCACTCAAGGTTGGGTGGAAGCCATCAATGGTACCGAGTGAGATAATTAAATCTAATAGCATATGTTTTATGTATCTAAATTGTTAAGGAATTTTTGTGTTTGCTTATAGAGAATAGAGCGTTGGAGAAAGAGCCCATTTGGAAATCAAAAATATAATAGAAACTCTATGAAATTATACAACAAAATGAGGGTTTCACTGTCAAATTTTAAAATTTGGCAAACCCTTAGTTATCTCTGAGAGGGAAAAGAAATATTTTCTCTTAGACAGGAAAATAAATAGATCTCCTGATAGTAGTTAACCAGAAAACAAGTAGGATTGACAGAGAGACCCATAGAGGCAAAACCCCAGGGTAGAAATATGTCTGTCCTGTTAAAGCATAGAGTAGGTACACGGAAAGGGAACAAGTTTCCCTAGAGGTGGTTCGGTCCCCTTTAAAAGAATAACAATGGAACTATGGATGTGGTAAAACTGTAAAGAAGATACTTGTATGAAATTTGGTAGATTGTTTACATTTACTGAATAAGAAAACACATATATAGTTGAATTATTTTGTACAAGAGTAAAGGCAAAAGTTGTCAGAAAAATAAATATATCTTTCCTAGATAACCATAATATGTCAAAATATAGAGAGGATTTAGCCACAGACATCAAGGCTCGTATCTAGCTGAAAGAATTTACTTAAGAAAAGTACAGTGAATTATAGCAGTTAACCCAGTACTATGAGAACGTAGATAGAGAAATATTAATGACAAAAATGCACAAGTATAAATATCTATACACCAGAGAATGTGAAGAATTGAAAAATATTACATGTAAGTATTATTATATCAACAAGAGATTGACAGTATTGTTCCAAACTAAAGAAAACATAATTCAAAATGTAAATTTGAGATTGTTAATTACATTAACAAGAAGGACCTCTAAAATTGGTAGAACAAAGTGGAGAAGCTTAACAGTAATTATATATTAAAATTAAGTAACAAATTTTAATATCAAATCGAGTTACAAGGCCAACACACAAGCAGTCGAAATATGTTGACTTAGGCCAAATACCCCAAAACATGCAAAACGTGTGTGCATGCACAGAAAATAAAATAAATTAAGAGCAATAGGAACATGCCTTGTAGGCTACTTTAGACAAGCTTGGATAAACAATTTACTTTCCTTTGGACAGAAGTTAAACTAAGAAAATAAATAATTAACTCTTCAACCAGAACAATCCGTCAACTAGAATGAATATCACATGGAATAAAGAAGGAGACCTCTCAAAGTCGAAATAATGCAACCCGCAACTAAAGGAGTCCACAGTGCACAAAGAGGAAATGATTTCATATGTTTACTTGCACAGTGTAAACGTTAGGGTTAAAGAACTGAGATGCTCGAAAGAGGAAAAATATACAAAAAACAAGGCTGTATGGGGGTAACCTTGGAACATTGGTAACCAGGAAATCGTCTAGCACCTTCATACATACCGAAAAACAAGATCTCGGATGGTTAAACTTCCTTGGATTAGGAAACCTGAGTAAAAATAAATAAATCGAATAGTAAAACTCCAGAGAAGAACATGCTTGTAGGTTTGAGTCGGAGAAGGAGTCTTTCCATTGGAAAGAGCCTTGCAACAACTCATCTCCTCGCTTAGAAACTACAGCCTCGCCGTAAATAGCACAACGAAATGTAAACATGGAGAACAATTCACATAAGACGATGTTACCAAGACTCAACATATTATCCAAGTTGTTACCTCATAATAAATAGCATAAAAGAAGAAATGCAATTAAAATATGTGGACAATAGGACCCTAACTCACCAAGCTCGAGCTCGGCCACCACTGGGTTGCAGAGCTCCAGTGGTAGAGTGAAAGAGGAACCGAAAAAGAAAACGGTCATGGTTTGGCGTGGGTTTGTTTCATACCCTAACGGGTCCAACCATAATCATAGTCGTTGAGATAGATAGCAATAAATGGATGTGAGTAGTCCACTTGTTGTACCAAGGCAAAGAAACTTATTACAACTAAATCTTTGTGGACCAGCACGTACCACTGGGTTGGAAATAGTATCAATCATTAATAATTTTATGTAGAGATTCTGGAAATCTCCCAACAAACAAGTATGAAGGGTAACAACTATATGGTCCATCAAATCATATCATATGTATGTAATAAGTATCGTAATGATGGGTGAATGAATAATATATATACAACATAATTACCACAGCTTACGAAAAAGTATTGTAATGATGCCATAAGGATGGTGTAACTTAATCAAGGTTATAATAATCACTCTAAACATAATATAGTATTTCGATTACTTTTCATATGATTGGATATTGTATTTTATATGAATGGATATTTTTTATAATTTCCTTTATAACCTTATTGAAAGTAAGCAATATGATTAGTGAAATTAAATTTCTTTTTTATCTTCGGTCAAGGTGTAATCTGTATCTGAGAAAAGCTATAACGTTGGGACCAATAAGGGTCACCTGAATACAAATGATGTGTGTCAATGTGCACAGAACCAAAGAACAACTAATTAAGAAGAATGAGAAGGAGATCAGCGTATCAAACACCCAGGGTTATAGGGAAGACTCATCCCTAGGCCAACCCAAAAATGAATCTGGAAATGTGGGTGCATCTTAGTGTTGATCAACACTAGAAAACCAGTAGACTACTAGAAGAACAATAGAGACAAACTAGTAGGTTTTTGGATACTGCGAAGCAACTCCAAACCAAAATTTTTGGAGTGTGAATTGATAATGAGAGACTGAGGAGAGAACAAAAAAGATACTGAAGGGTATTTTGGATAAGCAAAATCATCCCACCGCATAGCCTAGCCCGGAAATGGGAACCCACCTACAAAGTGAACAACAACAACACATATGTGATGATCTTGAAGGAAGTCGCACCCAACGAAGCAACAAAGGTAGAACCTATAACGAAGTTGAATTTGGAAATGCTTCTGACCAACAAGAACTGAAAAAGAAGAAGTAGGAATTACAAGGTGAATTCCAGAAGATTAAGCCTCCCACATTCGATGGAGAAGCTAAGGAAATGGCGGAAGCTTTGATCATTAACATGAATAGATATTTTCAAGTATATGAGTATGACAGTAAACTAAAGGGCAGATTGGAAATTTATCAATTAAGAGAAAATGCTACGTTATGGTGGGAGGAAGTGAATAATGTGTGTGGAATCGAGGACCAGAATGTAACCTAGGATGAATTTGAACAATATTTTAAGGATAATTACCTAACATAATGATTTTATGATGAAAAATCTCTGGAGTTTAATGATTTGAGTCTGGGTCAACTGTCCATGGATGAATTTATCACTAAGTTCACTTCAGTGCAAAGATATGTACCATACTTGAAGGATGAGAAGGCTAAAGTAAAACACTTTTTAAGTAGTTTGCGTGCTCATTCGAATGAAAGAATTGAATTTATGGGACCCAAGAAAATGGAAGAGGTCATTTGTAAGGAAAGAATGTGTTATCAACAGTCTAAGGATAAAGGAGAAAATCGAAAAAATTGGCCACCCAAGAAAGGGCAGAAAAGCTCTTCAGGTTTCAAAAATAACAGAGCTAGAAATTTCAAAATTGCTGCAAGAAATTCAACAAATAAGCCTTGTGGGAAAAACCAGTAGAGGGCCAAATGGACAACCAAGGACCGACCCACCGAAGCATCTATTAAACTTGATCATGGTAAAATACAGAAACCACCATTACAGTGTTTGGGATGCGGAGAGACACACTATTACAAAAATTTCTCACATCAAGGGAGGAAGGAAACTACAACCAACGTGCAAGAAGAATCTACCATGGGTGATGTGGTGTGAAATATACCCAAAATCAATGCTACATTAGAAGACCGGCAAGCGATATACTAGCCAAACATGATAGAATTAGAAGGTAAGATGCAAGCCCTTTATGTATCTGTTTTGGTTGATCCTACTGCTAGTTTAAGCTATGTAGACCCCATAATTGTGGAAAAATGTGCCTTACAAAGTGAAAAGTATAAAAACTCATGGTTACATCAACTAGATGGAGGAACCAAGTGTAAGGTTCATGCTAAAGTGTCCAATTGTTACCTATACATTGGGGATAAGAATATAAAGGTGGAATTAAAAATTCTACCCTTAGGCTCCTATGATATACTATTGGGAATGGACTAGTCAGAAGCACACTTGTTCTTGGTAGACTGTAAGGACAAGATTATATACTTCAAATCTGAAGATGGAACCTGCCAAGAGCTGAAAGGAATAAAGAAGTAATTGAAATTGTGACCCATTACAACATCCCAGTTAAGAAAATTCATTAGGAAGAGATGCCAAATTTATGCAATTTAGGTCGGATTTTCTAACTCAAAAGATAAAACTCCCACGCTGGAAAATATTCTGGGGGTGCAAGAATTCCAGGATGTATTTCCAGAAAACATACCAGGACTACCACCTAAGAGAGATATATATTTTACCATTGAAATTATTCTAGGGACAACATCGGTTTCACGAGCCCCTTACAGAAATGAGTGTACCTGAGTTAACAAAATTAAAGATGCAGTTACAAGAATTGTTGGACAAAGGATATATTCATCCGAGTGGGTCACCTTGGGGGGTACCACTACTCTTTGTGAAGATTAAGTATGGAACAATGAGGATGTGCATGGACTGCCGACAGCTAAATAAACTGACTGTGAAAAGCAAATATCCTTTACCTCAAATAGATGATCTGTTCGACCAAGTAAAAGGGGTGACAATCTTTTCAAAGATAGATTTAAGATCTGGGTATCACCAGATAAGAATAAAGGATTAATACATTTACAAAACAACATTATGAACCATGTATGGACATTAAAAATTTGTGGTCCTACCGTTTGGCTTGACCAATGCACCTGAAACATTTATGAGCTTAATGCATGGCATATTTCACCCCTATTTGGATAAGTTTTTTTTGATATTTATAGATGATACACTGATCTACTCAAATAATGTGGAGGAACATAAAGAGCATCTACACATAGTACTGAAAATGTTGAGAGACCACCATCTATACGCCAAATTCAACAAGTGTGATTTTTACAAGGAAAAAATACAATATTTGAGCCATGTTATTTTGACAGAAGGGATAACAGTGGATCCCGAAAAGATAAAAACTATTATGCAATGGAAGGTACCTAAAAATGTGGCGGACATATGATATTTCATGGGGCTTGCTAGCTACTACCGATGCTTCATATAAGGTTTTTCAAAAATAGCATTTCCTATACTTCCTTGCAGTGCAAGGGGAAAGTATTCAAAGGGACCAGTGAATGCCAAGTCAATTTTGAGAGGCTGAAAAAATTATTAACTTCAGCTCATGTTCTGAAATTTGCAGACCCAAATCTGGAATTTAATTTTGCACTGATGCAAGTAAAGAAGGCGTGGGAGCAATGTTGTGCCAAAATGGAAGGTGGTGGCATATGAATCCCAAAAACTAAAATATAATGAAAAACATTATTTGGCTCATGATTTGGAATTAAAAATTGTGGTACATGCGCTCAAGATATGGAGACATCACCTATTGGGTAAAATATTTGTGCTGAAAATTTACCATAGCAGTTTAACCAAATATTTTAAAAAAGTAGATTTGAATGCTCATCAGACTAGGTGGAATGCATTCCTGAGCGAATTTTATTTTGAAATGCAACACGTAAAAGGAAAAGAACATCGAGTGGCTGACGCATTAAATTGGAAGTTGCATCATGTGTATGAACTAGTGTGGAGTTCAAATTTCAGGAACAAATAAAGGAAGTTGCGCTAAAAGATATTGAATACCAATTTCTATGGAAGGAAGCGTGCGACACTGAAGTGTAAGCGAAATCGTCAAAATACACCGTTAATGGAGAAAAAATATTAGTCTTTCGAGAAAAGATATACATTCCCAATCAGTTAAGTTTAAAAGAACCGATTCTCAATGAATATCACAGAAGCTCATATGCTGGACATCCAGGCTATCAAAAAATGTTAACGTCCATCAGAAAGGACTATTTTTGGCCTGGTATGCGCAAAGATATTGTAGAGTATTTGACCAAGTGTTTAGAATGCCAGCAGGTGAAATTTGAGCATCAACATGTAGCCGAATTATTACAACCCACACCAGTACCTGAGTGGAAGTCAAAAGTAATATCTCTAGATTTTATTTTTGGATTACCATGATAAAAGAGACATAATGGTTCAATCATGGTGTTTTTTGATCGTTTGAGGAAAGCATCCCATTTTATTCATGTACAATACAATTATAAGACAATACAAATTGCAGACATCTTTATGCGGGAGATATTCAAGTTACATGGTATACCAAAAACTGTCATATCAGATAGAGACGTGAAGTGTACTTCAACCTTTTGGAGGACACTTTTTACTAGGCTAGGCACTCAAGTCCAGTTCAGTATGACATACCATCCACATACCAATGGGCAAAGAGAGCGAGTAAATCAAATTTTAGAGGACATGCTCTGAATGTATCTAATGCAACAACCAACAAAGTGGGAAGACTACATTCATTTGGTTGAGTTTTCCTATAACAATGGGTACCAAGAATCACTCAAAATGAGTCCGTTAGAAGTCTTATATAGAAGACAGTGTTAAAAAACTATTAACTAGAGCAATCCAGAGACAAAGTTAATGCTTGCACCCGAAATGTTGGCTGAAATGGAGAGAGAAGTTAAGAGGATCCATATCTGAAGTGTGCATAAGATCGAAAAAAAGTATATGTAGATAAAAAAAGAACCTATCGAGAGTTTAAAGCAGGCGACCATTTCTATATTAGAATCAGACCCAAGAAAAGTACACTAAGGTGGACTACTTGTGCTAAATTAGCACCCCGTTTCTGTAGCCTTTCCAAATTATGGAAAGGATTGGGTCAGTAGCCTATCATATAGCATTACTCAAACACATATAATTGCATAACATGTTCCATGTGTTAGTACTAAAGAGATACATATATGATCCTAAGCATATAGTACACTTGCAGAATTTTCAGGTAGGAAAGAAATGGAAGAAACAAAAACTTTTGAGAAGTTATATGGTTGAATATTAATTTCATTTTTTTATGACTATAGGTCGAACTAGACGACGAGTTTCTGGTAGATCCTCAACGTATCCTCGATCGGAGAGAAATAACGCTCCAAAAGTGAGTTATCACCCAAGCTAAAGTGCAATGGAAGCACTTCAGCCTGGAGGAGGTGAATTTTTTAGCAAGAAGCATATCCTGAACTGTTCAATGGAATGGTATAACACTGGGGATGGTGTTCATCTTAAGCGAGGGAAGTTGTAACATCTATGTTTGATGTCATTTACTAAGAAAATTTTACTTTTTACTAGACATTGAAGTTATTTTGATTATTTTATTAATTGATTAACAAGTATGTTAGTCAGGAAATTATGAACTAAAGTTTCTCATTGGTAAATAAAATTAAAAAAAATTTATATTGTCATGAGTCTGATGGAAAAGTTTCCAAGATCCCAAAAGTAGTTGAGAAAATCACTTGCTGGCAGTTACCTTTCCTCTGGGGTAAAATTAAAATCCTAGAGGAGGAAATGGGTTATGTGTAGGAAAAAGGAAAAGTTATTCAGCTAGAAATCTAAAGGTCAGAGTACTAGAGTTGGAACAAGGACCAATGGTTCTCTGTACTTGAAGGGAGAAGAGACTGGATCGGAGTCCTCAAGTTTACCTCCTTGGTAAGAAAATTACTGTTGTGAATCATACTTGCGTGAGTGCATGGGAGGAGTAGAGGATGTCATTGCCTCACTCAAGGTTGGGCGGAAGGCATCATTTGTTCCGAGTGAGATAAGTAAATTTGATAGAATATGTTTTCTATTTCTAAATTGTTCAGGAATTTTTGTGTTTCTTTATAGAGAATAAAGCGTAGGAGAAAGATCTTATTTGGAAATCAAAACTATAATAGAAACTTTTTGAAATTATATAGCAAAATGAGGGTTTCAGTATCAAATTTTAAAACTGGTAAACCATAAGTTATCTCTTAGAGGGAAAAGGAAGATTTTCTCTAAGAGAAGGATATAAAGAAATCTCCTTATAGTAGTTAACTAGAAAACAAGTAGGTTTGACAGAGAGACCCATAGAGGTAAAACCCCCGGGTAGAAATATGTGTGTCCTGCGACAACATAGAGTAGGTACACGGACAGGGAACACGTTTCCCAAGAGGTAGTCCGGTCACCTTTAAAATAATAATAGTGGAACTATGCATGCGGTAAAGCTGTAAAGAAGATACTTGTATGAAAATCTATAGATTGTTTACATTTACAGAATAAGAAAACACATATATAGTTGAATTCTTTTGTACAAGAGTAAAGGCAGAACTTGTCGGAAAAAAAATATATCTTTCCTAGATAACCATAATATGTCGAAAGGTAGAGAGCATTTAGCCACAAACATCAAGGCTTGTATCTAGCCGAAAGAATTTACTTAAGAAAATTACAACTAATTATAACAGTTAACCCAGTACTATGAGAACGTAGATAGAGAAATCTTAATGACAAAAATGCACTAGTATAAATATTTATACACCAAAGAATGAGAAGAACTGTGAAAGATTGTACATGCAAGTATTATTATATCAACAAGAGATTAACAGTTTTGTTCCAAACTAAAGAAAACATACGTCAAAATGAGACCTTGAGACTATTAAGTACATTAGCAGGAAGGACCTGTAGAATTGGTAGAACAAAGCAGAGAATCTTAGCAGTAATTATATATTAAAATTAAGTAACGGAGTTTAATATCGAACCGAGTTACAAGGCCAGCACACAACCAGTCGAAATATGCCGACTTAGGCCAAATACCCCAAAACCTGCAGAACGTGCATGCATGCACATAAAATCTAATCAATTAAGAGCAACAGGAATAGGCCTTGTAGGCTGCCTCAGACAAGCTTGGATAAAAAGTTTACTGTCCTTTGGACAAAAGTTAAACTAAGAAAATAAATTATTAACCCTTCAACCAAAATGCGAAGCCCCAAGGGCCACATACAATCCATCAAGTAGAATGAATATCACCTTGAATAACGAAGGAGACCTCTCAAAGTCATAATAACTAAGGAGACCTCTCAGAGTCAGAATAACGAAGGAGACCTTGTAGGAAGGATTTCATACGTTTACCTGCACAGTGTAAACGTTAGGGTTAGAGAACTGAGATGCTAGAAAGTGGAAAATTATACAAAAACCAAGCTTGTATGGAGGCTACCTTGGAAAATTGGAAACCGATAAATCCTCCAGCACCTGCATACATACCGAGAAAAAATATCTCAGATGGTTAAACTTCCATGGATTAGGAAACCTGAGTAAAAATAACTAAATTGAACAGTAAAAATCCAGAGAAGAACATGCCTGTAGGTTTGAGCCAGAGAAGGAGTCTTTCTGTTGGGAAGAGCCCCGCAACAACTCATCTCCTCACTTAGAAACTATGGCCTCGTCGTAAATAGCACAAAGACATGTAAACATGGAGAACATTTTACATAAGACGCTGTTACCAAGTCTCGACATATTATCCAAGTTGTTACCTCACAAGAACTAGCATAAAATAAGAAATGCAATTAAAATATGTGCACAGCAGGACCCTAATTCACCAAGCTCGAGCTCGGTCACTGTTGGGTTGCAGAGCTCCAGTGGTGGAGCGACAGAGGAATCAAAAAATAAAATGGTTAGGGTTTGGCATGGGTTTGTTTCATACCCTAACGGGTCCAGCCATAATCCCAGCTGTCGAGACCAATAGCAATCAATGGACGTGAGTAGTGCACTTGTTGTACGAAGGCAAAGACACTTATTACAACTAAATCTCCCTGGACCGACACATACCATTGTGTTGGAATTAGTATCAATCATTAATAAATTTATGTAAATGCAGATATAGCATAAATCTCCCAACAAATAAGTCCGAAGGGTAACAATTGTATGGTCCATCAAATAAATCAAATCATATGTGTGTAATAAGTATCATAATGATCGGCAGATGAATAAAATATATACACCATAATTCCCACAGCTTACGAAATAGTACTATAATGATTCCATAAGGATGGTGTAACTTAATCAAGGTTATAATAATCTGTGTAAACATAATATAGTATTTTGATTGCTTTTCATATGATTGGACATTGTATTTTATATGAATGGATATTTTCTATAATTGCCTTTATAACCTTAGGGAAAGTAATTAGTATGATTAGTGAAAGTAAATTTCTTTTTTATTTTGGTTAAGGTGTAATGTGATTGCACATTACACAAACTTTTAAAAACCTTTGCTGAATTTTGATTAAGATTAATTGGAAAAAAATGTGATTTGGTGAAGAGTTTGTTTTCATTTTCCTATGTACATTGTTGAAATATAAATATGTTGTAACTAACTTGTTAATAACATTTATGAAATAGATATATTAGATATAATAGTAGCAATTCATCTCATCTCATCAAAATTATCTTTCTCCAAAAATTCTCATTTCAATTAAGGAAATCTATAAATTAGTATTAAATAAAATTATATAAAGTTTTCCTTACTGTGAAATAATGTTTTTACTTGAGCCATCAAATACAAGTGTGAACAATCATAAGGTGAAAGCTAACATCAATACCCACTTTAGAAAAGTGACAATAGCAATCTTAAAGTTCGTTCATAACATTGGAAAGTCATCAAAGACTATAGTCTTGAATATGATAGTACGTTTTTTAAAATAATATTTTATACCGTAAAATTTTGACTAACGTAACAAGTTGTGCGATGCTTTCCCACTTGTATTTGTTTAATAGCGTCTAGAGGCGACGTTTATGTGATTAAGACGTCTCCAGCGTCTTCTCTGCCAATTGCTCTTGTTTTGTGCATGGAATTATGCATGGTCAGAAAGGACGATGGAGGAGGTCGCGAGATCGACCCTGCAGCTGTCAATGCAATCCAAAAGCAGAAACACAGTGTGGGAACAAGCCTTAGCTTCCTGGCGCTTCCAGCCCTATGATACGGCCAAAGACCACGACGCTTGCCGCTGCGTGGACATGGAAATGTCTCTCAGCAGGACATGGAAATGTCCGGCGAAGAAGAACCAAAACCCTAGTTATGGTAAACGTTTCCTCCGCCGACTTTAAAGCCGTATGAAGTCGGTGCAGAGGATTTCAGTGGGTCGGACATAGTAAAAGCACAAATGACATAAGTGAAAATGTCAGTGAATCCGAGAAATGACAGTTTTTAGTACTCCGTGTTTCTGTTTCCAAACGAAAATCTCAGAATATCAATGTTTCTGTTTCTAAACGAAAATATTAGAATAGCAGCATATTGATATACAAAGGTGTTATGTATTCATTCATTTTATGTCTCATCGTGTATACCATCCAGAGTGAATAGCAGCATATTGATATAAAAAGGTGTTTGTATTCATTCCTTTTACGTCTCTCCTCATCCATACCCTGTTGAGCCAATAATAGCATACTGTTATACAAAGGTGTTTGTATTCATTCATTTTATATGTCTCCTCATCTAGTGTACAGTGGTGAACTATTTATATTCGATTTTAATTCTTTTTCGTATAAACCATTAAAAGGTGTCTCACTGGCTGTCTGCTACAATTTTAAAAGCATTTTTTCTGACAGCTTTACCAGACTGTTTCTAAGAGTGATGTTGTTTTTTTATATAGGTAATTCCATTCATTGTGCTGATAGCTATATAATATTTCGATTGCAATTTTTTTTGTTGTTTGCATTTTAGTTACTTTGGTACAAGAAAAGAATATAAAAAAGTCAGAGATTGTTGTTTGCATTTTAGTACTCTGTTACAAGAAAAGAATATAGAAAGTCAGAGAGTTTAGTTTAATTTTCATTATGGCAATTTTCATTGGGTAAATATTCTCTTTAATATTATTAAATATTTATTTTTTGTTTTATTTTTTAAATAATGTATAATATATAATTTTAATATATATATATATATATATATATTTTTTTTTTTTTCCTTCTTAATATATCGATATTATTTTTTTTCTTCACAAAAATAATCTACCTTCTATAAATATGATTCCTTGTATATATCTCATCCTAACATTAAAATTAGCTCATATAATAATTACTATGCAATATTTGTCATACAATATTCTTTATTTTTTATATTGAATAATAAAAAGGAACGAGATACCATGTAGCTATATATACCTTTTCTCTTTTTCTATTAATTTCAAGTCAAGAAAATTAAAAATTATTATGGATTTAAATAATAAATATCACTTTCCGTTAACATTTATATATAACAAATAAACCTTTCAAATGTCTTTACTTTCATATTGTCTTTGGCATTTGGCGAGAGTCCTGGCTATTGCATATATTTGTGGAGATTGCTAGTTCTTTGTAAAAATATTAGTTGAAAAACTCAACCATGGTATGTATTTTCTAGTTTATATATTATATAAATTATCATATATTTTTTGGGGAAAAATAAAAATGGTTGATTTATCATATATAAATTGTTATGATCTCTTTAAAATAATGAAAAACAACATTTTAATAAAAAATAACAATCATCCTCCCCGATAGGGTGTTAGACAATGGGAGCCATGCGTCACATGATGAATGACACTTGGCATAAGTTTTAAGTGGAGGAGGGTAGGCATACATCCTCTTCACCACGTTGCAATTATTTGCTCTGTGTTCGAATGTGTAAAACATCCTCCTTCATCTGTGTGCAACGTATTTGTATTGTCTCGAGGACTAATGGAGCCACCACTAAACTTGTTAGGTAGTTTGGTGCACGAATCGAGCTAGTTGTTTTTTGGCTCATCGAAGGACACAAATTTACCTGTGCTCTCATTTTTAAGGGTTTCCTGGGTATGGCGGTTGTTGTCCATTTATCGCTGCTCCTGTGGGCCCAATAAGGTAAATTATCTTTCCCTTTTTCTCTGGGTGAAAATTTCCCTCTCATTCCTTACCAATAGGGTGTGTTGTTTAAGGATCTGGTCAGTTTTGGACATTGATGTTTTGGGCTTGCGTGGTTTCCTTCCTTGGAATCTCGAGTGGTGGTTCTTTATTTGTATGTGTAATGTGTCTTTTGCTTTTATAAGTGGTGCTCAGACTTTTGGTGGTGGTGGTTCTATTAGCATGGTAGTTTTGATGTTGGTGTTGTGTTGTTTTATGAATCAGGAATTTCCTGACTTCTCCTATCTGAGGTTGCTGATAAAATAATTCCCTTTGATGAAGCACAATCGCTATGCGTCGTTTGAGCTTCTGGAACCCTGAATTTCTAGTTATTTTTATGCGCAGCTGGTGGTCTCCTTATGGACTTTCTGAGTGTGGGATTCACTGCACAAAATAGTCTAGATCAGTGTTTGTTTAGCAGTGAATTTAGGTTTTGGTTACCTGTGGCATTCGATTTCCTTTCCATCTCTGTCTATTGTGTGGTATGTTAGGTTTCTGGTGGAGGGTGGTCGATTGGTAGTGTGTGTCATCTCCGGGCATGCAGTTCTGGGTTTGTTTTGGTGGTCCTTGGTGTGGTTTTGGGACAACCTCGGGGGTCTAGGCTTCGCCTCCTTCATCAATATGAAGCCAATTCCACATCCTCGTTTGCCCCTATTCAGGCGAAGGTGCAGGCACCCCGCCTCAAGGAAGGCCAATTCTATAGGATGGCATCTAGGGTGGCAATCTGAATGAAGGTGGTGTCAGCAACAGGAAGTGTGTTGGAATTGTGCGTAGTGTTGGGTGTGGGGTTCGTGGATCACGTGGTGGGCGAAGGTCTTTTGGTGCAAAGCAGTTGTGGAGCAGGAAGCGGGCGTAGGGGAATGGAACGTGGCCGAGTCTCGAGCTCATGGGGGTGGAGAAAAAATATGGATGGTTAGTGGTGAGTTGTACGTGCATCTGCTAGGCATGTCGGGAGTTCCATAGTGCTTCAGGTGATGGTTCAAACTATCATAGACCTATTGGAATCTTATGATAGGGTCGAGAGGGAGGTGCATGAGGAAGTCATGGCCAAGTTGGAGAAAATCCATTATTTTCAATGCCATGTCTATGAAAGAGTTGTCGTAGTTTGGCATGGGAAAAATATGTTGACTGAGAAACTAAAAAATATGGAAGCTTGGCTTGCTCACTTTGAGAAACATATCGACTACATGTACTGTCCTTCTCCTCCTCCAGGAACGGGGCCAAATAATCCTACTTCAATAACTTATTATGAATGATTATTGTAACTTGTGTCCTAGTTCTTTTTGTTTTTTGGTATGTAAGGTCTATAAGGTTGTGAATCTCTCCATTGGGCATTTTCATTTTTGTATGTAGGATGGTAATAACATTGGTCAACAAACTTGGTCGGGGTTAGTCTGCATGCATTTTGACATATTTGTATATGTTTTTTGAGTAATGTAAAATTTCTTACCAAAAAAGAAAAAAAAAACAATCGTCTTATACACTTACACTAATATAAAAAAAATAGTCAATTAAGAAAATGATTTTATTTGTTAGATGTGTGTTTATCAATAGATATATATTCATATTTCCAAAATCCATATATTTAAAAGAGATTATATTTCTTAATTATTACCAGTTATATTTATATTTATATTACCATCTTTGTAAAAAAATTTATTTAAATGTTTTTAACTTAATTATCTTTTGATAAGAATATCATATATATGAGATTAAAAAAAATTAATAAATTAATATTTAATTTTTACAAATAAAATTTAAAATTTAAATAAATTTAAAATATATGCCATAAATATATAATAACAATTTTATTTTTAAATTCCTCGATTGGGGAGGAAAAACGACAATGGCGTTCTTAAGGGAAATGCATATCTTAGGCACGTGGCCATAGGTGGGTAGGTTGGCCCTCCCAGCTCTTACATTAAAACTTGAGTATGGCAAACAGTTACTACCAGTGTGTGACTTCATGTGACATTGTGTCAGGCCCAAGAGCTAGCACTCCAAAACTCGACTGAGTCGGGTGCCCAGCTCAGGCACGTGTAGGAAATATGGGGGATGCGTTCACACCATGGTGCGACAAGTGCTTCTGTGAACGTGTCGGGCATACTTGTGAATGAGGGTGACCACTATGGGCACTGGTTGTAGCAGCGTTATAGCGGCTGACGAAGAATGATGGGGAGAGTGAGCGGTCACCAAGCGACATTTTATAGCGGACTGGTGTATCGTCGCATCACCACCGAGTTGTATAGCGGTCGAAGTTATGAACGAGTCAAGTCATGTCAGCTGAACAAAGCAGTGGGTCAGCAGGTGTTAACCGAATCCCCCACACCACAAAACTGTGTCATATTTATATGGCATACAGAAGAAGGTTAAAGGCATCAAATCAACAGAGTTCAATCGGTGAACACGTTTGCGGTTTGGGTCAGCACTGAAGTGTGACGAGCGGATGAGCCCAAAGGTCAGTCTGAATGCATAAACATAGTGCAGTGGGTCGGTTCATGTTGCGAAGGTCTGCGGTGAACGTTGGGTCAGCTAGGGTGAGTGAAGGAAAGCGCTGTACTAGAACAACGATGAACGATGGGCACGGGTCAACTCGGGTGAGTGACCTGTGCACTGTTTGGAGTCATGATAGATGCGTGCGGACAACGGATGGAGTCAGGTGACCTCCACGGAAACTGGTGCAACAGTGTTGCGGATGTGTTGATCAATTTTTCTATGTAAAAACATGATTGTTGCTTGTATAAAAACAAGCGCGAAAATTTTATATATTACATTTATATTTTTTTTTGTTATTATCATTTCAACCTGGTTTGCATTCTTATAAGATGAAGTATGTTTTATTCTACAAAACATAATAAATTTAAGAAAGACTAATTCTTGAATATTTAAGGCATAGCCTGGAAATACGCTGAAAATAAAAAGTAGGGTTTTAGCCGGTGCCACATGGCCTGCCAGCATGGAAACAAGGTATGGGTGCATGATAGATGGTATCAGAGCCAACAAAAGAAGATGTAATGACCGGGCATGTATGCAGTCTGAAGTTTCTTATAAAACTTGGTTGCATAGCTTGGGGTTTCTTAGCTTAGAGTTTCTAGGCAAGAAAGTGCAAGAATTGTTGGACACAAGCGCCACACATAATGTTATGGTGACAAATGTAGTGAAGGAAGTTGGGATGAAACTTCTTCCCATTGATGTGGAAGTGAAGGCAGTGAACTCCATGACTAAAGTGTTGGGATTGGCAAACAAGGTGCCAGTTTGTATTGGTGATTGGAACGGATGTCTGGACTTCACTGTGATGGAGATGAGCGAATTTGATGTGATATTGGGGTAGGAATGTTTGAAGGGTAACAAAGTAGTTGTTATGCCTTCCAACAGTGAGGTAGCAGTGTGGAAGAACTCACTATGGTGTACTTTACCTACCCATGAGCACTGTAGGGAAGTGACTGTGCAGCATGTTTCTGTATTAAGTATAAGTAAGGATATGAAGGACCCAATGATCAAGACATTTACAACAGTGATTCAAGGAGTTGAGGCTGATGATGGAGTGGTGACGCCTATTCCTACCGAGATTTCTGATATGCTGAAGTGATATGAAGATATTATGCTTGATGAGCTTCCTAAATTACTACCACCTAGGCATGCAGTGGACCACTCTATTTAGCTAGTGTCGGGGAAGGAACATCTAGCCAAATCCCCCTATCGATTGTCAGGGCCGAAATTGCAAGAGTTGAAGAAGCAGCAGAAAGATTTATCTGAAGCAGGTCTCATATGACCTTCAAGGTTCCCATATGGTGCTTCGGTATTATTACAAAATAAGAAGGATACAAATGAATTAAGGATGTGTTGTGATTATTGTGCACCTGAACAAGAAAACGATAAGGAACATGTATCATTTGCCGCTAGTAGTGGATTTTTTCGAAAAGATTGCAAAGTCCAGAGTGTTTTCTAAACCCAAGGGTTGAATATGGTTGATCATCATTGAATTTTATTAATATTGATTGATCATGGTTGTAGCTGTCTAAATTTTTCCACGATTAACCATGATTTACCATGGTTGAATGCCGAGATATGGATTAACCATGAATAGGGAATTGTACCATATTCAACTACAAATATATGCATTTTTCACAATGGATGAGCATAATGAGGCATAGAGACCTTGGTTGACCATGTTTCACCATTATAACAATTGTTGACTATGGTTGTCGATGAGGAGTCTATAGAACATGAAATGTTGTTGGTTAACCATAATTGACCAAATATGACCACGTTGATCATGGTTGACTAGATTCAACCATATGGACCTCGATGTTGGTTTACCATAGTTGATCATGGTTACCGATATTGAACCATGCATGATCATGGTTGACCATAATCAACCATGATCAACCATTCTTAACCATGGTTGATCATGGTTGACTATTTTCATCATGGTCGATCATGGTTGGCCATGGTTAATCATAGAGACAATGACCATGGTTAACCATATTTAAACATGTTTAATCATGGTTGACCATAATATCCATGGTCCATGGTTCATCGTTGACAATGGTTCACATTAAATGACCATGGATGATCATGGTTGATCATGGTTAACCATGGTTGACCAAACTCAACGAGAAAGACCTTAATCATGGCTGATGAAATTCAATCATGATTAATCATGGTCTACCATGGTTGAATTTGGTTGATTGTGGTTGATCATAGTTCAAAATAGAGTTAGTTTCCATGATTGATCATGGTTGGTCATAGAGACAATGATTAACCATTAATAGGGAATTGTGTTTAACTGAACTTGAGGAGAGATGACTACCAGAGATACTCCAAATAGTTAATTGTATTAGTAGATGTGTTTGACTAATGTAGTAATGTTGCATTGTGACGTTGGATAAATTGGAATGTGTAACATTGTGACAATGAATGTCAAATTGCAACGTCTAATAGATTTCTTTACCATTCGAGCATCACAACATATTTAATTGTCAATATTAATCAATAATATTAATAGGAAATTATTTATCACTAAAGTTAAATACTATTGATTTTTAAACATAGTCTAACATAGTGAAGGATTCACCCACATTTTGAAATGTGGTTAACCAAATCTTGTAATGTCACATTGCGATGTTAGAAACATTTGTTTACAATTCTAATTCTAATAAGTATATATTAATAGTAATATATTAATTCAAAAAAATTAAATTATTGTTTAATGTTATAAGGTGTGTGTGTGTGTGTGTGATCCTCTAGACTTGAGGAACCACGATAGAGGGACATTTAAGTCATCAAAGTCACCCGAAGCGAAGATCGCACCGTGCATGGGCCATGAGATCCGTTGGCTAACTTGATTTTTTAGCATGTCCCCTCCATCTAACACGGGACATAACCACCCCTCATGAGGTCTCATCTTTGGTCACCTAACTGACTTTTATATTAATATTTTAATTAAAATATTGTCAAGAATTTTAATTAATGTTATTAAATATTTTAATTAATTAACTTAGTATTAATATTAATTAATATGAAACTATTGATTTAAAAATTATTGTTTATTGTAATTCAACATTTTTATATGAATGTTATAAATAATATATTGCCAAATGTTTTAATTAATTTTCTTAAACATTTTAATGTTTTTATAAATGTTATCAATATTTTGTGTAATGTTAAAAATTAATTAATGTAAATGTTTTAATTAATTAATATTAATTTTAATTATTATTTTAATTAATGTTGTATTAATTCATTTATTTAAACATGTTTAAATTAATGTTATTAAATATTTTTAAATAAATGTTTTAATTAATATATTGTCAAAAGTTTTAATTAATGGTTTAAAGTTAAAAATATTTAAGTACAATTCCAACATCATATTATTATTATTATTATTAACCAAATCTCAATATATTCATGTTTAGATATATTCAAATAATGCAGTTAAGTATAATAATTATGTATTCATGATTTAATTAATATGTCAATGTAACAATGGCAATATAATAATTATTTCACTTTATTATTAATTAATATTAATATATTTTTTACGGATTTTTGAATTAATGTTTAATGTTATTAAACATTATTTATATAAAAGTTTTAATTAAATATTGTAAAATGTTTTAATTAATGCTATTAATTAATTTTTTAATTAATTAATTAATTAATGTATATTAATTAGGATTGCATTAAAATACAATTTACTCATCTCTATTGATTAAATAGATTTTTTTAATGCTTACAAGATTAAAATATTATTAAAATAAATTCTAAATTTATAATTTATTATTATTATTATTATATATAATAATAATAATTTAATGTTATAATATAAAAAGATAATGTTATTAAAATAATTATTATAATTTAATCTTACAATTTATAATTGTATTAAAATAATTTTATTATAATTTAAC